>OZ024836.1:34024879-34624879 GCA_964016985.1 Anodontia alba | reverse complement strand
TATAGCTATATAAGCATAAACACAAATACTTTGACTTATTCATGAAAATTCTAAGTCTGTGACCTTGACCCCAAGGTTATCCCTTGAGATAGGGTTGGTGCTGATAAAAACTTAAGCCCTTTATCTACCATCAGGCCAAATATGAATGGAATCCATCAAAGGGTCTTCATAATATAAGGTCTTACAAACTTTAACGTAAAAACTTTGACCCTAAGACAAAAATAAAGTATGAACGAATAATGCTTCAACGAATGGAAGGACAGACAAACAGATTCCTTGCTGATAGCTGTATCTGCTAAACCTTTCAGTTAGGGGATAATGAAATTTAACAAAAGGTCTTGATGATATGGCTATATAAACTTAAATGTAAAACTTTTTACTTTTATATGAAAATTCTAAGTTTGTGACCTTGACCTAGGTCAAACCCGGGGTGGGGATCATGCTGAGTAAGACTCCAGGCCAATATCTACCAACATGTCAAATATAAATGAAATTCCTCAAGGTCTTGATGATATAGCTATATAAACTTAAACACAAAAAACTTCGACTTTTTTTATGAAAATTGTCCGTGACCTTGACCCCAAGGTCACCCCCTGGGTGGGGATGGTGCTGATAAAAACTTTAAACCTATATCTACCACCATGCCAAATATGAATGAAATCCATCAAAGGGTCTTCAAAATATGAGGTCTTATAAACTTTAAAGCAAAAACTTTGACCCTGTGACAGAAAGACGAACGTACGAATGAATGACTGTACGTACGAACGAACAAACGGAAGAGGGAAAACTATATATCCCCACATACTTCGCATGTTGGGGGTATAATAAAACAAGAGGCCCACGGGCCACGATTCGCTCACCTGAGTGACATAGCCACTGCAGACATGCAGATGTTATGCAACATTTTTCCAATCCTATCATCGCAACTAATGAAAATATCATCATTTGAGCAGTTCTTAGTTTAGAAGAAGAATATATGGGCCTGACAGTCAATGGAGCATGATCATGTGAATAAACTATCAATCACATTTCAACAGAAGGATCAATGTGCAATTTGGTGGAAATTGGATAAGTGGATTCTGAAGAATCATGATTTTATACATGTAAACAGCACAGTGGCAGGGAAATATTATAAATATAAACCAGATGATGGCCATCTTAGATTTCCAATCAGAACAATTTTAACTACTGTTGATCTACAAGTCACTTTGATACTTTCAATATAAATGTATATGGCCCATACAAATGGGGAAGCATATTTGACCTTGGAGGTAAAAAGGTCAAATGTCAACATACATGTAGAACCATCATTTTAGCAATTTTGGTAGATCTCCTGTCCCCCATAATTTGTGCAAAGATTAGGACCCAGGGCTTATTTGGTTATGGAGAAGAAGAGTTTTAAAGGTTTTTACCATATATGGGCATGACAGCCATTTTGATCAATGGACCATACCCATTTTAGCTATCTTTCATTCTCCTGCCCACGGAGGCTCCACATGAAATTTGAGCAACACTGGCCTGGAGGCTTCAGAGGAAAAGCCATTTGAAATTATCAACATTTTTTCCATACAAATGTATGGGGCCAATACAAATGCATACAGAAGCAAACTTGACCTCGCCGTAAAAAGGTTAAATATCAATGTATGACAATTATTTTAGCAATTTTGGTAGACCGCCCGTTCCAGATGATACGAGGGATGTTCGAAATGAATTGCTTATTGTCCTCTAGCTCAATATCCACGTGGGGCACGATAAAAACCAATACATGCCTGTATAAGGCTATTCAATATCTACACAATGATGTATAAATGTACATGTTAGACTAAGTGTAAGACATAACATTTCCCATTTGAATACACGCAGTCATTGACCACTGCAGTAAAAATGTTTGGTAGAAGCATCGACAAAAAAGATGAAATATGGGCTTACATCAAAGCTCGCTCAAAACTTGCTTGTTCTTTGAAGAAGCTGATGACTGAAATTTCTACTGCTTTTGGACCTTCTTGTGTGTCTTATGACACAGTTCGGCGGTGGAAAAAGAAATTTGAGTCTGGTGTAGAGTCCATCAAAAATGCACCGAAATCAGGTAGGCCAAAATCTGCAACTCGTAAAGAAATCGTTTCCAAAATAAAGGAAATCATTGAAGGAGATGCCAGATTTACAGTTCCTGATATTGCACGAAAGGTAGGCATATCACTATCAACGGTTCACCTTATTTTGAAGAAGCATTTGAAAGTCAGAAAGATTTCTGCTAGATGGGTGCCACATCTGTTGACTGACGAGCAAAAGAGGCAACGGGTTAAAGTGGCCAAAAAGCTGCTTCAAATGTTTCTAAAATATGACAAAAAGCCGTTTGCCAATGTCGTCACAGGTGATGAAACCTGGGTCCATTATTTTGAGCCTGTCAGAAAGGTTAGCAATAAGATCTGGGCCACTAAACACAGCAAACGCCCAATAATTGCCAAACGTTCTTTGAGTACAAAGAAGGTTTTGTATGCAATCTTCTTCTCTGGTGAAGGAGTCGCAATAAAAGTGCCAGTGAAAAAGGGCAAAAGCATCACCGGAAAGTACTACAAAGACGTAGTACTGAAGAAACTGAAGAAGTATTATCAGAAACGACGCCCTGCCACTGGTTTTAAACATGTCCGTCTTCTACATGACAATGCCCCAGCTCATACCTCCGCAATAGTTACGGCGTTTTTGAAGAAAGAAAAAGTAACTGTTTTGCCTCACCCCCCGTATTCCGCAGACCTTGCCCCATGTGATTTCTTTCGTTTCCGAAATTGAAAGCATTCCTTGCTGAGCGGAAATACCAGTCCCGACAGGCACTTGGATCTGCCATTCATCAGTACCTTATTACTGTGCCCAAATCAGCGTACCGTGACTCCTTCAAGAAGTGGATACATCGGCTGAAACTTTGCATTTCTAGCCACAGGGAGTACTTCGAGGGCATGAAATGAGTACTTTTGGGCTAACTTGAAATTTGAAGTCTCCAGATAGAAATAAGCAATTCATTTCGGACATTCCTCGTATATGCAAAGATTCAGCCACAAGCCATCCTCGGTTTTGAAGAATAAGATTTTTAAATGTTTTTTCCCATACAAATGCATAAGGAAGCAAACTTGACCTTGCCGTAAAAAGGTCAAATGTCAATATATGACCATTATTTTAGCAACTTTGGTAGACCCCCTGTCCCCGATGATTTATGCAAAGATTCAGCCCCAAAGCATCCTCGGTTCTAGAGAAGAAGATTTTTAAAGGTTTTTACCATATATGGGCATGGCGGCCACCTTGGTCAACAAACCGTGACCCTTTTAGCAATCTTTTGTTCCCTCTACCTAAGGAGGCTCCATATGAAATTTAAGCAAAATTGGCCCAGAGGCTCCAGAGGAGAAGTTGTTTGAAATTCTGAACATTTTTCCCATACAAATGCATAAGGAAGCAAAATTGACCTTACTGTAAAAAAGTCAAATGTCAACGTATGGCCATTATTTTAGCAATTTTGGTAGCCCTCCCATTCCCGATGATATATGCAAAGATTTAGCCATAAGGCATGCTCGGTTTTGGAGAAGAAGATTTTTAAAGGTTTTTCCCATACAAATGCATAGGGAAGCAAACTTGACCTTGCCGTAAAAAGGTCAAACGTCAACGTACGACAATTCTTTTAGCAATTTTGGTAGACCTCCCATCCCCTATGATTCCTGCAAAGGTTCAGCCCCAAGGCATTCTCGGTTCTGGAGAAGAAGAATTTTAAAGGTTTTTACCATATATGGGCGTGGTGGCCATCTTGGTCAATGGACCATGACCATTTTAGCAATTTTTCGTTCCCCCACCCTAAGGAGGCTCCATATGAAATTTGAGCAAAATTGGCTCAGCAGCTTCAGAGGAGAAGTCGTTTGAAAATGTTAACGGACGGAAGCATGGACGGACGGACGCACGGACGGACGGCGGACGAAAAGTGATCACAATAGCTCATCCTGAGCAGAGCTCAGGTGAGCTAAAAAAATACAATGTCGTCTGCTGAATTTGTCAAGAGAGTGGTTAAGTTTAATCTGTATTACAAAACAATCAAAAGGATCTGAAGTTCACAGCAATGTAAGCAAACTCAATGAATTAGACAACAACAAATTCATTATATTTTTTTTATTTTCCATAGAAGAAGCATAAAATGTCAAATCCTATTTTCTGGGAAAAATAAGGTAAGTATTTCAAAATGTTGCCTTCTGAAATTTTTACCCAACATGCTAAGTGTTTGTTTATTTGTGTTGAGGTGTTATGGCCCAGGCAAACCAGGCAAACCAATGGGGACATGTTGAACACAGTCAGTTTACCTAACCACACTTTTTTACTGGGCCCAGTATTGTGCACATTCTTTTGCCAGAAACTGATAACTGCCCTTCTTGAATTAGCAGAAGGGAGAGAATGACCAGACAATATTTCATGATCAATCTCCACAAAAGAACGTTGCCAACCAGGTTGGGGTCAAACCAGCAACCTTCTGATCACCAATCGGACGTGCATCCAACTGACCACCAAGGCCGGCTCATGCTAAGAGTGAATATCTATTTAACTTTTACCATTCTCTAGGTAACTCAAATTGATGATTTTTTTTTTTTTTTTTTTTTTTTTTGCAGAAAAGAGGTTACGGCATCGCATGCAAATTGTCTCCAAGGGGGACAGTTTGCATGAAATGTCACCCCTGTTTTCTGGGAAAAAAATAAGAAAAATATTTTAAAAGGTCTTCTGTTGAAATTTTACCCAGAATGCTAAGCGCTATTAAATGAACAAGTAGAATAAACATGCCACTTCAAGGTAGAAATACAAATACAGTCAAACCTCAATAGCTCGAACACCGATGGCTCGTTTACCATGGCTAATTTGAAATCCTTCTGATAGCTCAAGAAAACAAATACTTAAGGAACTTTTATTTTTTTCACAAAATTGTATGTTGTATGTTCTCATTAAAACTGCCTCATCAAGGCGATTATAATGAGTACACTCAACATACTATTATGTATAGAGGATCAAAAAGATTTCCCTAAATTATCGCTATTTGCTCCCTGACCTGGCATCATGATTAACCCTCAGTGACTCGAACTACCCATATCTCGAACAAATTTCCATGGTCCCAAAGATGTTTGAACCATTTAAGTCCGACTGATATCTGTCAAAAGACCACAAAGAGCAAAGCCTACGTTGTGACATGACTGAATGGTCTTGGCATCAGGAAAAAAATGGCTTGATAGCACAGAATGTCATGTGTGGATAACCCGAGACATGTGTGTGTGTCTTCATATTTTACTTTAGGGGTAGCTGACCAAAGATGTAAGATAATGAAAAGGAAGCTACCCAATGGATGGAAGGCCAGCCTAGTGTCTGAAGTGTGACAGGGATAACTGACTGAAGATGTAAGTTGACGAAAAAGAAGCTACTCAACGGATGGAAGGCCAGACTAGTGTCTGGAGGGTGACATTTAACCCATTGAAGACTGGATACCCCTAAATGGGTAACTGACAAACAGTGCAGACCCAGCTCAGATGCAGAATGCAGCATCCAATCAGGGTCTCCACTGTTTGCAAATAGATCAACCATTTTTTTTAGGAATAGCTACATCATATAGCCTGAAATCAAAAATGGACTCTTCCAATATATAGTGTGGAAGAGTTTATTCAGTCTTTAATGGGTTAAGTGAAACAGCACAATATACTGCAGGTGCTGTATTTACCCTAAGGGGTCAGACACCTCAACTTCTTACTGTACTTTTCCTAAATCTTGAGCAAGTCCATTTGACATCTGATTAACCCGTCCTTCTGAACCCGGATATGCCCTGCCTTTGCAAACAGTGTAGATTCAGATCCGCACTGTTTGCCATTAAGTATGTGAATTTATATCAAAAACCTGAAGTAAGTAATCAGATTGGCTGAAAATTAGAATTGGGCATGGCATCTTAATTTATTCAGCAAGATAAGAGTTAACTCTTGTCATGCTGAATAAATAATGATGCAATGGCCATTTCTAATTATCATGGGTATGGTGGCCTAGTAGTTAGCGCACTTGATTTTCAAGCGGGATATCTTGGGTTGGATTCCCGCTTGAGTCAAGACAATTTTCAGACCATTAATACGCCTTGCTCATACTCGATGTGCCCTAGGTTGAGTACAAAGTGGACAGGGTGGCGCTTGGTGACAGACAGCGGCACCAAGTGTGCATAGGTGATCCATGAAAGCAAGGCTGTACTAATACATGTACATAGCAATTGCCGCTGCCTCCATGTTTCTCGGGTGCCTGGTAGTGTTAAAAATCCACATAACAACAACTTCTAACTATCAGACAGTCAGATCCAGTTGTTGATACAAATTCACATACTTAATGACAAACAATGCAGTTGATCTGGATCTACACTGTTTGCAAAGGTGGGGTATATCTGGGTTCAGCAGGACTAAGCTTAACTGTTGAAGTGTCTAAACCATTATGAATGGGTCAACAGCCTTGTCATTAGCGGGAGGCAGGAGGATAAACTGTCTTATACTCTTCCAGCATAGCCTTCTACTTACAGCCTTTTGAACATTTAAAGTTCTCTGGGCAAATTCAGCAGATGACAAATTGATATTTTTCTCATTTTTCCCAGAAAATAGGATTAGCCATTTCATGCAAATTGTCTCCTAAGGAGACAATTTGCATGAAATGCCAAATCTTATTTTCTGGAAAAAAATAAGAAAAATATTTGAAAATGTCATCTGCTGAAATTCTTACCCAGTATGCAAACGGTTTATAGTATAAAAACTGTATCTACAGAGATAATCTGCTGTCCTATATATATAAACTCTATATGATTTTCTGGCCCTTGGTCTTCAATCTGAGGTTAATTAAGTTTTTCACACGTCAACAAATATTTAAACAAAAAGACAGTATACCACTCCAGACAAAGCATTTAGATGATTATTTCTCATAGCTCTTGATGAGACTATGATGTCTTTTATTATTTTCTAATGGGTGGACAGAGTTAAATACTCCTTTGACTCAAAATTTATTTACATATAATTATGTCAGATATATATATATATTATTATTTTCAAACAGGGGTAGATTCAGTCGAAGCCACGTTTGACTCTAAATTTACTTTAATGGAAGATTTTGGATAAATCTGATATATTTGGGATACCAGATAATGGCGTATATGCCCTAAATATACACCCACTTATTCTTTACCTTATGTATGAGGTATTGTGCTTACGAGGTACCCTCTGTCTATATACTGAGGGTGAAAAATGATTAAGTTCACAATATGGAAAAAGTAGCAAAAAATGATGTAGCAATTAGTTTCAAAGCATATGCACATCCTCATATGATAAAGAAAACACACGCAAAGTTTCAAAACAATCGGTACTGAACTGTAAGAGGAGTTGTGCTCACAAGAGGTACATATTGTCTACATACTGAGGGTGAAAAAATGACTGTGAAAAATGACTAAGTTCAGTGACAAAAAATAATCTGACAATTATATCCAAACCACATGCACATCCTCATACCATGAAAAAAAAACACATGCAAAGTTTCAAAACAATCAGTACACAACTGTAAGACACCCAGGGTAAATGTTGACGGATGAACAAACTGATGGATAGACAAACAAGTTCAGTGACAAAAAATAATCTGACAGTTATATCCAAACCACATGCACATCCTCATACCATGAAAAAAAAAAAAAAAAACATGTAAAGTTTCAAAACAATCAGTACACAACTGTAAGACACCCAGGGTAATGTTGATGGATGGGCAAACAGATGGACAGATGGACAGACAAACAGACTGAAACTTGTAAGCCTAAGTCACCCGTACTAAAACAGGTGTGACAAAAATGGCATTTGCAAAAAATGCAGACCCAGATCAGATTGCTCCTTCAGGAGCAGTCTGATCAGGGTCTACATTTTTGTCATTTCCCTAATTACATGTATTTAAAAATAATTGTACAAAAAACAAGATTTCAGCAATGTAAAAAAGTATAGAGTAAAATGTTAGAAATGTTCAGATGTTTACCATATGCAGAAATAAGAAGCAAGCTGGTATTTCTTTTTTAAATTTTACCAGCAAAAAACTTCTCAGGAAATAATAATAATAACTAAATATTCTCAGCCAATGATATAAATGAGTCATATCATTGTTTAAGAAGGTAGCAATGGCTTGGATAAATGCCATCCAACCGTATGATAAAATCAAGATCAAGATTTGCATAAATCATAATCGTGATAAAATCTGCTTTTCAGCTTTCAAAAGTACTTGAGCGTCTCCATAGATCACACTCTTTAAATCTTTACCACTCTCTGGGCTAATTCAGAAGACAATAAATTGATGGCATTTTTCTTATTTTCTCATTAGAAAATTGGAGACAATTTGCATGAAATGTCAAACCTGTTTTCTGGGAAAATTTAGAAAACTATTTCAAAATGTGACTTGTCAAAATTTTTAACCAAAATGCTAAGTGTTAAGCTCTAGATGATACCGTGCATAATACTGTGTTTTTTATCTAAAAATACTGATATTTTTCTTATTATTTTCTTTATTTCTCCATGAAAACATATGTTATGGTGAGGCACTTCTAATGAGTACCATCATATGTTTTCATTAAGAAATAGGAAAAATATTATGTGGATACCCCCTCTTTAAAATCTTGAGCTAGGAGTGTGAATATTTTTCTTATTTCTCTATGAAAACATGTTGATACTTGATGGAATTGCCTCACTGATGCAATACACCATGATATGATTTTTTTGGAGAATAAAAAGACTTTTTAACCCTTGTCCTGCTGAACCCGGATATACTCTGTCTTTGTTAACAGTGTAGATCCAGATCAGTTGGCTTCTGAACCGGATCTACGCTGTTTGTCATTCAGTATCAATTTTATTGAAAAAAAATGGATCAAGTAATCTGATTGGCTGACACTTAGAAGCTGGTGTGGCATCAATTTATTCAGCATAACAAGGGTTAATATCCAGCCAACTTTCTGATCTATCTATGCCTTGATAAAATATACACAAATCCACAATTTGAACAAATGCACTATTTTCCAGAAGTAGAATATCATGTTTATCCGAAGAATTCTGACACCTTAACCCTTGTCATGTTGAACCCGGATATACCCTGCCTTTGCAAACAGTGTAGATCCAGACCAGTTGGCTTCTGAAGAAGTCAACTAATCTGGATCTGCACTATTTGCCATTTAGTATGTGAACTTATAGCAAAAATCAGTATCAAGTAATCTGATTGGCTGAAAATTAGAAGTGGCCGTGGCATCTTAATTTATTCAGCAGGACAAGGGTTAAATTTGAACAAGTCCATTTTACTACCTGTTGATTGTTGCCTCCCTTGTGAAAAGGAGTCTACTCTAAAAGTAAAGAATCTGCTCCCAATTATTTGCTCCCCCCTTGGGAGCAAATTCTTTCCTTTTAGAGTAGACCCCTATGGCCTATCAGTCCTACCTTCGATAATCTGCATTGGCAGATTTCGCATAGCTTGTAGGTATATATTCAATCTCTGACAACTATGTCAAGGAGTCGACTCTTTGGCTCAGTGGTTAGAGCATTGGATTTTTACTCAGGCAGACAGGGTTCAAGTCCCACAATAGGCAGGTATTTGTTTCAGCTATACTTCATTCCTTTGTTACAACTGTCATGTCATAAGACCCTTTTAAATACACCTTGTAAAAGCAGCATGAAAAAGACATAGCCCCAAATACCAGCAAGTATCGGCTATCCACATATTTTTGTTATTTCTTCACAAAAGCATAATATAATGAGTACTCATTAGAAATGCCTCACTGAAGCATTTCTAATGTGTATCAACAACTTGTTTTTGAAAAGTAATAATGAATCTGAGGTCAACACACCAAAATCGTATTCCTGAAAAATCACAGATATACACCAAGGCAAAATTAGGAATGTTCAGACCCAAAATAAATGTAGTGTAATCAAGCTTCTATGGAAAGTAAGCATTAGTTGGTAAGCAAGCTTCGCCCACCATGCCTATCAGCCTGAACAAATAACAAAAATATTGGTAGTTTTTTGTGGGAAAAATCCCCTCATCTGGACCTGTGTAAAACTCTAGCTGTGCTTTTTCTTTTTTTTTCATTTTAACCCTTGTCATGCTGAGCCCGAATATATCCTGCCTTTGCCAACTGATCTGGATCTGCACTGTTTGCCATTAAGTATATGAATTTATAGCAACAATTTGGATCAAGCAATCTGATTGGCTGAAAATCAGAAGTGGTCATTTTAATTTATTCAGCATGACAAGGGTTAAGTAATAAGTATATTTACATATGTGCAACATTGTAATCAAGCTGCCAATAAATAGCCTTTTGTTGAAGTAGAGTATAAGAATATGCATACTGCACATTTGAACTTTTACCTATTGCTCTATAGGTTGGCAAACCTTATATCCACAAATATTAGCTTTCATAAAAAGATTGTCATATGCTTAGTGCATAATAAATGTTAAAGCTGGTTGAAAATAATAACTAAGATAAAAAATACAGCGGACATACTATCACTTTTGCAACAAGAGCGCCTCCAAGCGGGGCATTATATGCCCATGGCAAGTAATAAGATGTAGCACAGAAACTGGCTCCTGTATAATTCAGTGCTCCGGATATAAACTGTAAGTGGAATTACAAAAACAAAATTTAAAAAATTTTCATTGGGGCATAGCTCTGCTGATATTTGGTGAACTGTAACCTAAGGGTCCAAGCTGGCCCAGAAATTAAGGGAAAAGACTTCTCCCTCCTGGGAAAATGGGGAGAAGTTTGCTGCATCTAGGGAGAAGTGCTTTCGAACAGAGGACACACGACAGAAGCGTGGCTATATTATAAGCTCATATGAGCCTTTGGCTGATTTGTTTTTCCTATACTTCAATATCGGACTAAACAATAACAAAACAAAAATAAACAAACGAAAAAAGAAATTTTTTTGTAAACCTTTAACTTGTTTCATACTGATTTTATTTTTGTTCTTCAAGGGAGCCAACTCAGAAGAGTATTAAAAAAAAAAAAAAAAAAAAAAAAAAAATCAAAAAAGAATTATTTTTATAAGGTTTCATATAAATCAAGTTTCTTAATTCTGTATCATTTAATAAATGTATTTATAAAGATTTAATAATGGCAACATTTCCTTGCAAATCTAATAAAAGAAGATGTAAAAAAAAAATAAAATAAATAACTTGCTCATATGGCGATAACTTTAGTCAATTTGCAAAAAATATACCTATTATAAAATAAAATTAGCACACTACTACCTCAGGGCCTGACAAATCCATTGCCCAGCTGCCCTGGACAAGTCCAAATTTTGGCTGGGCAAGTGATTTTTTACTTCACTTGCCCAGAAAAATGTATAGAATATATATCAAATATTGTAATTCAGAGCCATTTTCAAGACGCTGTGGAATGCCGGGCAAGTGGCTGAAACTTGGATTTGTCAGGCCCTGCTACCTCTAAACAATATGCTGCAAAAAGTTTACAAAAACTTTCATAGGGGCATAACTCGGCCAATATTTGGTGCACTGTAACCTCGAAATAATATGCGCTGCTCCGCATCATCGTGCAACTATTTATAAAGTTTCAGCTTGATTGGATGTAAACTGTAGGAAGATTTAGCGGGAAACGAAAAATTAATAGAAATTTTCAAAGGGATTTAATTCTGCTAATATTTGGTGGACTGTAACCTTGAAATAATATGCGCTGCTCCACAACATGATCTAACTACAAATCAAGTTTCAGCTTGATCAGATGTAAACTGTAGTAGTTAGCTGGAAACAAAAAGTTTACAGAAAATTTCAAAGAGGCATAACTCTGCCAATATTTGGTGCACTGTAACCTCCAAATAATATGCATTGCTCAACATCATTGTGTAACTATTTATGAAGTTTCAGCTTGATTGGATGTAAACTGTAGGATATAGCCAGAAACGGAAAATAGAAATTTTCAAAGGGGTAGAACTCTGCTAATATTTAGTGGACTATAACCTTGAAACAATATGCGCTGCTCCACATCATGGTCTTACTAAAATTTAAGTTTCAGCTTGATCGGATGTCAACTGTAGGAAGTGTTAGCTGGAAACGAAAAATTTACTGAAATTTTCAAAGGGGCATAACTCTGCAAATATTTGGTGGACTGTAACCTCGAAACAATATGCGCTGCTCCACATCATGGTCTAACTATAATGAAGTTTCAGCTTGATCGGATGTAAAATGTAGGAGTTAACCGGAAATGAAAAGTTTACAGAAATTTTCAAAGGGGCATAACTCTGCAAACATTTGGTGGACTGTAACCCCGAAATAATATGCTCTGCTCCACATCATGGTCTAATTACAAATGAAGTTTCAGCTTGATTGGATGTAAACTGTAGGAGTTAGCCGGAAACGAATAGTTAACAGAAATTTTCAAAGGGGCATAACTCTATTAATAATTGCTGGACTGTAACCTCGAAACAATATGCGCTGTTCCACATCATGGTCTAACTATAAATCAAGTTTCAGCTTGATCGGATGTAAAATGTAGGAGGATTTAACCGGAAATGAAAAGTTTACAGAAATTTTCAAAGGGGCATAACTCTACAAACATTTGGTGGACTGTGACCCCAAAATAATATGCACCGCACCACATCATGGTCTAACTATATACTAAGTTTCAGCTTGATCGGATGTAAACTGTAGGAGGAGTTAGCCTGAAATGAAAAAAAATTACAGGCGGACGGACGGACGGACGCCATACTCCGTAACATAATATGTCCCGTTTTTCAAACAGGCGTATAAAACGCAAATAAAATATTTAAGAATAAAACCTAAACTGGCAAGATAACAAGGTTGGGAATTGTCGGAGAAACAGAGTTTAGAAACGTTTCTCTTGATTTTTCACCTCATTATAAGATTTGTAAAGTGGATTAAAATTTCTTTATAAAATTAAATTAGACCATATGATCTTCAATTTCAACTAATACAAAACTTTTAAATCTTACTCTTGACATACTAAACTTATTACTGTTAATCTTATTAATTAACCATTGTCCTGCTGAAACCAGATATACCCTACCTTTGCAAACAGTGTAGATCCAGATCAGTTGGCTTCTAAGAAGCCAACAGATCTGGATCTGCACAGTTTGCCCTTCAGTATGTGAATTTATATCACTAATCTGGATCAAATAATCTGACTGACTGAAAATTTGAAAAGGGCTAGGCATCTTAATTTATTCAGCAGGATAAGGGTTTACACTTAGCATGCTGAGTTAAAATTGTATCAGAAGAAGACATTTTGATATAGTTTTCCCTTTCTTTTGCAAGAAAATAGGATCTGATCTTTCATGCAAATTGTCTCCAATTTGTGTGAAATGTCAGATCCTATTTTCTGGGAAAAATAATACAAGTCATCCAAGAGGGGGGACAATCGCTCACCTGAGAAACAGTTTGCTGAAGGTATGAATATAATTTGAAACTCCAAGCATCATCACAGATGTTTTTGCAATAAATTTCATCCTTTGCATACATAGTGAACACAAACACGTCCTTTTTTTTTAAGTTTTTTAAAATTTCTCTAATTGATTAGAAATACATGTCATCTATGACAGCTGAGATTCCCCATCATAAGTCAATGGGGGATTTCAGTTGCCATGGAAACCAGCATTTTGATCCAGTCTGCCCCAAAACTTTATGCAGCCTTTCCCCCACTTCAATGCTTCACATAATATTTGATCAACTGGCTTGAGAGATATTCAAGTTCAAAAGTGTGAAATTTTCATCACTCAAGGGCAAATAACCTCCAAAGTGAGTAGTCTGATATGGCAACAAGAATTCCGCGGAAGGCGTCATCGCACCTGCTGGCGCAAAAGTCACAGGAACCACAATCAGAATGTGGTTATTAAATAAGTTTATTTCATTCTTAGCAGTGCTTACTTGGAAAACTGGGTTGAAAAAAATGTGCTTAGTGGGGCACATATATTCCAGGCCAGTCTCATTCCCTCTAATGGCTATATCTTCAGCATTGACTTTTCGTATCATACAGCCCAATGATAATGGAACGTTGACGTAAAATGTGTAAAAGTCACTGGAGCATGAAATATAGGTCAAGGTCACGGGTCAAGGTACCTGCTAATTCAGTACATCAAGGAGAAGCACAATGCAAGGTATGGTGGTTGTAGGCCTTATAGTTGAGGAGTTATCAAACATCAATGTAAAATGTGTCAAATATAGGTTAAGGTCACTGGGTCAAGGTACCTGCCAAGCCAGTGCAATGAGGTGAAGCACTATGCAAGGTTTAGTGGTTGTAGGTCTTATATTTGAGGAGATACCGAACATCAATATAAAATGTGTCAAAGTCACTGGAGTGCACAATATAGGTCAAGGTCACCAGGTCAAGGTACCTGCCGAGTCAGTACATCGAGAAGAAGTGCTATATAAGGTTTGGTGGTTGAAGGCCTTACAGTTGAGGACATATGGAAGGGTGACGTAAAAGGTGTAAAAGTCAATGGAGCATGAAATATAGGTCAAGGTCACCCAGTCAAGGTACCTGCAGAGTCCATACATTGAGGAGAAGCACTATGCAAGGAGATCTGGAATGTTGACGTAAATTATGTCAAAGTCACTGCACCAAAATATAGGTCAAGGTCACCAGGTCAAGGTATCTGCTAAGTCAGTACATTGAGGAGACGCACGGTTTGATGGTTGTAGGCCTTATAGTTGAGGAGATATCGAACATCGACGCAAAATATGCCAAAGTCACTGGAGTGCAAAATATAGGTCAAGGTCACCGGGTCAAGGTACCTGCCAAGTCTGTACATCTAGGAGAAGCACTATGCAAGGTTTGGTAGTTGTACACCTTATAGTTGAGAAGATCTGGAATGTCAACGTAAATTGTGTCAAAGTCAATGGAGCGCAAAATATAGATCAAGGTCACTGGGTCAACATATCTGCCAAGTCAGGAGGTCAGAGAGATGTGTCATGCAAGGTATGATGGTTGTTGTAGAATTGTAGTTGATTAGAATACTAACTTTGACGTAAATGTCGAACTTCGACATAACAGAACTGTTAAGAGACAGACGGACGGACGAACAGACAGACAAATGGAAAAGCGGGCACCTATGTCGCAAAGTCAGGAGGTCAGGGAGATATTTCATACAAGGTTTGATGGTTGTTAAGTCTTGTAGTTGATTAGAATACTAACTTTGACATACATGTCGAACTTCGACATAACAGAACTGTTAAGAGACGGACAGATGGACAGACGAACAGACAGACGAATGGAAAAGTTGGCACCTATGTCGCAAAGTCGGGAGGTCAGGGAGATGTTTCATGCAAGGTTTGATGGTTGTTTAGTCTTGTAGTTGATTAAAATACTAACTTTGACATAAATTCGAACTTCGACATAAATGTTGACAGACGGACGGACGAATGGACAGACATACGGAAAAGCGGACGCCTATGTTGCAAAGTCAGGAGGTCAGGGAGATGTTTCATGCAAGGTTTGATGGTTGTTTAGTCTTGTAGTTGATTAGAATACTAACTTTGACATAAATGTCGAACGTTGACATAAATGTTGACAGACGGACGGATGGACTGACGGACGGACAGATGGACAGACAGAAAATCGGACGCCTATATCGCACCCTGCTACAAGCAGGTGCGATAAAAAATCAAACTCATGTGAGCTTTTATGCCTGTCCTGGTTACCAGCAACTTTTATGATGATCCTATCAAAAATGAATGAGCTAGCAAAGAGACATCATTTTCCATTATAAATAAGCCTATGGGAAATATTATAGTCCTCAAGAGCAGCTAACTCCATAGTCACTGGTCCAATATGACTGAAATTTGAACTTGTCCAAGATTTTATGCATGACCTCATTACCTGCAAGTATAAAAAGGATCAGAAAGAAAACAACAAAGAAAAAGTGGAGACACCATTTTCCCAATTATAAGTCTATGGGGGCTTTCAGTTGCCATTTTGAACCAATCTGCCCCAAAAACTTATGCAGCCTTTCCCCCACCCGAATGACGCTACACATAAAATTTAATCAATATTGGCCATCTGGCCTAAGAGATATTCAAGAGTGTGAAATCTTTATCATTCAAGGGCAAATAACTCCAAAATGAGTGATTAAAAACTGAACTCGACTGAGCTTTTATGCCTGTTCTGTTCACCAGCAACTTTGATGCTGATTCTATCAAAAATGAACAAGCTAGCACGGAGACACAATTTTCCCATTACAAGTCTATGAGAAAATTTTTAGACTCTCAAGGTCAGTTAACTCCATAGTCAGTAGTCCTATCTGGCCAAAATTTGAACTCATCCAAGATTTACATAATGAAGAAAATGAGGGTTGTCTCTCTTGCACCCTACACACCTACTGGTCCTCCTCTTTGTCCCTACCAAATATAAAAGCAATCCACTGAAGAATGAAGGTAGCATATAACTTTGAAAAAAGGTTAACCAAAAGGTAAACCTCGGAAGTCAAGAGAGTACATAATGAAGAAAGTGAGAGTTGTCTCTCTTGCACGCCACATGTCTACTGGTCCTCCTCTTCATCCCTACCAAATATGAAAGCAATCCATTGAAGAATAAAGGTGACACATAACTTTGAAAAAAGTTAAACCTTGGATGTCCGGGGAGATAAGTACATAATGAAGAAAATGAGAGTTATCTCCCTTGCATGTGACACACCTACTGGTCCTCCTCTTCATCCCTACCAAATATGAAATGGAAGAATAAAGGTAACATACACTTTGAAGAAAGGTTAACCAAAAGGTAAACCTCAGACGACACCCGATGCCCAGACATCACTATATGTATTTTAAAGGAGGGAATTCTTTTAAAAAACTGCCTGGACATTGCTATTTTAAAGGACAGATTTAAAAAAAAAAAAAAAAAAAAAAAAAAAAACATCCAAAAAGTGGAGACATCATTTTTTCCATTATAAGTCAATGGGGGCTTTCTGTTGCCATGAACACCAGAGTTTTGATCCAATCTGCCAGCCTTTCCCCACCCAAAGTGATGCTACACATAAAATTTTATCAAGATTGGCCATCTGGCCTCAGAGATATTCACGTTCAAATGTGTAAAACTTTTGTCATTGAAGGGCTAGTAACTTCAAAGTGAGTGGTCTGATCTGGCCAAAATTCATATGAGCTTTTATGTTTGTCCTGGTTACCAGCAACTTTGATGATGATTCAATCAAAAAAAAAATAAAAAAAATGAACCAGCTAGCTTGGAGACACCATTTTTCCATTATAAGTCTATGGTAAATTTTTTAGTTGCTCAAGGCAGCTTACTCTGTATTTAGTGGTCCAATATGGCCGAAATTAGAAATCATCTGAGATTTTATGCATGTCCTCTTTACCTGCAAGTACAGAAAGGGTTGGATAAGAACAACCAAGAAAAGGTAGAATCACCCTTTTCCACATCATAAGTCAATGGGTGCTTTCTGTTGCCATGGAAACCAGAGTTTTAATCAGATCTGCCTCAAAACCAAATGCAGCCTTTCCCTTACCCAAAAGATGCTACTGATAAAGTTTGACTAAAATTGGCCTGCTGGTCTTGGCGATATATTGGTTCATAAGTGTAGACAATGGATGCTGGACGCCTTGCTATACTATAAGCTCACCTTGTGAGCCTTTGGCTCCGGTGAGCTGAAAAACATTGTCAGTTTGTCGCCAGCTGAATTTGCAAAGTGCATGCAAAGCCTTAATATTTACCATATTTACCTCAGTACATGTATAAGGACAGATAGACCTGAGCAAACAGTACAGACCCTGGTCAGATTCCACAGAATCCTTGTCTGCTTTGGATCTAAATTGTTTTACACACAGCTGCAGTTTTTAGACAAACAAACATGCTGTAAGCTATACTTATCATCCAGCAGGGAATGAGTATCCTTCAGGGAAAATTCAAAGATGAGAACTGATTCCCCTCTGTTAAATGCTGAACATACTCAAAACATTGTGGGCTCTAACAGCCACAGCCCACATCCCCAATCCCTGCACCCCCCCCCCCCTCCCCCCCCATGAGCATAACCATAGCTCTAGGTAAAAGGAGTAGCCAGATAAGTATTTTTCTTATTTCTTCATGAATGGAAACTTGTCAGTATATAAATGGTCATTTTTCTATATAATCTATACATTTTTGTTTGGATACAACATGGTTATTAGAACCCAGGTCTACAGGGTCTACACTGTTTGCCACACATCCTTCACTATTTAATACAAGTGTCAAAAGCAAAATGTCAAATTTCAGGGTATTAGGTATGGTAAGGATATAAAGTGTCCACAATTCTTAACCTTTGCCATGCTGAATGAATTAGGATGCCACACCTACTTCTAATTTTCAGCCAATCAGATTACTTGATCCAGGTTGTTGATACAAATTCACATACTTAATGACAAACAGTGCAGATCCAGATCAATTGGCTTCTGAAGAAGCCAACTGATCTGGACCTACACTGTTTGCAAAGGCAGGGTATATCCGGGTTCAACAAGACAAGGGTTAGTTTCAGTAAGATAATCAATTTGCATTGATTAAACCTACCATATTTACCCAAAGTATTTTGGAATCCATGCTGAGCAAACAGCAGCCAACCACTGTTTGCCATTCATCCAGCAACTTTCTGATACAAGAACAGATATTCTTGCATAAAATCCTATGAACATAGCTGTTTGAAGCTATTCTTTAATGGACCAGAAGCTGTGTTCAAACAACAAAACCCATGTTCAAATCATGAAATTCATGTGTTGTTTGAACATGGATTTTGAACTTCTGATATCACAAGATGGGCCATGCTTTGTTTACACTATGTTAGGCGGTGTAACATTATCGCCCTGAACGTAGCATTTTAGAATTTTATGATGATGTCAGAGGGCCACTGCGCAACTGGCGTCATTGTAAACAACATTCTAAACCAGCCGCCATGTTGGTTTGCCGTCGCATTTGAAGAGTTTATAGGAACTTTGGGGCGTTTTCGTCACAATTTGGCGTTGGAATCATAAGTTATGCAAGAACAACCATCATCCATGGTTATTTCATTGCAATAACATTTGCCGGATCCCTCGGAAGATATTTGAACACTCGGCCTAGCGGCCTCGTGTAAAAACAGCTTCCTCAGGACCTGGCAAATGTTAATGCATGAAAAACCATGGGTGGTCCCTATAGTATAACAGTCTTGTTCAAGCTTGAACTGTTGTCATGCTGATTAAATTAAGATGCCACTTCCACTTCTATTGTTTAGCCAATCAGATTACTTGATCAAGGTTGTTGATATAAACTCATATACTGAAAGTAAAACAGTGCAGATCCAGAACTGACTGACAGTGGGCTTCTTCAGAAGCCAATTCTCGATCTACACTGTTTGCAAAGGCAGGGCATATCGGGGTTCAGCAGGACTAGGGGTAAGGTATGGCAAGGAGTTGTCCAAAAACTCAGATCAAATAAGGTACTGATTCAATTTAATAATGTAAACAAACACTTTAGTCAATATTGTCACATTTTTATGATAATTTAATTCTTCAAACTGCTTTATTTACTTTGTACTGTTTATTCAAACAACACATTAAGGGATTAAATTCATAATTCTGTCACATTTTCAAATTTAGTACCTTTGTTTAGTATCTATACATATAGTTAAGATTAAGGGATTAATTCCTCAATATAAATGAACTGACAGTGTCATGTAAAGACAAAACAAAATATTTACTATTAATAATTCTACATGAGAGAATTAACAAAACAACAAATATCATAATAACCATAAACATGCCATACAAAAAATAAACCAGAAAAGTCCTATTTTTTTTTTACTGCATTATATTTTTTAGAGAAAATAAGCATTGACATTTCACACAAGTCATCTGCTAGGCAGACTATTCTTCTGAAATACCAAACCTTTGTTGAGCCGAGATTTAATGGCCCAGTCAACAAGAAATCGTGTAGTAGAATTGTCAATAGATGTCAGGATGATTACAGTTGGAGTCTAACGAAGCAATGGCCATGGAGTCAAAAAGAATCTAGGAATTACAATAATTTGATTCCCAAATATTTGATATATTGGTAAACAGGAGTGCGTAGCTGACCAGTCTAACTGGTCTGGTCCTTTTAGCCTACTGGTTGTGTGCTCGCTTTGTAATTCTAGGGTCCTGGGTTCCATTCCCAGTTGGGGCACTTAACTGGATGTTTCTTTACAGATTTTTCTCCACCAACTACAATCTATACAAATTATATTTCAGTCTTCCAGAGCTAGTGCCTCTGAATTTGTGGAACTTTTACCTTACTTGGTCAAATGACAATCTCAAGCCTTGCCTTAACCCAGACCATACTGATTAATTTAAGATGCCATGCCCACTTCTAATTTTCAGCCAGTCAGATTACTCACATACTTAATGACAAACAGTGCAGGTCCAGATCAGTTGGCTTCTTCAGAAGCCAACTGATCTGGATCTACACTATTTGCAAAGGCAGGACATATCCGGGTTCAGCAGGACAAGAGTTAAGTTCATAACAGCAGCTTTGCTGCAAAGCCCACAGGCACCCATCTATTTCAGACAAAAATTAGAATTTTGACTAGTTGCATCACAGACACTTGGGATCAGTAGAGCATATATAGTCCGAATTTGATCTCTCACATTTTTTTATCCTAAAAATTTTGCATTTTTATATTATTGAACAATGTATGAAATCAGGCTGTTTTTTCATGGCTAAAAAAACACTTTTCAAAACAAGACCTGTTGCCAGACAGGATAGCTCGCCTGATATTGCACATTTTGTTTCTGGAAAATTCTAAGTCCCTAACCTTAATTTTGACATGACCTGGGTGTGTGTGTAACATTTGTGGACGCTGACGCCAATGCCGAAGGTACTACAATAGCTCTCCATGAAAATTGTTCAGACGAGCTACATGTAAAATCAACTGATATTTGCTTGAAAGGTATCTGGTTATTGATTCCTTTCCAGCAAACATCAGTTTTTAGATGGGAAAAAAAAATATATCCTGACTATGTACATATGCATATGTTGTTCAGTAATATAAAAAATGCAAAACTTATAGGATAAGAAATGCTAGAGATCATGTTCTACTGACCCCAAGTGTCTGTGGTTGCAGTTGTGACTGGTACTTTAATTTCTTGTTTGCCTTTATATTCGCAACATCACGCATCAGTTACTAAACCCTCTGAAACTGTTAACCCCACGATATTGCTGGATCTATAGGAGGTTTTTTATGACGCAGTTCAAGTGCTATAAATACACATAGGATAGACCTGGCCATCAAACTGGCTAAGAAGTAATAAGGAAAACAAATGATTTTATGACAATTTAATGTATTAACCCTTGGCCTGCTGAACGCGATTTTATCCTGCCTTTGCAAACAGTGTAGATCCAGATCAGTTGGCTTCTGAATAAGCCAACTGATCTGGATCTGCAATGTTTGCCATTAAGTATGTGAATTTATAGCAACCATCAGGATCAAGTAATCTGATTGGCTGTAAATTAGAAGTCGGCGGGGCATCTTAATTTATTCAGCAGGACAAAGGTTCTGTTTGATAAATCAATCCAGAAACAATGCAGAAGAAGAGCACCGCAAAGCAGGGGAATATATGGTACACAAGGTCAGTCAAAATTTTGATCATAGGGAAGTAACCAAGAAATTGAGAAAGGTTGAGCAATTATTTTTGTACTGTATGTGACACACCGTCTTAACCTCATACACATTGCTATAGTTTCATCAAGATATTCCATATGGTAACCTAGTTATGGTGCACACAAGGTTAATATGAAACAAAAATCTAATCAAAGGGAAGTAACTCAGGAAGTAAGAAAAGGAGAGTAATCATTATTCCATGCAACACGCTATCTTGACCTCATACACATTGCTATGAAGTTTTATCCAGATATTCGATACAGTTACCGAGTTATGGTGTGCACATGGAGAGTCTGAAAAAAACTAATCAAAGGGAAATAACTCAAAAACTAAGAAAGGGAGAGCAAAGCTTTTAGTACATGACACACAGTCTTGCCCTCATATACATTGCTATAAAGTTTCATCAAGATATCCCATATGGTTACCTAATTATGGCATGCATAAGGATACCATGAAAAAAAAAAAAAAAAAATAATAATAATCAAAGGGAAGTAACTCAGAAACTAAGAAGGGAAGAGCAACCTTCTGGTACCTGACACATGTATTAACCTCACACACATTGCTATAAAGTTTCATCAAGATATTCCATACAGTTACCTACTTATGGTACACAGAAGGTCAATCAAAAATTTAATCAAAGGAAAGTAAATCAGAATTTGAGAAAGGGGAGAGTAATCTTTTTCGTATGTGACACACCAATTTAACCTTATACAAATTGATATGAAGTTTCATCCAGATATTCAGTATGGTTACCGTAATCATATGGAATATCTTGATGAAACTTCATCGCCATATGTATGAGGCTATATTGGTGTGTCGCAACATATGGCCCACATAAGGATAGTACAAAAGCAATCTAATCAAAGGGAAGTAACTCAGAAAGTAAGAAAGGGAGAGCAATCATTTTTGTATGCAACAAGCTGTCTTGGCCTAATACACATTGCTATTAAGTTTCATCCAGATATTCCATTTAATCACCGAGTTATGTAGCCCACAACAACCGTCCACAAAAAACTAATCAAAGGGAAGTAACTCAGAAAATAAGAGACAGGGAGAGCAATCATATATCTATGTGACATGCCGTCTTGACCTCATACACTTTGCTGTAAAGTTTCATCAAAATATTCCTTACCTAGTTATGGCGTGCACAAGAATTGTTTAAACTGGACGGACGGATAACGCCAAATAGGTAACATAATATGTCCATTTTTTTCAAAACCGGCTTATAAAAATGAAAAAACTAGAAATGTGTCAGTATGACACAGGGCCATAACTCTCATAATAATTGGCCGATTTTACCCTAAATCGAATTTGACCTATATTTTATGATTATATACCTGTGTATAAAATATGAATCCAATACACCAATCTTTTTTAAAAAATATCAAAAAGAAAACATTTTTTGAAGGTGAAACAGGGCCATAACTCTCATAACTAGAACAAAGTGCCCAGTGGGGCATGTATACCCCCGACCAGAGCTACCGCCACTTTTTAAAGAGCACAAAGTATGTAGCTTTGACTCTGGAGATGGCAGTTGTATGTTGGTGCCGAGAAAAACTTTAGACCTATATATACCATCATACTTAATATTAATGAAACCAACGAAAGGGTCTTCATAATATAGTTATATAAATTTAATGAAAATTTTAACGTGACCTGCCTACTCAATGTCCTCTACATATCGGTAAAGTATCACCAAAATATCTTAAAGAATATTTAGAGTTGTTGCCCACACAAGATTTAAATAACCAAAGGCAAAAACTGCAGAATGGAGTCGGTTAGAGCGTCATTCTTGAATGTGATATGCCTACTCAATGTCCTCTCCATACAGGTGAAGTATCATGAAAATATCTTAACATGTTTTAAAGTTATGGTTCGCACAGAATTTTTATAATTTTGGAGACAAGGGGAGATAACTCATGGACTAAGTCAGTTAGAGTTGTCTTTCTTGTACCCGACACCCCTACCAAATGCCCTCTACAACCTGACAGAGTTTCATGAAAATAGCTCAAAGGGTACTTAGGAGTTATGGGGTGCACAATAATGCGTTTATGGACAGACAGATGGACGGATGGATGGATTCCATGCCAATAGCCATATCCCCTAAACATATCAGTAGGAGGATAAGGAAATTCAACAAAAGGTCTTGATGGTATAGCTATATAAACTTAGATGCAATTTTTTTTTACTTTAATATAAAATTTCTAAGTCTGTGACCTCTAGGTCATATCCTGGGATGGGGATCATGCTGAGTAAAACTCTAGACCTATATCTACCAACATGTAAAATATACCGGTAAATGAAATTCCTCAAAGGGTCTTGATGGTATAGCTATTTAAACATAAACACAAAAATTTTGACTTTTTTATGAAAATTCTAAGTCCGTGACCTTGACCCCAAGGTTATCCCCTTGGGTAGGATTGGTGCTGATAAAAACTTAAGCCCTATATCTACCATCAGGCCAAATATGAATGAAATCTATCAAAGGGTCTTCATAATATAAGGTCTTATAAACTTTAACGTAAAAACTTTGACCCTAAGACAAAAATAAATTATGAATGAATAATGCTTCAACAGATGGATGGACAAAGGAACAGATTCCTTGCTGATAGCTATATCTGCTCAACCTTTGAGTTAGGGGATAATGAAATTTAACAAAAGGTCTTGATGATATGGCTATATAAACTTAAACGCAGGATTTTTACTTTAATATGATAATTCTAAGTTTGTGAACTGACCTCGGTCACACCCGGGGTGGGGATCATGCTGAGTAAGACTCTAGGCTGATATCTACCAACATGTCAAATATAAATGAAATTCCTCAAGGGTCTTGATGATATAGCTATATAAACTTAAACACAAAAAACTTTGACGTTTTTATGAAAATTCTAAGTCCATGACCTTGACCACAAGGTCACCCCCAGGGTGTGGATGGTGCTGATAAAAACTTAAGATCTATATCTACCATCATGCTAAATATGAATGAAATCCATCAAAGGGTCTTCAAAATATGAGGTCTTATAAACTTTAACGCAAAAACTTTGACGCTGTGATGGAAAAACGAACAAATGAACGAACAATGTACGTACGAATGAACGGACGAACCGAAAAGCGAAAACTATATACCCCCACATACTTCGTATGTTGGGGGTATGATAATGGGTAGATTTTACCCTAAATCGAACTTGACCTCTATTTTATGATTATATACCTGTGTATCAAATACACTAATTGACTAAGACTGACTTGTCAAAATGACATGTATCTTAGCGGGTTTGGAATCCACTTTTTAGGCTTATTTTGCTTTCTGTATGTCTTGCTGCTTGCCAAGACATGCACATCATACGTTTCATTTCCAATCTTTTGGGGTTTAGCCACACTGATGAAGTTTAAATAACAGAAAGGCCTCTGTGGCACTAAATTAGGTATAGTTAAGCTCATATTTCAAAAGATATCGAACAGAAACTATTTTTGAACGTTGAAAAAGGGCTGTAACTCCAAAAATAATTGGTGGATTTTACCCTAAATTGAACCTGACCTATATTTTATAATTATATGCTCGTGTATAAAATATCAATCCAATACACTTATCTTTTCAAAAGATATGGAACGGAAACCATTTTTCAAAGTTGAAAAAGGGCCATAACCGAAAATAATTGGTGGATTTTACCCTAAATCGAACTTGACCTACATTTTATGATTATATACCGGTGTATAAAATTTGAATCTAATACACCAATCTTTTCAGAAGATATCAGCTGATTCGCATAAGTTATCCGCAATTTTGAATATTCGTCATCGAACCTTGCAACTACGTAACCGTGTGACGTAATGCTTAAGAGGTATTGTCAACTACCAAAGGGGAAGTCAGGTAATAAAAATAATAATGAAAATCAATAAAAAAAATCATTTATGCAAAACTCGCTCAATGAGGGGTGTTAGAAAAGAAATAAATTATTCCGAACCGTGCTCAATTGCCCCAGATAAAGCACAGTTGAGTTTGGGTTGTATCCATTTGAGCACTTGCTCGCTGCGCTTGCTCGTGCTCAAATGGGTACAACCCAAACTCAACTGTGCTTTATCTTAGGCATCTGAGCACGGTTTGGAATAATTTATTTCTTAAATCCAATACACTAATCTTTGCAAAAGATATGGAATGGAAACCATTTTTCAAAGTTAAAAATTTTTCAAAGTTGAGAAAAGGGCCATAACTCCCAAAATAATTGGTGGAGTTTACCCTAAATCAAACTTGACCAACATTTTATGATTATATACCTGTGTATAAAATTTCAGTCCAATACACCGATCTTTTCAAAAGATATCGCATGGATGGACAGGACGGACGTACATAAGGAGAGCGGTGATACTATATACACCCCCCACATTGAAAATGGCAGGGGCATAAAAAATCCGTATTCAAATTTATAAATGACATATTACTTTTAATACAGTGTTTTTGTTTATCCCAAGCAATTGTGAAATTATAATTTATTTTAAAAATTGTCCCCGTGAAATTGTTATGCTGTCAAAGAGCATATTACTATTCTACATATATCTTTTCTCATTTATTATAATAGTAATCATAATATAAACAGAAGAAAAATCCAGTAGGTACATAACGTTGAAACAACTTCATATTAATGAGATGAATATCTTCACTTTAAATGGTGATTGTATGTTGTTTTTTATTTAATATAACTACTCTATGTTGAGTTATGCTTGACCAGAGCTGTGGAAATACCATGCCCGACATGTCCAACTTGTCCCATTTCCCTCGAGGACAAGTAAGAAATTTCAATTTACTTGTCCTGGGACAAGTAATTCATAGATCTAGCTAAGGAGAGTATCCAGATTATAAGATATATATTTTTCTTATTTCTCAAAGAAAATATCTGTTGTGGGTATTCATTAGAAGCGCCTCAGTGAGGTGCTTCTCATGAGTACCCACAACATATGTTTTCTTTGAGAAATAAGAAAAAATGACAATTTTCGGGCAAGTAAATCTTGGTTGGACAAGTGGATTTTGACCATTTACTTGTCCGTGGACAAGTAATAAAATTTGATAATTCCACACACCTGGCTTGACTAAATAGGCGTCTGCTCAAGCCGGCATACTTGAGTAAAGTAAGAACCTTTTCACACATTGCAGACATCCATGTTTCTTTAGTGCTCTGAGGTCATTTATGGCAAAGGAAACGTGCTGACACACTAAACTATCCACGGTATCTCCAAAGCAATCAGGATTAACTATGTACTGCTAAAGACGTTCATTCACCAGAATGCGTGTCTCATTTTGTTGTTGTTAATGAATTTTAACTGAATACATTCATATTAAAATATCTAAGTTCCTTTCCGCATTTTCATTTTGACAATTTCTCAGGTCCGGTACCATGTGTAAGCCTGCAATGTACATTTATATGAACATGAAGAAAGCATTACACTACATGGATTTTAGGCAAGGGGAACTAATTCTAAAAACAGTTAGTCAGAACTGTCTTCCTTTTTCGGGACACATAGTCTCTATATGATTTAGCCATCTATGAAGTTTCATGAATATATTCCATACAATTTAGGAGCAATGAGCAGACACAAATTTTCAGCATTACTCTACGCAGATTTTAGACAAGGGGGATAGTTCCCGGACACAACTCAAAAACTAAATTAGCCAGAGTTGTCTTCTCTGTTTGCAACACATCATCTCAATATGATTTAGCCATCTGTTAAGTTTCAAGAATATATTCCTTACTGTTTTTAGGAATTATGAGCTGGACACTACATTGATTTCAGGCAAAGGGAGTGAATTCCAAAACCAAATTAGCCAGGGTTGTCTTTCTTAATTGGGACACATCATCTTGATATGACAGCCATCGGTGTTCAGTTTCATGAATACATTCCATATGGTTTAGGAGTTATGAGACAGACACAAAGAAAGCATTACACTACATGGATTTTTGGCAAGGGGAGTAAATTGAAAAAAAAAAAGGCAATTAATCAGTTGTCTTCTTTGTTTGTGATATATCGTCTGGATATGATTTTAAAAGCCATCTGTGAAGTTTCATGAATATATTCTATATGGCTTAGGAGTTATAAGCTGGACACAAATTTTCAGCATTACACTACATGGGTTTTAGCAAAGGGAGATAATTCCTAAATGAAAGTAGACAGAGTTCTCTTCATTGTTCACAACACAACTCCTGGTATGATTAAGTAATCTGTGAAGTTTCATGAATTTATTCTGTACAGTTTAGGAGATGAACTGGATACTACTTGGGTTTTAGTCAAGGTGATGTAATTCAAAAACATAATAAGCCAGAGTTATCTTCCTTGTACGCCACACATCATCTCAATATGATTTAGCCATCTGTAAAGTTTCTTGAATATATTCCCTATGGTTTATGACAAAAGTGGAGGACACAAAGAATGCATTACACTACATGGATTTTTGGCAAGAGGAGTTAATTAAAAAAAATGAATTTGTTAGAGTTGTCTTCCTTGTTTGTGCCACATTGTATCAATATGATTAAGCCATCTGTGAAGTTTTATGAATATATTCCATACAGTTTAAGAGTTATAAGCCTGACACAAATTTTCAGCATTACACTACATGGGGTTTTAGGCAAGGGGAGATACTTCCAAAACCAAAGTAGCCAGAGTTATTTTCATTGTTTGCAACACATCATCTCGATATGATTAAGTCATCTGTGAAGTTTCATGAATATATTCCATATGGTTTAGGAGTTATGGCCCGGACACAAGTCAAAAACTCAATTAGCCAGAGTTTTCTTCTTTGTTCCGGACACATTGTCTCAATATGATTAAGCCATCTATGAAGTTCATGTTCCATACAGTTTAGGAGTTATGAGCTGGACAGGAATGCACGGACGGATGGACAGGGGTAAAACTTTAATGCCAATCCAGTGAATCCACCACTCTTCGAATGGCGGAGACATAAAGACATGATTTACAACAAGATGCTAATCTTTTTCATGATTAAAATCAACATTTTGTGCTGACCGATGAATTGCTGAATATAGTAAATAGCAGCCGCTAACAGCTCTGGAGTAGTCCGACACACTTCAGCTTATGAAAAGACAACAGTATTTAAGGGCAGACTTTAAAACGTTCAAGTAGTATTTCTGGCAAAACAGTCAAAATTTGGAATTTACGTGGGGAAGGAGTCCTTGTGCAAAATGGCTGTGTGCATGAAATGAAATTCAGATTTATACCAGCAAACACGTGGGAGCAGAACGTGTGCTTGAGTGGTACAAGATCTGACAAAGAGAGGAAAAGACATGTGTATATGGATCTTTTTTTTTTCTTCTTCTTCTGCTTTGTTTGAAAGCCCTCTTGGTGATCAGATTTACTATCTTTGCACTGTATACAGAAGTAGGAAAGGGATGCCACAGGCTGTAAAATCTGTAATCAGACTCAGAAATAGGGGTTGCAGTTTAATCATGCAGATGGGAAATCGTATTGCAGTGGAATAGAAAGACTGGACCATTTCTACCAACTTCTTCAGCATGAATGGCTGGTTGAATTATAACAAAACTAATGACATCCCCTGGTAATGTTTAGTTATATACTTAGAGATAGTTTGATGATATTTGGTATGTATGTAGGATAAACCAAGTGTCGTATTCAAAAATGGTAATTCACATTGCTTTAGTTTTCAAGTTAATTTCCCTTGGAATGTTTAGTTATGAAACTGTGTGCGCTCGATAACTGCGGTACACACTGGCTGGCGTACACTTTGAGATAGTTTGATGATACTCAGTTGGTAGCCTAGACTCATGGGTTTTGATGCACTTAAGCATTATTTGACATGCCATTAATTTCACAGACAACTCCCAGTACATTTGTTTTGTGGAAGACAATCTTTGACTTCTAGAACATTATTTGACATCATTAAATTAAATTTGTATCAACTGCCTTCATAAAAATTCCAAGTGAAATAGGACCACCATGGTGAGTGTCATTTTGGTTTACACTCATATGAAATAATGCATCTAATAGGCTGCTTTTTTTCTTGCAAGATAGTAATCTAAGTTTTGCAATAATACCAGGACCATGTTCAGGCAGCATCATTTGTTTGTTAAAACAAAGTTAAATGACAAGAATCACTGTTGAATGACACCTGTATATATTTTAAAAATCTGACCCCATTTTGCGAATTGCTGCCATTTTTATGTCTCAGTTTTAAGGGGTATGGCAGTTGAAGTGCTTGTTTCTCCTGCTTGCATGCACAAATTTGCCACATGTCTTAATAAAATTTGTTCTAAATAGATTATTTATTGTCAGCAAAGATATTTTTATTCAAGTTACTTATGCTTGGCATCAAACAAATACACAGAAAATTACTTTATGAATTTCTCTTCTTCCAGTTGCTAAATATTTTGATATAAAACCTTATATTTATTTGAAAAAAAAATATTGTGTATGCAATAGCAATTCAACCATATATCATACTTGTTAATAAATGCATCAGGTGACACTGTAAAAGAGAAGCATGTTTGATTCAGATATAGCTGATGCATTTTTAAAGTTTTGAACTTCAATTCAAAGGAAAAAATTGCTTTAAGCATTTCTTTCAAAATGTTGACCATTCAGGGTTACATGGTTATAATTTTCCAAGAAGATCCTAGAATTTCTACTTAATTACCTGGATGTGACCCTCGGTCGGGTATAAAAGCCAAGTCCGATCCGATCCGCCGATCATTTTTCTGCCGATCATAAATTTTATTTTTGTCATTATATCTAAGCTATGATTCAAATGTCCAGTATATCAGTTTTATATGATCATATTATATAACTGTAATTTACAGCAATGATATTATTAAAATCGTTGTTCTAGTTTTTGATTGAGAGTAATTTTTTCTCGTTTCAGGGGTATAAAAGCCAAGCTCGGAAGAAAAAATAGCCGAGAGAGATTTCTTGATTTTTTGTCTCTGTTTTGTCCTTTTATAGAACAGACTTAACTATAAATGCTGAAATTTTGCATTGTGATTCAACAAGCATATACATTTGTTTCAATAAAATCAGTTTTTTTTCCGTTTGTTTACCAAATTAGACGCATCTATTAATAGACCTGTAAACATGACATTACATACAACAACGTCCTGAAATGAGACGAAATGGGGGAATTTTCTTACTGCGGAAGATAGTGTTTTAAGAGTATCTAATAGATATTAATATCTGTATTAATGTTATTTCTCCTTTTTCGTCTATTTTGTTTTTCTACAGTAGTAGTTGGGTCATTTTGTAGCTTTCGTATTCGTATTCGTTGCGGTCCAGCATTTCTATTTTTAGAATAGTATCCGTGCAAAGCAAAGATGGACAGAAAAAAGGCTAAAATAGTTTATATATGACATAATTTTCATATGCAAGAAACTAATTAAGTTCTAGTGACCATTTATTCTCTGAGACAGAACTGATCTCTGTATATATTAGCTTCACTACTGAGAAAACTATGATTTTCTTATATTTACTGGACTTGACTTTTATACCCCTAGAAGACAGAAAACTCCTTAAAAATCAAATCCAAAAGCATTGAAAAAAGAAATATATTTTGTTGAATATTTAACTAAGCAATGTATGATAATATAAAACTAATATACTGGACATTTGAATCGTAGTTTAGATATAATGACAAAAATAAAATTTATGATCGGCAGAAAAATGATCGGTGGATCGGATCGGACTTGGCTTTTATACCCGACCGTGACCCTCTTATGTTGCTCTACCCCTATATGATGAGGCATTACAAAAAAGTTTCTGCAAGTCCAAGAATAGGAAGAAACATGTAAGGGCGTCAAATTAGATGTGCGTCAAAATACATGACAGGACGATATGTGGGACAGGTTAAATAGGTGTCGCTTCTATTTGGAATATAAGGAACTGTGTGAACTAGGATCATGGTTTGTAGCATTTGCATTCCTATAAACATACAGAGAGAGGTCACTGATGAAACTTGGCAAGCCTTTCCTTTTGACAGGAAACTTTTTTTTATTATTATTATTTTTGTTTCTAAAAGCTAATACTTGTGATTTCTGTCACTACGAACTTCTGACCCGTTGAACAACCTAACTGTTATTTGATTACATAATAGATTCTTCTCACCTAATGATCCAGTGATGTAATTCATAAGGTTTTCTTGCGTGGGATCGCTGATATATCACCTTATCACAAAAACTGAACTTCAAATCATCCGCCACTGTTAAGGGAGGTTACCAAAACATGGATTACCATCCATGACTTGGGTCATCCTGAAATATAAAAAGTAGTCATCCGATGTCTGCAATGACTTGATCGGACCGAAACGGACCATATTGGCCAGCTAAACACCGAACAATTTGACTACTTACGGGGTATATTTTAGATTAAAAAAAGAACCTTTATTTTGTTATTCTGGTCTGAATCTTAACTGATCAAAATGACAAGTCAAATGACAATCATCCACCAAAGCTGGGCAACAAGGTGATTGATCTACGTCACAAATTTTGAGACACCATCACCAGAAGCGAAGCCTGAAGTTTCATCTGAGGAGACTGTAGAAGCTGTGAGTGCGTTCCAATCTCTTACTGGAACTGGGGAGAAGTTGAATTAATAAATATCCGTTATCACGAAGATAAGAAAATAAGAAAAGATAAGAAAGTTTATTTTAAGACGGCATGACATATATATAACAGGCAACATAAGCTCTCAGGAGCTTTTGACCGTCTATACAACTAATGTTTTCAAACAGGCAATATACAATATAATACACACATCGTAGATAATGATGAATACTTTAAGCATAACTAAGACTGAAATCATAATTAGTATGAAATCATAATTGTAATATAAGATATAAAACCAGCGCAATACTCATATAGTCAACCAGAGAAAGGTCAGCAGAGGTGATTGGGTGGAGCAAAAGTTCTTGAAAAGCAAGGATGTGCTGCTTCCTACCCAATTTGTGACTGGCTAGCTGATGGTCATAGGTAAGTGTTGTAATACCAATGTCATTTTGGTGCACTTAAAATAAAGATAAGTGAATAGGAATAAAAAGTGAACTAAATTCTACAATTGTTTTGTTTCAGATTTTCCCACGAAGAATCCAAAACTAACAAAGGCCGATTGCAATACAAGAAATATAACTACTACTCCCACACAGAAAATTAGCAGTTGTAAAACAGCCTGTGCTTAAAGTGACTGGAATTCCACTGTTTTGTACATGCTATCTGCCAGATTCTGGCTTTATGTTTACATGTTCAAAATGCCAAAAATGGTTCCCATCACGAAAACATGCCTATATAATTTTGCCCCCTTAAACCCCACTTTTATATAGTAAAACTGGGGTTTACAGGGGTATAAATTATTTTCTTCATTTCTGCTCAAAAACATAAATTGTGGGTATACTCGTTAGAACCGCCTCGGCGAGGCGGTTCTAACGAGTACCCTCAATCTATGTTTTGAGCAGGAATATGAAAACGTTTTGAAGTGATTACAGATACATAATTAACCTATGACAAGAGCTTATGCTACTTGCCTATGATAAGTAACATTACTGAAAGGTCGTTTCCATCAGTTTAATAAAATTGCCATTAATTTTCCTAAACCTGGCCAGACGATAAATTAATCTATTTTTCATTTGTTCTACTTCTCCACCTCATATGTGCAAAACGTATTTCCACATCCCCGTGGAGCTGTCATTGGTTGAAAAGATGTACCTAAACAATTGTTCTATCTGAAATTCACTCTGCCTTTTTTTTATCACTGTTAGTTTGTTCTGTTTCAAGTCACATGTTGTATTTGTACGTTTATATTTGCAAAAATTGGAGACGGACTTCATAAGTCAATTGACTTTCTTCTGCATCCCATTGCATGATATTGTAATGCAGTTAACACATGTCTTGTAGACGTTCAAATATGTTAATATTATACATGAAATAAACGTTTAAACTAAAATTATATAGGCATGTTTTCGTGATGTTTATTTATTTATTTATTTATTTATTTATTTATTTTTACACCAAATGACTGCTTTCGAACCGTTTTTCTTTCATGCAGTCTGATTTCAAGATCGATTGCATCTAAATATGACAAAATGGCGTATTCTATAACAACGATTAGGCGGAACATGAGAAAATATACTTTTGGACGTGTGCGACCAGCAAAGACTCTTTACTACCTCTTTACGGACATTGCACTCCTAGCTATCGCATTACGAAAACACACCTATTCAAATATATAGAAAATTTCACCTCCAAAAACTGAAAATTTTCAGATAAAAAACTCTGATATTTTTCATATTTCTGTTCAAAACATAGATTGTGGGTACTCATTAGAACCGCCTCGGCGAGGCGGTTCTAACGAGTACCCACAATCTATGTTTTTGAGCAGAAATAAGAAAAATAATGTATACCCCTGTAAACCCCAGTTTTACTATATAAAAGTGGGATTTAAGGGGGTCAAAGTTATATAGGCTTGTTTTCGTGATGATAGAGCGCTTAGTGAAGACTGATCAGTGTGGATGCGCAGGCTGATATGGGTCTTTGCAGGGCTATATATCCGAAGATACATTTTCAGCGCGTTGCAGTGATTTGTTGGAGTTGAACTTTTACGGCCCAATTAACTTTTAAGGTCATATCTAGTCAGTCAGTTAACATACGTTTTTCCTGGGCAGGCTTAGTCCTCTAAGCGGTTATCCAGTACTTTGCGCACATACTTCTGCCAGTAACTGACAGCTGTCCTTCTTGCATCAGCAAAAGAGGGGAAAAAGGGGTCTACTCTAAAAGGAAATAACTTGTTCCCCGTGGGAGCAAATTCTTTCCTTTTAAAGTAGATCAATTCCCAGAAGGGGCTTGCAGGGTCTGACAAATCCTCTGCCGGGACAAGTTATTTTTTTTTCTTTTTTGTGCTGGGCAAGTAAAATATTTTCTAACTTGTCCAGCAAATGTTCTAGTTTAGGAAAGTTCATGAATTTCAGCATTACCGACTGAAATACTCCAGCGGGCAAGTAGATTATTAATTATTAATTTACAGTTGATTTGTCAGACACTGGGCTTGGTGTACAGGGAAGCAAACAGGAAGTCTCAAAACTTGGTTCTCTTGTCCAGCACGAAAACATACCTATATAATTTTGACCCACTTAAATCCCACTTTTCATATAGTAAAATTTTACAGGGGTATACATTATGTTTCTTATTTCTGTCAAAAACCAAAATTGTGGGTATTCGTTAGAACCGCCTCGTCGAGGCGGTTCTAACGAGTACCCACAATCCATGTTTTGAGCAGAAATATGAAAACAAAAAAATATCAGATTTTTTTATCTGAAAATTTTCATTTTTTGTTGGTAAAATTTTCAGTATATTTTTCGTAAATGTAAAAAATGGTGGAAAATCAACATGGTGTATCAATTCTTAACTCTTTCCCCGCTAGTGGCGACTTTTGTCGTCTGTTGATAATTTTTGAAAACAGTTTGGACCCAGATCAGGCTCGACAAAATGTCGGACCTGTTCTTGCTCCAGACTGTTTGAAAGATTTTTTTTCGAAAACGTTAAGTTAAAAAAATCCACAGACGACAAAAATAAATAAATAAATAAAGTATCATGCAAAAATTACCTAGCATGCAAAGAGTTAAAGATGTATTTGAATGTTGATTTTAAATGTTTTGCATGAGGCGGCTAAATAACGTGTACACCTTTGCTTGGTTGAAATATATCTATTTAGTGAAATGTGAGAAAAGCATCACGCCCGAATGGTTATGTGCACTTTTCAGATAGTTTACCTTTTTTACGACATAATAACATAGTCACAGTTACTGTGCCTACTCTAAATATCCGCACAGAGCAACTACTGCAGACCCAGATCAAACTACAGTCGTACCTCAATAGCTCGAACGTCGATGACTCATTTACCATGGCTAATTCGAACTCGTTTTTGGGTCCCTACGAATTTCTTACGAATATTTAAGGAAAATTTCTTTTTTTATCGTGAAATTGTCAGAGTTGTTTTTTATCTGAAAATTTTCAGATTTTGGAGGTGAAATTTTCTAAATATTTGAATAGGCGTACGTGTTTTCGTAATGCATCCAAGGTGCCAAAATATAACACAATCAGTACGGCAAGTAAAAGTATAAAAAAAATATCAAATGCTAGATTGCAGGTCTTAAAATACAAGCAAATAAAATTATAATAAAGCAATTATTTTGTTATTTCTTTGCTATGAACTATTTACGAGACAAACTAACGGACCAATTTACGGACCATAACTGACTTTTTTTTTTACTGACCATATCTGCTACGGACCTGTTACGGACCATATCTGACCATTCACGGACCATGAAATTTTCACGGACCAACAACGATGTAGAGCTACCAATTACGGACCATTTACATAGTGACCACTCACGGGCCCATCTTAGACTAATAAAGGGCTTTTCACGGGTGACGGACTACTCCAGAGCAGTTAGCGGCTTCTATTTACTATATTCTGCAATTAATACAACTATTTACGGACCACAGACTTACAGAAATTATATTGGTCCGTAAGTCCGTAAATGGTCCGTGTTTTGTCAACGGGCATTTGTGTGGACTAACGACATCAGGGCTCAGGGGATCAGGGCTGCGTTCATAAGTGCAAAGTGATACTTGAACTTGAACATGGAATTTCACCCTTGGTACGGTCACCAAGTATAGTATCCCGGATATAGTATACGTCGTCTTCTTGAGTAATAGTTTAACTTATTGTTTATAATAAACATAACATATACGAGGCAGCGTTCTCCTTCGACACAGTAGAATGAAACATACAGCTCAGTTCATCGTTTCAGAGGCTAGCGTGCATAGGGCAGTGCGTAACATCGCAGCAGCAGGCTTAAGACGCTGCATACATCATATATAGTATCTCCTTGTACTCGTTACCACAACAAAGAAAAATTTTACGTCTAAATCAATTCAGTGTCACAATGGTACAGTTCATTACCATACCTCTATAGCGATTGTTTTACCCTGGATCTCTAGATGTACCTAATGACGAGCGCCAACAGGAGCAGGCATCCAGAGTAACTTGCTCATCTGAACGCAGCCCTGATTTCGGTATTTTTGGTTGATCATTTTGACCATTACACCAGAGAATCAATTACTTTCTCTCAAACGCTGCTTCAGTGATTCCCACTTCGTCTGTTGTAGAATGTTTGTCATACTGCCAGGCTCATAACTATGATGTTAGGTCAGGTCTATTTCGCACCTGGAGGGATGGTGGATAGCAATTTAATATCATCTTACTGAGAATCACTGTCGGACCCGTCGTAGAGTTCCACAAAGTCCTAGATGGGCTGGAAAGACGCCCGTTCTTGCTGACGATCAGCTGTACTCACTGTAGTGTGTGCAGTTTCCCTGTTCAGTACCAAGATAGTGATTCTCGTGCTACAGATGACCCAAATCACCTGGAGTTGCCCCGGAATGTACAAACAATCATTACATTCATCTCCGCTATTAGACTGGACATGTCTCTAGCTGATAGTCTTAAGGGCTTGTAGACTGCATCTGGACTGGGCCTCCTTTATACAGGGCTGGGGCACCTGTCATGTATATGGGTGGGACACATAACTCCTATGTGGCAGATACCAGTTTCAAATCAAAGTCTAAAATAGTCTCTGAAAAATCCAACTTTTACTAAAGCATAGGCGACCTGATTTGACCTTGCCGTAAAAGGTCAAGATCAATTCCCAGGGTCATTATGGTTGAATAAATGTTATAATGGGCCCGTATTCCTAATGCTGAATACCAAGCCCCATGGTCATTGGCTCATAGGTTTCGGAGAAAAAGATCTTTGAATAGATTTTTACCGATATACGAGCGTGGCGGCCATCTTGGTCATGTGACCCATACCACGGAAACAAAACTTCGTTCCAGCGACCGATGAAAGCTCCAAGTGAACTTTGACTTTTCTTATCGGTCAAATGTTAACGTACGACGGATCAATGGCCATAAGATAAGCTCATCCTACCTGCCTTAAGGCTCGTGTGACCTAAAATAAGACTAGTTATTGCATAAAAGTATAAGTAAAGGCACCCAGAAAATGCCACAGTCACATAGCACAAAGGACAGCCTTCCAGGGGGACCAAAAGAAGGAGAGAAGGAAAAATAACGAAAAATCAAACGCTACATATTAAACCACCGACGCACAAATAAAGAAGAATAAGAGCCTCTCCAAATTCTTAATATTGAAGATTAAACGCAATAACAACAACAAACGCTAACATTTAAAGTGCTGCTGATAATTGATTCATCAAAGTGATTAGCTGTGTTGCACAATTCCTCTTCATTCTGGGCGTATGCTAACATTTTTTTATAATGTGATGGGCATCACACTGTCGACAATGACTTGTTCCAACAACTTACAGCAGCTACGGGAGTTGAGACTGGACGGCAGTTTGCAGCCTCGCACCGCTGTCCTTTGGTTTAAACATATTTATTTCCGAAATGTTTACATATACAACACATACAAAAGTACAACAATAGGATTAGAACGAAAGCATAAAAGCTTATTTAGTTCCTTTCCTCTGCTGTCCTTTCTTCAAGATAGCTGAAACGTTTATTTGTCGCCAGTCTTCTGGAATCATACATGTACCTGTCTCACTACTACAGTTAGAGATGATGTTAGGAATAGGTGCAATCTCCCCGAACATTTTTACTATTCTTGCTGTTATTGCATTTCTGTAGCAATTTCCGAACCCTTTCCTCCTCTACTTTGACATCCTTCATATTGAGGTGTGGCAGTCCTTGTGGTTCTGGAATTTCTTAACCGGCATCTTAAACCTTGCTCGGGATAAGAAATTTTCAGATCCATTACCATCAATGGCATCAGAGTACCGTCATTTGGATAAGTACGTTAAATGGAGCTCCCATACTTCCCCACCCTCGCCCCTGTGCAGGTTTAATTAAGATCACGCTACCGAGACAAATGTTTTCCTTAAATAAGTGGTCCGTCCTGCAAAAACAGTTCCCTGTGGGTAATGTTCCGGTATGACCGACTGCAGTAATCGTGACTACAAATAAAGAAAAGAAATTTATAAAGTATAGATCATGGAGACTTTATGTAAGTATGCAACATACTAAATTTGTTTTCATATAATTACTCTGATTAATTTAATTAGCATACCAATCTGATGTTGTTTTGTTTTGTTTTTTGAAATATCCTTTTGGTGTTCGTAATACTATTTTGTTGTCGTTGCTGCTGTTTTGGTTCTTTTTAGTGTCTCATAATTAAAAAAAAAGTTATCTTTGGTCATTATCATTGTCAAAAGTCCCTTTCGGTGTTTAATATGACCCGTTTTTTTGTTTCAGTTTAAAATTCCATTTTGTAAGTTTCTTCATAATACTGGTTAAAATAAAGTAAATAAATACGTATTCAAATAATCTTTCTTTTGATAATTATTGTTTAATAGATTTATTTTTCAAAGTAATGTTAATTTCGCGAAGGTTAAGCTATATAGATACATAGAGGATATTGATACATATATTTTTTCAGATATTTGATTTTTCAGTGTAAGGATCGAATTTTATTTCACCGAATGAACACCAAATGTAGTATTTTCACGAGTTCCGATAGCCACGAGTGAAAATACAATCAATTTTTGGTGTTCATGAGTGAAATAAAATTCAATCTTACACTAAAAAAAAAAAAGTTTTTTTTTTTTTTTTTTTTTTTTTTTTTGGTTTCTTTTATTCACAATAATTAAATTTCTACCTACTATTCGACATTTACGTCGGGAAATTAACTTTTTTTTCTCCTAGTAAATCCGTTCAGTTTGGTCTGTTCAGTGTGTTTAGGGGTATAATATTGGGTAAAAACATACTTTTGTACTAAGAAAATGAGGCCAAATAAATTTTAAAGCAATACAACGCGAGAAATCGTCATAGAGGAAATGCCGCAAAAGGTGACAGTCCGCTTGACGTCGCATGCAGAAAAAGAGTTACGTCAGCGCAATAAGTGACGTCAGCGGTTCTAACTCGAAACGTAACCTCCACATAATTTCAGACAAGTATACTACGTCTTTTACCTTTTGGCGATACTTTGACCCAGAATTCATGGGGAATTTGATTTCAAGAAAGAAAACAAACAGTAAGTATTTGAAAATCGTATTTTCACTGTTTGAAACAGTGAAAATATTGAGAAATAACTAGGCTATGGCAAGTTTTTTTACTATTTATTATGCAAAATAGATATCTTATATATTATATCAGATATCTTATATAGAATATAAGATATCTAATATAGGATATAAGATATTTGAAATACTTATTCAGACATCTTATATCTTATATTAGATATCTTATATCCTATATAAGATATCTGATATAATATATATTTTATTTAATTCCACATATAAGCTATCTAATTTACCATATAAGAAATCTCATTTGTTAAATATTATATATTAGTATAGATATCTGATATACTAAATAAGATATCTGATATACTAAATGGGACATCTTATTTGATTGAATAAATGAGATATCTTCTTTAGTAAATAAGATATCTTATATCCTATATAAGCTATCTTATATAGCATATCAGATATCTTATATAGCATATTAGATATCATATGTCAATTAAGATAGCTTATATAGCATATAAGATATCTTATCTAGGCTAAATAGCATATAAAATACCTTAATTGACATATAAGATATCTAAATTTATATAAGATATCTTATATAATATATCAGATATCTTATATATTATATAAGATATCTGATATATATTAAATCAGATATCTGAGTTATAGAATAAATAGTAAAATCGCACGTCGTTTTTCTATTTATTATGCACTATATCAAACATCTTTTATAAGATATAAGATATCTAATATAGAATATAAGATATATGAATTAGTATATCAGATATCTTTTATACTATATAAGATATCTTATTTCCTATATAAGATATCTGATATATCATAATTGATATCTTATTTAATTCGACATATAAGATATCTTATTTACCATATAATATATCTTATTTGTTAAATAAGATATCTTATATCTTAATATAGATATCTGATATACTAAATGAGATATATTATTTAAATGAATAAATGATATGTCTTCTTTAGTAAATAAGATATCTTATATCCTATACAAGCTATATCTTATATAGCATATCAGATATCACATATGGCATATAAGTTATCTTATGTGTCAATTAAGATATCTTATATAGCATACCAGATGTCTTATATAGCACATAATATATCTTAATTGACATATAAGATATCTTATTTATATTAGATATCTGATATATATCCGACATCTTATATATTATATAAGATATCTGATATATTAAATCAGATATCTGATTTACAGAATAAATAGTAAAACGGCTTGCCATACTAGGCTTATATTTCATTGAAAAAGCATTGAAAGTTTGGTCAAACCCATCCGTTTCGGTTTCTTTATACACGCTCGAGTTACCTCCCTTGTAATCAAGGCATAAACGAACAAAACGAAGTGGGATTGCCAACATTAGCAAGAGCTATATAATATAGGCCTACCACTGACACCCGTAAATTTGTTAATACTAATCTAAGAATATTATCCTGGTAGGGTTTTGATTCATTTTATGGGTTCCAAGTAGTTTCGCACCCCTTCTAAAACGTTTCGGCCCGGGTCGTTTCGCCTACCCCTGGTCGTTTCGCCTACCCCTGGTCGTTTCGCCCCATATACATTACTAGATGAAATTTACTCGCTGTTTAGGTAGTATATCGATAATTGCTCCTAATTATTTATCTAATACTAAACTTTACAAGAACAGTAGGGAGATGAGGCACATCTATAAGGAACGGGAATCGAGACAATTCATCGACAAGACAACTCATCGACACGGTTTTTGGAGACAATTCACCGACACGAAGACAACTCATCAACACTTTTTGAAGACAATTCACCGACACATTTGTTTGAAGGTAATTGGCAATCATAGCTAATTAAGGGTTATTATAAATAAGTGGCACATTGTATTTGATTGATCATACTTGTGAATAACTAGCCTACCTGTTCTGCCTGTCATTGAACAGTCTCAGAATCGATTATTGGGCTAAGAATGAGGAAAGGTTTTTAATTTTAGTCATGACTGATGTTCTGCATCATTTACGATGCAGCTGCTGAAGGATGCGCGCTCAGTTTGCCACCGCTGTGCAGTAAGACCAGAATTGGAAGTTTAATAGACTTGATGACTTGATCATGTTGATGTTGCACACTTTGACTGTCGGGGAGCTGTCTCAAAGTCCCACTGAGGCTAACATGTAGCTTTTAGGATGTTGATTGCTATGGAACTGCAATATTGATAATAGACCACTGGAATTGTAGGATAATTGAGTCTCGAGATTTGTACAATTTGCATTTAGATACCCAATTCTGATCATCGAGATATAAACCGTATCGGTGAATTATTGTCGAGATAATAAGCCTATGTGATGAAGACCTCGGTTAATCCCACTTTAGGGGTAAAAGTGGAGTTAACAGGGGATTACATTATGTTTCATATTTCTGCCTATAAACGTTAGGCGTTATCGTTAAAGTCGTTTTGTTTTGAGCAGAATAAGAAAACTATATGGTTCTGTATTTTCTCCATAAAAATGCCATGTATATAACAGCGCCTTGTATATGCGTATGATTACATGGGCTTCCCAGATTAAGCAGTCTGGTTTTGTCACACTGTATGGAAACCCCGAAGTTTTTCTCGCGACAAGGTCTGTGTTGTTTCTTATTTTAGGCTGAAGTTTCAGCTTGACATGTAGCATGCATTAGCGAACAGTGAAGCTTTTGACGCGACTGCACGGATAAGCAGGCTCATCTGAAGCTTCGTTTATCATCGAGGTAGTCATGTCAATCAAGTATCTTATCAACTGATGCGCGTATACAAGCTCACCAACTCTGCTACATGACACTGATGTATTAATGATTAACAGTCAAATTCCTATTATTATCACAATTTGAACAACAAAAATTTAGGAAATAAATGAAAACATAACTCATATAAACGAATATCCAGCTTCACTTTCCATCTTCTTTATTTTAATTAAGAAAGTTTTGAATAATATTTTACCAAGTTCCCTATATGTATATTTTCCTTTAAATCATGCTTTTAAAATAAAATGCGTAAAATTATTTACGCCAGCCATCCTATGCGGTTAAAATGGTCTCTTAATTGTCATCAATAAGCCAAAACATATTGAATTAATATCCTAAATTCGTTATTTTGATCATAAACGTGATAATAAATCATTTTATTTTCAAAACATTGTCTTCATTTTATCAGCTTGGGTATAATTATAACATATTAATGTGTCGGTGAATTGTCTTCAAAAAGTGTCGATGAGTTGTCTTGTCGATGAATTGTCTTGTTCCCAAGGAATGTTGTAACCTGTTTAGTAGGAATGCTAAGCACACAGATACCTGGGGTCAGTAGAGCAGTGCAGGCCCCCAAAATTATCTTGTTTATAATATTTCTCTAGGTATTTTTGCTTTTCGGTACAACAGAAACACTGCTGATAATGAATAATCATATTCTGTGACTGCTTAATAGCTTCTAAAAAACACATTTCTCTCAAATGGAAATTTGTTGCCTGGTTGTCTTAAATTGGAAAGCATATCACCATTCAAAGAAGGCCAAGGTCAGATTTCATCTTGGCAGAGTCTTTAATTGTAATGCTTTTAAGATACACTCTGTGAATTGAATCAGTAAATAGCATTGAATTGTATTTAATTACTAATCAGTGTAGAACCAGATAAGCTCATAAGGTGCTACAGAACATAGCCTCTGATTGGGCCTGTACTGTTTGCCATGCGCCTAGCAGTGTTTTGTGGCATCCAGCAGTGTTTTATATACAGTCTAACCTCAATAGCTGGAACATATTTGGGATCATGTAAATTTGTTCGAGACATAGGTATTTCGAGCCACTGAGGGTTCATAGCACCAGGTCAGGAGGCAAATGGATATAGTTTAGGGATATCTTTTCTATCTTCTGTATAATAATGGTATGTTCAGTGTACTCATTAGGATCACACACACATTTAATGACAAAAAAAAGAAAATTTTCTAAAATAGCCATAAATACTTGCTTTCTTGGGCTATAAAGAGAATTATTTTAGGGACTCAAAAATGAATTTGAATAAGCCATGGTAAATGAGTCATCAGTTTTGGAGTCATCAAAGTTTTGCTGTACATAAACAGGCAGTGAAATAAACTTGTTCAGATTTTAGGACTAGTATGGTAAGGAGTTAATATGTTCAGCTATTTAGGGTGAATACAGCATGTGTGGTCAGCATACTTTTATTCTGACAGTTTGTTTTAATTTACTCTCATTCCTTTCTATTTCAGATTCATATATTAATAAATCAATAAATAAAGAAATACAAAAAGACCTGAGAGACCAGTCTAACAGACAGCTAATATGACGGGGGAAGGAGATTCTCCTGTCATTCATATCAAACCAACCATAAATATACATACATTCCATGAAAAGATACTGGATGTTGATATCTATTTTCAAGTTGTCCAGTTAAAAGACAGTCTTTTCCTTTGGCTTGGGAAATCAAAGCGATTTGGAGATTTATCAGTTGCTATGACAATGACCGGAAAAACACCTAGTTCTTCTGTATTGATTGGACATTCAGATTCTCATACAGTGTTAATAGCTCAGAGATTGAGTAAGAGTACAGGGAAACAAGTGTTTGTTAGTGGAGATCTGAACTTTGATAGTTTAGAAATTCCACTGGTAGACCAACGAATTGCTGAAGAGATGAAGACGCAACCAGACAAGTTTTGATGTGTTTGTCATGTTTGTACAAAGCCTAGCTCTAGATACAGTAAATGTCTTAAAATTTCGAACACTTTATTCCATACTTTTGGCCTAAAATTTGTTTTTTTTTTTATGCAGTTTCTAAAACTACTTAGTGGAATGGCAAACAGTGTAAAACCTGATCAGACTGCTACTTCAGGAGCAGTCTGATCCAGATCTGCACTGTTTGCATATGCCATTTTGTCAGAAAGTTTTAATTTAAGGACATTTACTATAAGCCTTGTTTTTTGTTTTTTTCTTGTTTCAGCCAAAGAGTATTGATATTTTTCTTATTTCTCCTCAAAAACATAGGTTGTGTGTACTCTTTAGAAGCACCTCACCCCACAAAATGTTTTGGGTATTTTTAAGAAGCACCTCACCAAGGCACTTCTTAAGTACCGACAACACAAGTTTTTTTGTGAGTACTTACAGAGTGCACACAACTTATATCAAGGTGCTTCTAGTGAGTACCCACAACATATGTTTTTGTAAGCACACAGTCAGTGCACACCATATATCAAGGTGCCTCTAGTGAGTACCCACAACATATGTTTTTGTGAGTACACACTTGGTGCACACAGCTTATGCCAAGGTGCTTTTAGTGAGCACCCACAACATGTTTTTGTGAGTACACACTCAGTGCACACAGCATATACAAAGGTGCTTCTAGAGAGTACCCACAACATAAGTTTTTGTGAGTACACACTCAGTGCACACAACATATACCAAGGTGCCTCTAGTGAGTACCCACAACATATTTTTGTGAGTACACACTCAGTGCACACATTATGCCAAATTGCTTTTAGTGAGCACCCATAACATGTTTTTGTGAGTACACACTCAGTGCACACAACATATACCAAGGTGCTTCTAGTGAGTACCCACATCATAAGTTTTTGTGAAAAAATAAGAAAAGTATTTACTTGATACTCCTTATCTATGACAGAGCATTTATTGTCATGTTCTAATTCTGGAGACTAACATATTTGTCCAAAGGCCTAAAATAATAATAATAATAATAATAAAAAAAAAAAATGCATGTTTCCTGAATGTGCCTTATTTTCACTACTTAAAGATATCCTGTTAACTCCATATAAAAAACTTTTAACAAAATGAAAATATTGTCCATTCTACCATCCCAAATTTGAAATTCCATGCAAGCCTGAGCAAGCAGTGTAGACCCAGATTTGATGCCACAGAGTGTAACATCTGATCAGGGTCTTCACTGTTTGCCACTTTTCTATCAGTTTTTAGACGTGTCAACTGGTAGTCTGGTAGTTTGAGAGTTTTGGACAAAAAGTTTGGTAAAGAGTTGAAAGTAAAGAAACATATATATCTTAAATGTGCAATGTTAATGGACTACACTGTATATGTAACTTCAAATACATGAGACAGTCAAATTTTTGCAATATAATAGTTCATACCTTTAGACAAGATGCATTTTTAGATCAAAAAGTATTAATATTTTTCTTATTTCTCCCATGAAGGAATTATTAGATGCCCCTCTTAAGAGCTATGGAAATTAGTGCACTTAAACATAGCTTCAGATTAATAGGTCTGTCAGAAGATTTTTTTTGATATTGTTCCATTATTGTTGAGTATCCTAATGTTTTGAGAAAAAGTAACAGCTTATTATAACTACCACCAAAACTCATTTTTATGGACCTACATGTATGCTTTATGTAAATTAACCAATGGATGTTCCATTGTCTCTATGTAAATAAAACTAAGGTTAAATCTCAATAACCGAAAATTATACCATAGCTGGACCATGGGATAATTTTCAGATTTGAAAATTAACCCATGGTTTTATTTATAGATCTCACAGGTGTACTTTAGAATGACTGTCAACTCATCAGTGCGCCTTGACCTTTTTCACTCTCTAGGCTAATTCCGCATGCGATGACAAGTAGATATTGTCCCCCAAAAAAACAGGATTTTGTTTTCTGGGAAAAATAAGAAAAATATTTCAAAATGTTGTATGTTGAATTCTGTTTCAGCAGACAATTTGAACATTTTCGTATTTTTTTCCTAGAAAACAGAATTTGACATTTCATGCAAATTGTCTCAAAATGTCAAATGTTTATTGAAAAAAAAATAAACTGTTGGCAATATGTTGTCTGCTGAAAATGTCCAGAGTGCTAACCATCAATTTTCAGCAGATGACATTTTTTAAATAGTTTTCTTATTTTTTTCTCAGGTAACTGGATTTGACATTTCATGTACATTGTCTCAACTAGAGACAGTTTGCATGAAATGTCAAATTCTGTTGGCTGGAAAAACTAAGAAAGTATCATCAAATATATTGTCTGCTGATATTATCCAGAGAGTGGTAAACAGGGCTCTGGAAATTTTGAAATCTGAATCGGTCCAGCCGATGACGATGACGTCATCAATGAGCCCATTTCCAAAAAAAAAAAAAATATGTGTATATCACCTGTCACGAAAACTAATGACAATTAGCAGTCCTATAACTTTTAAATAATACACCTCAGCTCCGTTATATGACGGAAGTCCGGGTACAACGAACATGATCAAAGCTGGCGTCATCAATAAATACTGTCAGGTATGTGAAAAGAAAGAAAAAAGAAAAAAAAAGAAAAACGGTTTTGTTGTTATTTCCACCTCCGCAGGGTTTTCCTAAACTATTTATAAACAACTGATTCCCGTCTTGTATAAGCGCGAAAACGGCGGGAAACAGGAGAGACGGAACGAAACGACTTTCATGGACCTAATTAGGTCTAATAAAAAAGGCCTGCGCCACGGGCGGTTTTGCAGTTTTCAGTGTTTCAAGATTTGATCAGACTGCTTAAATTTTAAGCACTGACCAATCTTGCCTAGCGCAAGTGGTGCATTACTTATTTTAACTGTGAATTCTACCTTGAATTATACTCGCGTGTTACGGCAATCAACAACAACAACAAAAAAAAAAAAAAAAAAAGAAGCAATCAATAATACCCAGATCAGACGCCGTTGTATGCGACATCTGATCAAGACGTACACGGTTTGGGAATTCATTTATCGAATCTGGGACCGACAAACCGTGTTGATCAAAACAAAAAAGAAGAGGAAGAAAACGGGTGCGTTCAAGCGGTGCATTCTTTTATGACTCTCAGTAAAGCGACCTTTGATCTTTTGGACATGCCGACTGCACCTGGATGTTTTGCAGTCTCAGTGTATTCACACGTGTCACACAAACGGATTAATTATCAGACTACCGTTACTGATCGCTTGTTAATCGCTTGTTTACCGCACAAAGGTCAGTGAAGTGTTGATTTTTTGACAATGTTTGAATAATGACGTAATTAATTTGTGCTGCGGGTAGGTTGCCGTTATTCAGCTGTCTCTCCAATATACATGTCAAATGACTTGACCGTTTGTGATTTTTTAGACATCATTGATTTGTGAAAATTGGTTGGTTTGGGAAAAATGGGGTTCAAGGCACAAACCTGTTGGACCGATTTATTAGCGTTTTGGGGTGTTTGAAATCGGTCCAGAATTCTTAATTTCGGTCCAGACCGGCTATTTTTCCGGTTTTCCCGAGCCCTGGTGGTAAAAGTTAGAGGAACTTCAAATTTACTTCCGCACTGAGCAACTTTCTATTTAAAAATGACATTTTTTGTTGAATTAAACACATGAAACCAGACAGTCTGTCTGGAGTATATTATAATGACCAAAGCTACAGCTGACCAACCAGATTGCAACAAAGTTTGACCAAATTAAGATGGTGATGTAATTTCTTGAGATTGACAAGATTGCAACCAATCAGATTTTAGCAGTAGTGCCTCAGTTAGTTTAATTCAAAAAAGGTGGGGTGTCAGTTGGTACAGCATTTCATCAGACTGTCTGTTACCACTTTACCATAAAAATATTAAAAAAGAGAAATAAAAGTAAAAAAGTAGAAAAAAAAAATATACTAAATAAATAAAAGTGTAGTTTTTGTAAGAAAAAAAAAAAAAAAAAAAAAAAAAACAACAACAAAAACAGTCCCATACATTGGTTAAAACAGATAAACCATGTTATTGTCTCGGTTTTGGGAATACTGTAAATTAACCAATGGATGTTCCATTGTCTCTATGTAAATAAAACTAAGGTTAAATCTCAATAACCGAAAATTATACCATAGCTGGACCATGGGATAATTTTCAGATTGAAAATTAACCCATGGTTTTATTTATAGATCTCACAGGTGTACTTTAGAATGACTGTCAACTCATCAGTGCACCTTAACCTTTTTCACTCTCTGGGCTAATTCCACAGGCGACGGCAAGTTGATATTGTCCCCCCCAAAAAAACAGGTTTTTGTTTTCTGGGAAAAATAAGATAAATATTTTAAAATGTTGTATGTTGATTTTTGTTTCAGCAGACAATTTGAACATTTTCGTACTTTTTCCTAGAAAACAGAATTTGACATTTCTTGCAAATTGTCTCCAAATGTTAAATGTTTGTCAAAAAAAATAAACTATCACCAATATGTTGTCTGCTGAAAATGTCCAGAGTGCTACCGGTAACCATCAATTTTCAGCAGATGACATTTTGTAAATAGTTTTCTTATTTTTTCTCGGGTAACTGGATTTGACATTTCATGTACATTGTCTCAACTAGAGACAGTTTGCATGAAATGTCAAATTCTGTTGGCTGGAAAAACTAAGAAAGTATCATCAAATATATTGTCTGCTGATATTATCCAGAGAGTGAATTTCAAATTTACTTCTGCACTGAGCAACTTTCTATTTAAAAATGACATTTTTTGTTGACTAAAACACATGTAACCAGACAGTCTGTCTGGAGTATATTATAATGACCAAAGCTACAGCTGACCAACCAGATTGCAACAAAGTTTGACCAAATTAAGATGCTGATGTAATTTCTTGTGATTGACAAGATTGCAACCAATCAGATTTTAGCAGTAGTGCCTCAGTTAGTTTAATTCAAAAAAGGTGGAGTGTTTCATCCTTTTTAGTACACAAGGTCAATTGGTACAGCATTTCATCAGACTGCCTGTTACCACTTTACCATAAAAATATATATAAAAAGAGAAATAAAAGTAAAAAAGTAGAAAAAGATATACTAAATAAATAAAAGTATAGTTTTTGTAAGAAAAAAAAAACAAAAACAAAAACAGTCCCATACATTGGTTAAAACAGATAAACCATGTTATTGTCTCGGTTTTGGGAATACTGTAAATTATATCATAATTTGGTGACCTTTCACTGTCTGACCCAAACTCGACTCCGCCTCGTTTGGGGTCAGACAGTGAAAGGTCACCAAACTATGGTATAATTTACAGTATACCCAAAACCTCGGCAATAACCATGGTTTATCTATAACTTATATCATAATTTGGTGACCTTTCACTGTCTGACCCAAACTCGGCTCCGCCTCGTTTGGGGTCAGACAGTGAAAGGTCACCAAACTATGGTATAATTTACAGTATACCCAAAACCTCGACAATAACCATGGTTTATCTATAACTTAATCCTAAGTTCTGCTGAACCCAGATCTGTCCTGCCTTTGCAAACATTCAGTTGGCTTCTGCTGATCTGGATCTGCACTGTTTGTCATTAAGTATGTGAATTTGCATCAACAACCTGGATCAAGAAATCTGATTGGCTGAAAGTTAGAAGTGGGTGTGACATCTTAATTCATTCAGCAGGTCAATGGTTAACATATTTTGTATCATGTTGGAAATTAGATTTTTAGATCTAAATAAAAATTAAATTAACATTTTTGTTTTTTCTGATGTTTTTTCCCTATTCTTGTGTTTATATTTGAGCCAGGATGTGAGAAAATACATGTAACCCTGGTTCTGCTGAATCCAGATATGCCCTGCTTTTGCAAACAGTGCAGATCCAGATCAGTTATCTTCTGAAGAAGCCAGCTGATCAGGGTCTGCACTGTGTCATGAAGTATGTGAATTTGTATCAACAACCTTGATCAAGTAACCTGACTGGCTGAAAATTAGCAGTAGGAGTGGCACCTTAATTTATTCAGGACAGCAAGGGTTATGACCTTTGCACAATCTTAATCCATTGTAGACTGAATAGACTTCTCCCACTACCATTCTGTGGTATCTGATCTGGGTCTTCACTGTTTGCCAACCCTTTTAGGGGTCTTCAGACTACAATGGGTTAATAGAAAGAAAAGCAATGATCAGGAATCAATACAGTTAACCAATGGATGTTCCATAGTCTCTATGTAAATAAAACTAAGGTTAAATCTCAATAACCGAAAATTATACCATAGCTGGACCATGGGATAATTTTCAGATTTGAAAATTAACCCATGGTTTTATTTATAGATCTCATAGGTGTACTTTAGAATGTCAACTCCTCAGTGCGCCTTAACCTTTTTCACTCTCTGGGCTAATTCCGCAGGCGATAACAAGTTGATATTGTCCCCCCAAAAAAACAGGTTTTTGTTTTCTGGGGAAAAAAAAAGAAAAAAAAAATCAAAACGTTGTATGTTGAATTTTGTATTTTTCGTATTTTTTCCTAGAAAACAGAATGACATTTCATGCAAATTGTCTCCAAATGTCAAATGTTTATTGGAAAAAAATAAACTATCACCAATATGTTGTCTGCTGAAAATGTCCAGAGTGCTAACCATCAATTTTCAGCAGATGACATTTTTTAAATAGTTTTCTTATTTTTTTTTCTCAGGTAACTGGATTTGACATTTCATGTACATTGTCTCAACTAGAGACACTTTGCAAGAAATGTCAAATTCTGTTGGCTGGAAAAACTAAGAAAGTATCATCAAATATATTGTCTGCTGATATTATCCAGAGAGTGGTAAGGGTTAGAGGAACTTCAAATTTACTTCTGCACTGAGCAACTTTCTATTTAAAAATGACATTTTTTGTTGAATAAAACACATGAAACCAGACAGTCTGTCTGGAGTATATTATAATGACCAAAGCTACAGCTGACCAACCAGATTGCAACAAAGTTTGACCAAATTAAGATGCTGATGTAATTTCTTGTGATTGACAAGATTGCAACCAATCAGATTTTAGCAGTAGTACCTCAGTTAGTTTAATTCAAAAAAGGTGGGGTGTTTCATCCTTTTTAGAACACAAGGTCAATTGGTACAGCATTTCATCAGACTGCCTGTTACCACTTTACCATAAAAATAAAAAAAAGAGAAATAAAAGTGAAAAAGTAGAAAAGGATATACTAAATAAATAAAAGGATAGTTTTTGTAAGAAAAAAAACAACAACAAAAAAACAAAAACAGTCCCATACATTGGTTAAAACAGATAAACCATGTTATTGTCTCGGTTTTGGGAATACTGTAAATTATATCATAATTTGGTGACCTTTCACTGTCTGACCCAAACTCGGCTCCGCCTCGTTTGGGGTCAGACAGTGAAAGGTCACCAAACTATGGTATAATTTACAGTATACCCAAAACCTCGACAATAACCATCGTTTATCTATAACTTATCTAACACCTTCCGTCCAAGACACCAAAGGGAAAGAAGGACACAACGGCTCCACAATCAAAATGCCAAAAGAACATTTTCTTTCCCAAAAAATGATATCATTAAAAATGAATAAACTCGTCCACGCTATATATAGGAATTGTCCATTTTCGATTTTAGGTATGTCAGGCTATATTATACAGATTATATTCCTAAAGAAAAATGGTTTATCTATTTGAAAATAGTGGAGACCCTGATCAGACGCCGCGTTCTGCGGCGTCTGATCTTGGTCTGCACTGTTTGCCAGTTAGCCATTTAATGGTCTCCAGTCTTCAATGGGTTAATGGAGTTTTCCTGTAAGCTCTATGTGAATATCAAAGCAGCCAAAGCCTCTTGAGACAGTAAGGCACAGGCTTATTGGTGTGTTCGCTTAAAGCAACGTCATAAGGTACATTTTCTCTTGTTTTAACAGTCAGCCGTGCAGTCTATATGAGTCTTGTTTGTGTTGAGGTTTTACGGCCCAGTCAACCCAATGGGGTCATGTCGAGCGCGGTCAATTTACCTAACCACACAGAGGCCGTAGGCCGCGGTTTTCAACACCTCCCTAGGGACCTGGCGAACGTAAATGCATTGAAAAATCATGTTCGATCGCTATTATTGCATAAAAATTGAAAACATTTGCTTCATTTCGCGTTATTTCTTGCACTATTTTGTTTCGCTTTTCACCGCGACCTCCTGGTCTGAGCCACCGAGGCCGGCGTCTATACGAGTCACAGGAAATATTTGATTATAGGGATCAAACTTGGTTTTTCATACATTAACATTCGCCAGGTCCCGAGGGAGGTGTTGAAAACCGAGGCCGTAGGCCGCGGTTTTCAACACCTCCCTAGGGACCTGGCGAACGTAAATGCATTGAAAAATCATGTTCGATCGCTATTATTGCATAAAAATTGAAAACATTTGCTTCATTTCGCGTTATTTCTTGCACTATTTTGTTTCGCTTTTCCATGGACTATGCTCGTTCTAGGGCCGGGCAATACACATCTCGTAACGGCAGCAAATCTGTGGCCTCGCTACGATCATATTGAAAGTTGCGGTAGCCGTGCATTAACAGCGCGTGAGTTGCCTTGTTAATACACGACTTTTCGCCGGTTAATGCACGTCTAATAATAACGTGCACTGCTTTTTATGCAATAATACATATTGAAGGATGATTAAATCCATCAAAATTGAAAGATGATTTAATCAATCAAAATTGAAGGATGATTAAATCAATCAAAATTTAGAAACCGTCGGTCGAAAAGGCATCGTATTATATACATGTACACAAAAATGCGACTGGGTGCGCTTATTGGCTTGGTGCCTTAGTGGGATTCATTTACAGTTGTACTTAGATGGCTCGGACATCTTGGGGACCATAGATATTTGTTCGAGATAGTTCAAGCCACTGAGGGTTAATCATGGCGCCAAGTCAGGAAACAATTAGCGATAATGTTGGGAAATATTTTCGATTTTCAACATAATAATTGTATGTTGGGTGTACTCATTAGAATCGCTTAGATGAGGCTATTCAAATGAGTACAGACAACATACAATTTCATGATAAAGTAAAATTTCCTTAAATATTTGTTTTCTAGAGTTATCGGACGAATTTCCTAAGGACTCGAAAACGAGTTCGAATTAACCATGGTAAACGAGCCATCGGTGTTCGAGCAGCTGAATTCGACTGTAGTCTTAACCCTGCCACCTACGTATGCTGGATCAGCGAAATTAACCCCAGCCGAGTTGTTAGAGCTTTTAACTGCGGTGCTGGAGGTTGCGTGTTCAAGCCACCCCTTCATAAACTGAAAAAAAACTATGTTCACCCAACAGTGTCTGGGTACCATTCAGGGAAAGGCTAAAATGTGTTCAGTCCGCTTAGGATCCTGTGCCGCATCAATGAAACATCACAGTAAAACACAATACAGTCGACCCTTGTTATCTCGAAGTCTAAGAGACTATCTGAAATACTTCGAGACATCCGTACCGGGACGCAGAATTGAGGAAAAAATAACTCGAACAACCACATTTCACAAATGAACATGTAATTTGACTCCTGAACTGGGTGGATACAATGTCACTGAAAATATTGTGGAAAAGAGGAGAAATTGCTCTCTTCTACAATATTTTGTTACCTGTTGTTAGATTTCCATGTTAAAACAGGGAGAAAAGCGGTTATTCGAGGTAAGCGAAGTCCAGATAACGAGAGTGGACTGTAATGACAAAATTGTAATGAAATAAAGTAGAGGGCTTCATGGCAATCTCAAGCCAGAGCAAACAAAAGAAACTCACAAGTTCGAAGTTGAACCACGATGGGCCCGACCAAAGACGGCAATAGTCAGACGCCAACCTTCTTCGAATGCCCGTCATTCAGTCTGAGAGTCTGAGACCAGACTCAGCGTCGTCAATTTGGAACACGCCTACCAAACGAAAGAATGCGTAACCATTGTTAAGAACGTGAAACAAACTTTGCATTTTCTGTGTTTCGTGAGCGATATAAATGTTTTGAGGAGATTATTATAAAAAAAAAAAAAAAAAAAAAATCGGGGAGTTACATCCAACAGCTCATTGAAATCGGCGTCTGTGGAGTAAATTTCAGACCACCTACTTCACGCATACTGGCTGAATTATTTTTTGCGTGCTGAAGGTGTACCAAAAGCCGCTTAGACAACATGTGGAAATTCGTGGTATTCATTGTCTTTTATTTAATTTTGCGCTTTGCTAGAAGTTCACCATATCATGACGTACTCATTTGCACGATAGACACTATGATTATTTGTTATGGATATTTTAGTTGTCAATGCAGCGTTGTCGAGAAATCGCCACGGGAAGAGTCGAAAATGGGTGGTTACGCATTAGATCTAAATAAATAATAAATCTTAAAAGTAAAAGTCATTATACACTATGATTCTGGAGATTGAAGATGTTTCCATAAAATACTGTTATTTCCGAATCAAAAGCGCACTGCTTATCAGATTGGCTAAAAATGGTTCCGTAGAACAAGCTTCGAGTGTTCCTGGAACCGTGGAGGTGAAATCAGACCCGTTTTATAGCTGTAAGTTTTATTATTTATAGATCTAACGCGTAACCATCCATTTTCGACCCTTCCCGTGGCGATTTCTCGACAATGCTGCATTGACAACCAAAATATCCATAACACAAATGTCCATATGCATCTATCGTGTGTGGGTGATGATATGCTGAACTTCTAGCAAAGCAAAAATTTAAATAAAGGACAATAAACACCACGAATTTCCACGTTTTTATATATATATATATATGGCTTTCGGTACACGTTCAGCACGGGAAAAATAATTCAGCCAATATGCGTGACGTAGGTGGTCTGAGATTTACTCCACAGATGCCGATATCAATGGGCCGTTGAATGTAATTGCCATTTTTTAAATAATTTCCTCAAAACATTTATATCGCTCGTGAAACACAGAAAATGCAAAGTTTGTTTACCTTTTTTGAGTCATCGAATTCTTGACCGGATGTCGCTCTAATTGTTTTACGTTCTTAACCGATGGTTTCGCATTCTTCCGTTTGGTACGCGTGGGGAAGCCAAGTTATCGATAATAATTGGATTACAAATATGCGTGCAGTTTACCCCATAACAGTCATGTAATTAATTAATTTAATTGCATTCGGGTTCCGACAGACCCAGAGACCTGCCTGCACTGAGAGGTGTTTTCAAGCCAACGCTGTAAGTCATACTGACAGCGACAACAACTAGAAAATGTTAGACGCGGTTTACGATACCATTTAGAAGTTAAGCAGTCTAAAAACCGTCATCTGATTACAGTGAAATCTATGAACTTCTCAAAGTTAAAACGGCGTTTGCCATCCTCTAAATCTGTTATCAAAGAGTTTCGTTAAAAACGTACATGTTTATTTAAAAAGTCATCGCAAAAAATTCAAGCTGAAAAAGATAGAAATTTGAGTTTATTAATCGTTTGTTTAATACAACTGATCGAACAATACATTTTATATGGTTTTACACAGTCATGACAGTTGATCTGCAACGTGAGAAAACGTTCCTTTTGATATGTGCGCCCAACTGAGACTCCATTTCAAATCAGCCTGCGCAATCCATGCAGTCCGAATGAAGAAACTTTGCATCCTTGGCTATCCAAAATGCGCCCGGTGAAGATTCTGATCAGACTGCGCAAATGCGAAAGTACGCTTTCTGGCGTTGAAACTCATTTAATCCTATTGCAGATTATATCTAATATGCTATAAAGAGTCAACCTTAGCCGGATATTTTTTTATTGCTCTATTGTTTTTATCTACCCATTATAGACCTTAATCAGGAGTGTAATTAGGCTCCAGACAAAGGAGGTGTTCAGAAAATAAAACACAGTTTACGTGAGAAAAGGTACCTTCGAACATATACGCAAAGTGAAGACTCCGACTGAGGACTCCGATCTGACTGCGAGTCTCCGCCATCCGTCTATGGAACCAACCTTCATTGGCTGTCTTGAGAGCGCCCAGTAAAGCCTCAGATCAGACCTTGCAGATGCGCAGGCTGATCACAGTCTTCTCTGGGCGCGCGTGGATGAAGATACACTTTTGCTCAAACCGCGGCTCAGATATATAGTTTTGCAACAAAACATTTTGTGAGCCCAGACAACTCCTTTTCGTGTGACCCGATTTGTATTATTGCCAAGAGGACATGATTCACATTGTCATCTATTACAAGGGAGACAAATTTTGAGACTTCCTGTTCGGTTTTCCTGCACACGAATCCCCTTCTGAAAAGAGGTCTACTCTAAAAGGGAATACGTTAAGGAAATAATTCTCTTCCCCGTTCCCCAGGAGGGGAGGGGACGTCAAATTCTTTCCTTTTAGAGAAGTCCCTTTTCGGAAGGGGAGGTAGAGTTGTCTCCCCTGAAAGTGTATCAATTTCCCTTAAAGTCATTTGAAGTAGGCGGCATTGTTCACTATAAAGGTTACCGTTGTTTTAAATTTGTGGAACATTTCATAAGGGTGACAATGAAGCTTGTCCTGACGTATATCATTTTTGTTCTTTTACGTATGGGAAAAAGTGAGGACAACGTAGCTTATACCGACATTGGTACCTTGGTGGCCGACTATGTTGTGGGAGGGTCGCAGTTTAAGGAAACATTAATTCCTGTTTCTTACACAAACATGACAATGGAAGTTACTGTAGATATAGGCTTAGCTTCTGTTAACAGTTTCGATGAGTTAAAAGGCTATCTAGAGATCAGTGGATATTTGGAACTCCGATGGACGACTCTTAACTGGACTACTCAGTCAGGAGCCGGTACCTCTTATGATGTTTCAGTATTGATAACTTCTGTTTCATTTTGGAAGCCACCCTTATTATTGACAAATTCCATAAAGGACACGTCAGAAATAGGCGACGCTACTTCCAAAATACGCTGCAATGTTCAATCCTGGGTTTGTGAATGGAAACCTTGGATTGTGCTACGTGGAGGGTGTACACCAGATGTTAGATTTTATCCATTTGACAGACAGGACTGTTCGTATAAGGTAGCAGCCTGGGGCCACACAGCCTCCGAACTGACAATTCAACCATCAAGGTCAGACTGGGATATGCAGTTTTTTGAAGACAACCCAGAATGGGTCATTGAAAGCACAACAAGCCAGTCTTTTATCAAGAAGAATGTTTCTTTTATTGAATTTAAGATAAAACTAAAGAGAATACCAACCTATTACGTGATAAGCCTGATTGCCCCAGTAGTCTTGCTTACTCTTGTTAATGTGTGTGTGTTTATTCTACCAGCAGAGTCGGGCGAAAGAATCGGCTTCTCTATCACGTGTTTCCTGTCTTTTGTTGTTCTATTAAATATGATTATGTCATTTATCCCAGCATCCTCAGCAAACCTTGCATATTTGTGTTATTACACTTTTATCATGATGGTTTTCAGCTGCGGAATGTCTCTCGCTACCGTTTTCACCCTATGGATCCATTTCAAACCGGAAGACAGCAAAGTTCCTATCGTTCTACGTGGATTTATGTACGTTCTAAAATGTCGCTGTTTCTACTACACTCCTCCCCCAAGGAAGGGAAGAGGTGTAAGAGTACAGCCTGTGAAGACGGCTGGAAGTATTTGGGATGAGGATGCTTTAGTTTCCGAGGAAGCTGAAATGAAATACTTGGAACAATATGGGGAACCTGAAGGAGAGAGTAAATATGCTACATGGAAACAGGTGGCATCAGTTATGGATATATTCTTTCTACTAGGCTTTCTTGGAGGACAGATTTTCTACTCAATCGGATATCTTTTACCTATTATCTTAAATAAGTAGGTTCGAATTTTTGTGCTATATGTAGATAATCCTGGAGCCGCCCCTGCAAATACCATGAAACAACTTGTAGGCTCAGACATTTATCCGGCCAGCATTCTACTTAAATCAGGAATGCTGTCGGCCCAAAAGAGGTCCAATATAGATTTAAGCGAAATGCTAGCTGGGAAGACGTCTCTTTATAGCACAACCATTCGAGTCTATTTATTTCAATTAAATGGCAAAATACAATTTACACTGTTTACCACTCAACCAGCCTATTTACACACATATCACAGGTAGTAAAATGGACTTGTTGAAAGTTTAGCAGTATGAGGTAAAGAGTAAGGTAAGCGAATATTTATTAAGGTAAATACGGTATAAAAACTGTCAAATTCAAAATTTCTCAAAATGAAATTTTGAGTCAAACGTGGTTTCGACTGTACCCCACGAATCTCCCTCTGGATCCGTCCCTGATTTGGGAACAGAGACCCTTCCATGAGGATAAATAACCGTATTTCAGATGAAAAGAGACACTTTCAAGGGACAACTCTGTCAAAATTGTGTTCGCCTCCTTTCTAAAAGGGATCTGTTTTAAAAAAGAAACATAGTTTCTTTCTGCCATTTGGGGGATTCATTTCTTTTATAGTAAGACCCCTTTTCAGAGGGAGCTTGGTGTACACAAGTAGTTTCCCTTGTAAAAATGGTAGAGGACAACCAAGTGTGACCGGTCCCCTTAAAAATCAAAGCACTGAGAGTACTGATTAGAATAGTTAAATGCGATCTAGAGAACAGCATTGCCGTTTTCGCTTTCCTTATCATGTACTGTCGAACTTCAATGGCTCGAACATTTTGTTCGAATGGGATTGTTTTCTTTGGGAATTGTTTGGGGATTGTATACGTTTGTTCGAGTTATGCACTAGTCGTTTGTAACCACTGTCCCCAGCCTGTCACACACACATACACACATCTGCGGGGATAGATCAGAAAGGCGGGGCTAATGTTGTGTAGTGACGTTTTGAGTTCTTCGCAATGTTGAGTATTAAAGTATTGAGGCATGTGCAAAATACATCCCAATAGAATTTACTATTCAAAAGGGCGAGGACAAGGGCAGGACATTGGTTTCAATGAGGACCATGCAATGTAGGTCTTTTAACATGGCTGTGATGGAAGAAAAGTCATTGTTCTTGCTAATACCCATAGGTGGAGGTGGGTGGGTGCGAGGGGGAGCAGTGGTTACAAATGGCTGATGCAGTAGTTATATATTACATAAATATGTTAAAATTCCTTGTGCTTTAGTAATACTTGGTTGGTCAACACTGTTAAGGTCATGTCCAGCCGGACAGTTAACCTATTCAGACTTTTTTCTGGGCAGGCATAGTCCTCTATGCGTTTAAGCAGTATTTGTGCACTTTTTTTCGTCAGTAACTGACAACCGCCCTTCTTGAATCAGCAGAAGACGGAGAATGACCGTACAATTATATAATGATCAGACTCTATCTGTCTATCTCAAAATACTGCCATAACCTGCACAAGGGGTGACTTTCCCTGCAAAAGGGGGCCTTCAATTAACGTCCCAATCCCAAGGACGCCGCACTGTTTTCATGTCATCCATGCAAATGCCACGAAGGAAAGCATATTCGTACACCGAAATTCCCTTGCCCACGCCTGCGAAACTTATGTGGCCGATCTGGTATTCGAACTTGCGACCCTGGATCAATAATTTAAAATCAGTGAAGAAAAGTAAAAGAAAGTCTTAAATAATAATAATAATAATAATAAATCCGAAACTCCAGCTTATTTTAGAAATTGCAGTTTTGGACGTAAAATTAATTTTATGATATTCATTGTGTATATTTAAACACAACATCCAGAAGCAGAAAAGACACACGATTCCTGATAAGATATTGTCAATCATATATAATTTTTTTCATAATGATTAAAACGCCAAGTGAAAAAAAGGTGGGGGGGGGGGGGGGGGGCGGGGGGGGGCATATGACGTTTATACAACGTCGCATCAACGTCACCTTGCATCGACGTTGATGCGACGTTGTCCCGGGGACGTTGTCTCAACGTTACGTGCCCGCTTGGACTTCTTCTGAAGGATGTCGAAAGCACAGTAGGATAATTACGACACGAAACGCCATGTACGAGAACAATCAGGCAGATAGTGATTGGAGCTTTCCTGGTGGCCGAAATATATGTTTGAGATGTGCACTTGACTGGGGCCTGATTAATATCCTGTAAAGAACATTATTACTTTTTGTTTACTTATGTACTTATTTATTGCGAGGGATGTGGGCCCTGGGGTCTGAACTAGTTCGGCGCAGATCGCGTACGTATTCTTTTTCCTGATTAACGCGCCGCGGGTATGCGGCACTGGGGCGACGGCGTTGCTTCGGCCTTCCTGCTGGTGCGGCTCATGGGAAAATCGTACACACAGGAGTTTCATTTTTGTCTGTTACTCTCAGGTATGCAAGATGTTCTGTATGCGATAGCTGCCATTATCGAATTTGTTTACAATGTATGTATGCTCCACATGTTGTTAGTACGCCATTCTGTGAGAAAATAAAGAAGTTGATCATCTGAGGTTCGTCAAATCTACAATAATAAAACTCTTTATCTCGCTCTGCCAGTCATTAATTACCTATCTGTGACAGAAGCGTTAACCTTTCAAGCGCTAAGTAAAATTGTTGCAGACGACATTCTATTTATTTGTTTAAATTATTTTTCAGAGAAAATAAGACGGCACTTCACGTGAATCGATTCACATGAACTGTCAAGTCTTATTTTCTCTGAAAAATAAATAAATAAATAAAATAAATAAATAATAATAATGATAAAATGAAATCAAAGTGTTGTCTGCTGCAATTATGATTAGCGCTTTATGTGTTTAAAATCAATTTTTCAGAATATCGGCGTGTCTCGACAAAAAGACGTTTATTTTTCGAATGATTGCTTATAAATTGTGTTGCGTTTACTCCATGTATTCAGACAGACAGGCTAAAGCTAACAGCGTAGACCCTGATCAGACGCCGCAATATGCGGCGTCTGATCAGGGTCTACACTGTTTGCTACTTGCCAGCAGTTTTAGATACATCAACAGACAGTAAAGTAGGCATGGTAATGTTTTAGGATGAGAATGGTACGAAGTTCAGATATCCCAATATTTACTGTTAATATGGTAACGTAACTATTTTCATGCCGTAAACACGGTAAAGTAACTCTTTTCGTGATGAAACTGAATGAAACAAACCTCAAAATTAATGATGAATGTTTTAATTTGTGGTTCTTTATTCAAAGGAATAATATCATATATAGCTTATTAAAGTTCTTAGCTCTATTTACCAAATTTTCGGAGGCGATTCCCTCCTTCCTCAGGGAAAATAGGAAAAGTAATTCTATAACATTTTGTATGTCTGTTAAATATAATTATATTACATTTTATATGACTATTAGTTTAAGGAAACAAGAGCACCGCAAAGCGGGGCAATATACGCCCGTTTACCATTTTACAAGGGTACCCCGTCTATACAGCCGAACAAAGGCCTAAAATATGTGGCCTTTTACAAATATACGCTCGTTATGTTGCCATATGGTTACCTAGTTATGGCGTGAAATAGGATAGACTGAATTAGTCAAAGGGAAGTAACGGAGAAAGGGAGATCAATCTTTTTTTGTGCAGGCGACACGCTGTCTTAACCTCATACACACTGCTATAAAGTTTCATCAAGATATTCCATATGATCACCTATGGTGTGGAAAAAAAATCTCAGAAATAGAGAGCAATCTTTTCTGTACGCGACACCTCGTTTTGGCCTCATACACATTGCAATTAAGTTTCATCAAGATATTTCATATGGTTACCTGGATATGCACGCATAAAAATAATGTGGAAAAACTAATCAAGAGGAAGTAACTCGGAAACTAAGAAAGGAAGAGCAATCTTTTTTTATGTGACACACCGTCTTAACCTCAACTTTTCATCAAGATATTCCATACGGTTAGCTTCTTATAGTACGTACAAGGTCAGTCAAAATTTAATCAAAGGGGAGTAACTCAGAAATTACGAAAGGGAGAGCATTCTTTTTTTTTGTATGCGACACACCGTCTTAACCTCATACACATTGCTATAAAGTTTCATCAAGATATTCCGTATGGTTACCTAGTTATGGCGTGCACTAGGATAGTATGAAAACAATCTAATCAAAGGGAAGTAACTCAGAGAGTAAGAAGGGGAGACCGATCATTTTTTTGCACGCGACACGCCATCTTGACCCTATTCAAATTGCTATAAAGTTCCATTCAGATATTCTGTACGGTTACCGGGTTATGATGCGCATAAGAATAGTCTGGGGAAAAAAACTAATCAAAGGGAAGTAGCTCAGAAATTAAGAAAGAGAAAGCTATCTTTTTTTTGTACACGACACACAGTCTTGACTTCATACACATTGCTATAAAATTTCCAAGATATTCCATATGGTTACCTAGTTATGACATGCCGAAGGATAGTGCGAAAAGAAAAAAAAACTAATCGGAGGGAAGAAACTTTGAAACTAAGAAATGGAGAGAAATCTTTTGGTATGTGACACAGCATCTTAACCTCTGTCACATTGCTATAAAGTTTCATCAAAATAATCCATACGGTTACCTACTTATTGTACACACAAGGTCAGTCAAAAATTAATCAAAGAGAAGTTACTCAGAAACTGAGGATGGGAGAGCAATCCTTTTTGTACTCGACACATCATCTTAACCTCATACACATTGCTATAAAGTTTCATCAAGATACTACGTATGTTTACCTAGTTATGGGGCGCACAATAATAATATAAAAAAAATCTAATTAAAGGAAAGTGACTCAGAAAGTAAGAAAGGGAGAGCAACCATTTTTACATGCGACACGCCTTCTTGACCTAATACTCATTGCTATCCTTCTTCAGGGTAAACGGAAAACTATTTCTACTACATCATATGTGATCAACAACATTTTTGAACTGAATCAAAAATGAAATGATTTTTTATCGTATCTCTGAATTAATGTTGGCAACATTAATTCAGAGATACGATAAAAAATCATTTCATATTTGATCCAGTTCAAGAACGGGAGACTAACTGAAATTTTACAGGATGTCATATGCCACATTTTATGATTGTATTAATACCATATATCAATTTCTTAAACCTTTCTTGGATAATTAAATGTCTTTATTTGAGGAATATGGGGTCCTTAAAGGACCAACAAGTGGCAATGAAGTATTTTCTCTAAACAAAGAAGAAGAAGAAAATAAATAAATAAAGTCTAAGACCACACCTATGTCCCCGGGACCTAGACTGTAGATCTCTCTGAAGGTTTGAAGGCCAGTTAACTGGATGTAAAGCCCATTTAACTAGAGATGGAGCGAAACCTGACCAGTGACAGCAATAAAGCTCTGATAAGCAAACACACAGGTTAAGATTCTCGAACTCTTACCAATAATCCATATATAAATGTTATTGGAAAGAAAGAGTGTATATTACATATACAATATGAATAAATATCTTGTCAAGCAGTCATTATCATTATCAAAGGGAACTGTTAATGCATGTGCTTTTATGTGGTGAAAATCGCTGTGACTTTAATAAGATGAAATTGTGCTAATTGTTTCGGAATATCCATAGTTCACATTTCACTCTCTGTTCTCTGCAGATAAATTATTGAATAAGGGACAACTGCCATATTACATGGAACAACTTATGCGCTTATCATTGTAGTATTGATAGACAATAAGTAAATGTGTTTTATCTTCTATTTATCTGGTATTGCATTTTAAGCAAATTCAGTCTCCTACTGGAGTTTTGTTATATCTACCGATCTGTATTTGTAATTGATGGGAATGACTTTATGGGTTTGAAACTAAATACTTTTCAAGACCAAAATTCGTTTTAAACTTGAAATACGTTCTTAGTTGACCTAAAATTAATATTTTGCAATTCCCTTTCCCAGAATCTATCAGTTTTGAAGCATTCACATTACCTGCTGTTTGGACAGATTCGTGGAGTACTTTTTTCCCACCATTATGTTCGAAGATATACAAAACCTTAACAAAAATCCCAACTTCATGAATGGTAGAGAAAATATGGATAACACAGAAACAATAATATTAAACCTGAATGGAAAAAGATTCGAACTTTTCAAAACAACGTGGCTTTTAATGAAGAAGAACATTCCGTTAGAACGTCGGCGTGAGTTGACAGAACGCCACAATGACGTATTTATTCAACACAGTGCCAGTGCATTTCAAGCAATTTTAAATTATTACTTGTACGGCAGATTGCATATGCCAGGTGATACGTGTCCATCTTCGTTCAAACTGGAGTTAGAGTTCTGGGGGATCGAACCCGAGAAGATGGCCAAATGCTGCTACCAGAAATATGTTACATTCTTCGATGACGAACAGGTGTTGCGAATTCTGGAGACGGACGAAAGCAACCGACTTTCGGAGAAATCTAAATTAATTGCCTTGTCTAGTAGTCGGGGTTGGGGTGCTGTTCAGGGAAGACTATGGCTGATTCTGAACGAACCGTTCTATTCTACTACGGCAAAGGTATTGTAACATTTTCTAGTTTAAAAATATTTTTTTGCAATAAAATAAAGGGTTTGGACATGAGTTATAACATTCGATAGTCCTCTTCCTAATACAGACCACCGATTTATGCCAAAGGTGCCATAGTGAATACAGAATAATTGCGTTAACAAATCACCTTTGGGTAAAGTGCACGACCTGCACTGCATGGCAGTTTTCAGCAAAAGCACATTTCGTGTTGGAGAGACCGGGGCTCAGTTGTTCAAAGCATCGTTAGCTTAACAAGCTCGTTAGTGGTCAAAATGTTATCTGTTCTAGTAAGTACAATATCTAATTCACAGGTATTTTTTGCTGAAAAAATGTGAAATGCAAAAGCTACTCACGTTTTTTCAGCAAACATATTAGCATATTTGCCATATTCAATGATCAAAATTTTAACGATACGTTAACTAACGACATCGTTAGTTTTGAACAACTGGGCCCGGGACGTTAACGTCATGTGGACATGTTAAGCTGGTACCCTGTCTAGAATATTATCGTTGTAATAAATAGGGATCCGTAAGATACCAAGCCAGTCCACATGTAAGTCCAAATTGTTTGAGCGTTATGGCCATTTTCAAATTGTTTGCATGGTCAAGTCCTGATGGTTTGAGTGTTATGGCCATGTTCACATCTTATTTGCCTCGTCGAGGATATTCTAATAGAAAACTGACGTTTATCTATTATAGACGGTGTTACGATAAAGTGTTTCATACAATATCACACTGCTGCATAGTGTTTGTATGAAATCTAGGCAACGGACATTTTAGCAGACAGTGCAGACCAGATCAGACGCATCAGAACGCAGCGTCTGATCAGACTCTTCACTCTTTGCTTAAATTACAGGAATTCAAGTGTTAAATGAACCCTTCTTAAGTCCCCGTTTAGGACCCTCTTCCCATCCTGCACTCAGAGACATTCGACCCACTAGCACTAGCATTGCTATGATTATATATCTAAATGATAAGCATGCATATTGTTTTCTCACTGCTTGTACAGATTGTTAAGAACCTCATTTTGAGCATGAATTATTTATGTGAAACTTTGAGTATTAGAATATAGGAATCAAACATGAGTTTTCATGCATTAACATTCGCCAGGTCCCGTGGGAGGTGTTGAAAATCGAATCCGGAGGCTGCAGTTTTCAACACCTCCTTAGGGACCTGGCGAATGTTAATGCATTGAAAACCCATGTTTGATCGCCATTATTGCATAAAATCTGAAAACATTTGTTACATTTCGCGTTATTTCTTGCACTATTTTGTTTCGCCTTTTCACCGATGTCTCGCGAACGTAATTTCCACAGACTATGCACGTTCTAGGGCCCGGCAGTACACATCTCGTAACGACAGCAAATCTGTGGCCCCGTACGATCATATTGAAAGTTGCGTAGCCGTGCATTAACAGCGCGTGAATTGCCTTGTTAATACACGGCTTTTCGCCGGTTAATGCACGTCTGTTAATAACGTGCGATACTGCTTTTTATGCAATAATACTTATTACTGCATAAAAAGCAGTGTCGCACGTTATTAACAGCCGTGCATTAACTTATTATTTCATAAAAAACAGTGTCGCACGTTATTAACAGCCGTGCATTAACCGGCGAAAAACCATGTATTAACAAGGCAATTCACGCTCTGTTAATGCACGGCCACGCAACTTTCAATATGACCGTATACCGGGGCCACAGATTTGCTGCCGTTACGAGGTGTGTACTGCCCGGCCCTAGAACGAGCATAGTCCGTGGAAATTGCGTTCGCGAGACATCGGTGAAAAGGCGAAACAAAACAGTGCAAAAAATAATGTGAAATGTAGCAGATGTTTTCATTTTTTAATAATAGCGATCAAACATGGTTTTTCAATGCATTAACATTCGACAGGTCCCTAGGGAGGTGTTGAAAACCGCGGCCTCTGGCCTCGGTTTTCAACACCTTCATCGGTGTTTTGATCCCTATATTCCAATTAATTTTACGGAGGATATAACTATCAAAACACTCTGGGATAAATGAGTTTGGAACAAACGTGACGCTCCTGTGACTTTCGTTATTCGTATCTTAAGTAGCTCAGGTATCATCAACCTTTTAGTCAAGCAGATTGTCATAAAATCCTGCTATTTATGGTACAAGCATGAAACTTGGCATAAATGTAGAGGAGACATATATAAGTGATTTAAAATATGGAGGCATCTTAAAATAATTATACTTCCGGTTGTATTCAAAATGGCGGATCTGCTGTGATTTCGACTCCATAGAACAGGAAGTTACTAATATAATGAAACTAGTCTCACGAACAGATTATAATAATTAATACCAAATTGATAAAAGGATGTAAAATAGGAACTAAGAGATAAAAGATAAAAAACAATTAAATATTCAAGATGGAGGATCGAATTTCGTTGTTTCATTCCCCTGTCCTAGTTAAGTTTGAATCTTTTTGAATAATGAATATAAAAACAAGTGTCAAGAACGGGTTTTTAATGTAAATGATACGGAAAAGGTGTAAGATAGGTAATAAAAGCTGAAAAGCCATTTAAACATACTCCTTCCGGTTAAGTTCAAGATCGCGGGCCGCATTTCTTTGTTTTCTTCCCCAATCTCACTTCAGTTTGAACTTCCTTTTATAATGAATATTAAAATAGACTGAAGAACAGGTAATTGATGCAAATGATCAAGAAAGTGTAAATTACGAAATAAAAGATAAAAATGCCAATTGATTATAATACTTCCGGTTTAATTCAAGTTGGAGGAACGCATTTTGTTGTTTTACTCTCCTGCCTAAATTCAGCCGGCGTCTGCATGAAGAATGAAATCGCTCTGAAAATGTATATCACATCGATTCATACTTATTCTTATGTAGTTAATGTACTATTTTTTTTTTTTTTTTTTTTTTTTTTTGATGCCACGCATTTGCAAATTATAGTAAGAAGTAATGTGACGCATGTTTACTGTCGTTTCATTTCATGTGTATAAGCGGCAGTTTACCTTGTCAAAGCTCAAATTTACATTACCCCACGTAGCATGACAATAAGATTTTTTTTTTTTTTTTGTACTCAGTTTGTGTTATGTTTTTCAATTAATAAACTAATGAGTTAGGGAATCACTATGCAGACTGAATAATTATATGTAGCTGAAATTGTAACTTGGCGTATCTTCGCTTGTTAATTCTTTTTTGATAAAGTGCTGTTTTCTGTTGTCATTTCATATGATTCAACCTTTGTCAGGTACTGCGGAAGGCTGTGCTTTTATGGCAAGTGTAATTAAAAGCGACGTTCAGTTAATGACCAAATCTGGTAATGTGTGTCTTATGATTCTCCCATAAAATATAGTAAAACCCAGCCATCAGAAGAGATGGCAAATCACCCAATGAAACTGCCACTTCTAAATTTGGTGTATATTTCAATAAGATATCATGAAAGTATTGAAACAGCGCAAGGTAAAAAGATGCAAAGAGAGTATGTTCAGAAATAATAGCAAAAATAAATGCCTTGTAAATGTAAAGGTATTTGCTGTATGTTTATTGGAGTAAAAAAAAAAAAAAAAAAACAGAGCAAAAGTTGTCCTTCTTGCACGCGACACTCCTACTTTACCTGATATATGTCCCTACCCAAAATGATCAAGTTATCTCAAACAGTTTGGGAGTTATGGCCTGCATATTTCGGCATCATAATGGAGAAAGTGAGAGCACTCTGAAACATGGCATACGTATACTGGTCCTTATCAATACCACTGCCAAATATTATCAAAATATTTCAAACCATTATGAAGTCACCGAGTGCATAAGAATTTAGCTTAGAAGTTTACTGAAAAAGAACAAAGCAAGAGTTGTCCTTCTTGCATGCGACATTCCTATTTGACCTGATATATGTCCCTACCAAATATGATCAAATAATCTCAAACAGTATGGGAGTTATGGGCTGCACAAGCTTTCGGCTTCAAGGGAGATAAGTACGTAACGAAGAAAGTTATTCCGCTTGCAAGCCACACACCTACTGATCGTTATCTATGCCTCTATCAAATATTATCAAAATATTTCAAACCATTAAGAAGTAATGAAGTGCACAAAAATTTGGCTTTGAATTCCGTTCAGGGGAGTCAGCTAGAAAAAAGAACAAAGCAGGAGTTGTCCTTCTTGCATGTGACACTTCTACTTGACCTGATACATTTCCCCACCAGTTATTTTCAAATTATCGCAAACAGTATGTGATATGGCTTGCACAAGATTTTGGCTTCAGGGGAGATAAGTACATAACGGTACCTTTCTTGCAGGTCGTTGTTCCCTTATTCCCCTGAAGTAAACGGCCTTGTTCCCCAAAACCCTGGGATAAACCCCTGTAAATAAGGAATTTAGTTAACTCTCAACAGTGTTGTCCCTTGGTTGACGTCAAAATTTCATTTCATTTCTGTTCATTATCTTTTTTCTTCAAAAGTTTGACGTTTTCTTTGGTTTAGTTTATTTATTCGCTATTTATAAAGGCTCCTTATTCTTCAAAAATAGACATTTTATTATCCAAGAAAGGTTTAATAAATTGATATATGGTATTGATGCGATCATAAAATGTGGCGTCTGACAGCCTGTAAAATTTCTTGAACTGGGTCAAAAATGAAATGATGTTTTAACGTATCTCTGAATTAGTTTTGCCAACATTAATTAGATAAAATACTCATTCCAGTTCAAGAACGAGAGACTAACTGATATTTTATTTTACAGGCTGTCAGGTGCCACATTTTATGATCGTATTAATACTATATATCAATTTATTAAACTTTTCTTGGGTAAAAAAAAATGTCTATTTTTGAGGAATATGTTGCCTCAAAGTATATAGAGCTAATATGTTTAAATGCAGAATTCAGCGTTATTAGTGTTTGCAGAGACTTATTTTGAGGGCGATTTTATGTAGTTATTAGGTAGGTCACATCAGCTAAACGGGTTTCCGAAATATGGTATGTTAAATCTGGTGGCGGTAAACCGCCCCAACAGCAGGAATCAGCACTTAACCTTAAGCTAACTGGATATGTTCGGTATGATTTCCGCCATTTTCACAAGTGGGGGCGGGGAGGGAGACTTTCGTGGCTTTCTATTTGCTTTCCCTTGCGCCAGCTCCCTTTTGAAATTGGATCCACAAAAAAGAGAAGCATTTGCTCCCGTTTTTTTGCTCGTAATGAAAAAACAAATTCTTCACTTTCAAGGTAGACTCTCGGGAGCAAATTATTCCCTTTTAGAGTTTACGCCTTTTCAGAGGGCGAACAAAACAAATTACACAGTTGTTAAAATCCCTGTAGTTTATTGGCCAATATACGTAGAGAACAAAAAGAAAACCTTTCAGGTACAATCGATTTAAACCACTTCAGGTGAAAACTAAGGCTATTTTATATTTACTCAGCAGAGAAATCACCGTATTTTTTGCACTGATTTAAACAGATTACCGGTCAGCAACGGTAAATGTCTAAAAAGTGGATAAGGCGCGCGCGCCAATTAAGCAACAATCAGGCTAGACAGTCAAAACTATTACATTACTTTGTGTATAGTTTAGAGTTGGGTAATAAAAGTTGTTTTTCAACGATGAAATCAATGAAAACTTTCGGTAAACATAAAACTATTAGTCAAGCCGATAATTGCAAAATATCAAAGAAAGCTGCATTTTGTGGTAAAAGCATGAAATTTGGCACAGATATTGTTTGAAGTATTATATTTCATTTTAGGGAGGCACTCTGATTTTTTTCCACCTTCGGTAAAAATCCAATACGGCAGCCATGGCTGAAATTACCATTTAATCGCGTCAATATGTGGACATACCTTGCTATTAAGTGATTTTAAGAGAGAATATTCATTAGTTTCGCAATTCAAAATCATTCTCGATATCATTGTAATGTACCTGAAACCGAACAATGACTTCCGGTTGTTTATTTCACTTCCGGTTCCTAATGACTGGAATTTCGTTAGAAAAAGATCAGTAAACGAAATTTAAATAGGACGATTTTGAAGCGTGTAGGCATAATCGTCATTATGCACCGCCACCAATAAAGTGGCGGGGTATTATGTTATACCCTCTGAAATTTTGAGTGTCCGTCCATCCGTCTGTCCGTCCGTCCGTCAGCGCCCCTACCATTCGTCTGCCCGCAGCTCCTCCTACAGTTTTAGGCCAATCCTTTTGAAACTTTACAGGCGCTTTTAGGATGGTCTGAAGATATGCATATTGTTTTTTTCAGAATCCTGAAATTATTTTTTATCACATTTTTTCCATTTTTAACTTTGACTTTTTTTCGAGCCCTAATACTACAGAAATGTATAGGGAGTATGTATCTTGTATGCGCAACTCCTCCTACAGTTTTAGGCCAATCCTTTTGAAACTTTACAGGCGCTTTTAGGATAGTCTGAAGATATGCATATTGTTTTTTCAGAATCCTGAATTTTTTTATCACATTTTTTGCATTTTTAACTTGGACTTTTTTCGAGCCTTAATACTACAGAAATGTATAGGGAGTATGTACCTTCTGCCCGCAATTCTCCTACAGTTTTAGGCTAATCCTTTTGAAACTTTACAGGTGCTTTTAGGATGGTCTGAAGATATGCATATTGTTTTTTCAGAATCCTGAAATTATTTTTTATCACATTTTTTTCATTTTTAACTTAGACTTTTTCGAGCCCTAATACTACAGAAATGTATAGGGAGTATGTACCTTCTGCCCGCAACTCCTCCTACGGTTTTAGGCTAATCCTTTTGAAACTTTACAGGCGCTTTTAGGATGGTCTGAAGATATGCATATTGTTTTTTTCAGAATCCTGAAATTATTTTTTATTACATTTTTTGCATTTTTAACTTAGACTTTTTTCGAGCCCTAATACTACAGAAATTTATAGGGAGTATGCACCTTGTATGCGCAACTCCTCCTACATTTTCAGGCCGATCCTTTTGAAACTTTACACACGCTTTTAGGATGGTCTGAAGATATGCATATTGTTTTTTTTTTTTTTTTTTTTTCCAGAATCCTGTTATTATTATTTATCACTTTTTATTGCATTGTTAACTTAGACTTTTTTTTTTTTTTTTTTTTTTTGAGTTATGAAATAACTGTTTATTGCTTCTCTTCATGTTTAACTTAGATTGTTTTCAGCCCTTATACTACAGAAGTGCATAGGGAATACGTCCCTGTGTGGCGGGGCATGGTGCATGGCTTGCAGTTTTTTTCTATCTATTTATTTGTTTATTTATCCATTTAGTTTATAAGAAGAACGATATTAACATTATGCGCTTTATTGATCTTACAATTGTACCTGCGCAGCCATCATGTTAGGTCTGTCTTTGCCTCTTTTTTTTTTTTTTTTTTTTTTTTTTTAAACTATCTCGTGTTTTCTTTTTCTGCAAGGGAAAAAAAACGGATGCTCTGAAGAGACTCTGGGAATATGTAGATTTGCTTGAGCCTTTCCTGCTCGCATTTTTGTTATAAAAACGCGTTCGGATATTATAGGAAAAGTTGATATTATTGCGACTTACACAAATAATAAATAATGTTCCAAAATATACGCCATCAAGTTTGACGCAATATATGTCCTGTTCTATGAGGTGCCGTTTTACTATAAATCCTCTATTTCGTGATATCACAAAATTGATTTAGTGATATCACTAAATAGATAAGATTATGTGATATCACAAAATCGATGGAATAAGTATTATCACAAAATCAAGTAAGTTTTGTGATATCACAAAATCGATTTAGCGATATCACAAAATAGGGGATTTATAGTAAAACGGCACCTCATAGTATACTAGATTTAATGACGTCATCAGATTTCTGAAATAGAAGGAATTTTTTTAGTCGAATCGATGTTTTAAAGACTACATATTGTTTTACGCTTCATTTATGACAAAATCAAACCCATTTGAAGTAAAGCAGTGTATATTTCTGAATTGGTAGTAAATTGTTTCGCATAATTTTTTTTATTGCTTAAGTAAGGGACAGCACATCTTTTTTTATACATTAATTTTTTACACATACACGTACACAAACTCGTATCTATCCAGCCACCCACGTACCTACACACCCGTCCATTCATCTATTCATTATGTTATTCTAGAAGAAATGGCTGAAAGAAATTAAAATTGTTGGCCAACAAACGGAGTCTGCTGCAAAACAAGACCCAGTCGATTGGTCAAAATGTTTTCTTTGCCCGAACGAGCAAAGAAAACATTTTGACCAATCGACTAGGTCTTGTTTAAAGGCTATAGTTCGGGTTCGGGATATACAACATTGTCTGCAAATATTCGCCAATTCAAGGCAATGAAAAGTCTTCCCAAGAAATTGGAAAGTTGTTTGTTTGAAATTGAATCCCTAAGCTTAGAAGAGCTCTTGAGCAGGCATCCCGCAAAATGGTATAAATCGTATTATCTAAAGTTATCTAGTTTACTACTACAGAGCTGAAAAACGCAGGAAAGCGTAGCTAGGATTCTGGCAACGAAAAAAATGAAGACGCTGAAGGGGTGAAAAAGAAACTATCACACCGAAATTTGCCATATGTCGATGAAAGTAAATGTTTGTTTTTTTTTCTGTGACAAGCACTGCCAGATGAAAAGCTTGTAAACCGCGAGTCCGCAACAAGAAAGGCAATAGAGTGAGAGCATGTGCCAAGATACGTATTACAACCCATAAATGATCGATATGAATATTTGCTAGCAAAGTTGAGCGTCGACGATTTAGTTGCGCTTGAAGCGAGGTACAGTCGAACCTCAATTGCTCGAACACCGATGGCTCGTTTACCATGGTTAATTCGAACTTGTTTTTGACCCTACGAATTTTTTTCCGATAACTCAAGAAAACCAATATTTAGGGAAATTTTCTTATTTCATCATGAAATTGTTTGTTGTTTGTACTCATTAGAATCGCATCATCTAGGCGATTCTAATGAGTACATTCAACATACAATTTTTGTGTAGACAATCGAAAAGAGTTCCCAAAATTATTGCTATTTGCTTCCTGACGTGGCACTGTGATTAACCCTCAGTGGCTCGAACTACCCATATCTCGAACAAGTTTCTATGCTCCCGAAAAAGTTCGAGCCATTGAAGTTCGACTGTATCATGGACAATGCTTTGTTGGGATATACAACAAAGTAGAACGTGCAAAAAGTGCTAAAAGACTCTCAGATTTGTCTGGACATGAACGCATGTCTTAGCTGACATAATCAGTTACAGTGAGGACGCAACTATAACCAGTATTTCAAACACATGAAATAGCTAGCATGTACACTACACTGACAGTAAAGCAGCTCCGTAAGGCCGCTCAGTGTTTACCCTACACTTAGTGTAACCCGTTAACACTAAGCGTTGGAAAAGCAACGCTTCGTGTCACCCGTTAACACTTAGCGTTGCTACTGCAAATTAAGCTTACTGTTACCCGTGGACACTAATCGTCGAAATTGCAACGCTTCGTGTAAACGGGTGACAATAAGTGCTCGTGTTGTCAATACATTGTGCAATATCAATGCATAATGTTAACCTTGCCAGTTTTGGTCTTCATTGTTTCACTTATTCGCTTCATGTTTTTCAAGTTCCTATATCATTAGAAAGTATTCATATAAGAACCATAGGCATTCATTACGCATTGTGATACTATGGCTAACCAAGTAACCAAGCTACGTATACCCTCAATCAATACATAATGTTATGCGGTGACGGTATAGGTTTCACTGGCACCGCTTAGTTCTAACGGGGTTACATTACTGCTTATTAAATATTAAGCATCAAAATTAAAAATTGCTAAAATACAAGATCGAATTACTGGACAATAGAATATCTGTCTCACTAAAACACTTTTTTTGTCTCTGACTCATCAATTATCCTAAGAAGTTCATGTAACTCTATAACTCTCAATCCACAATCCAAGATAATTGTAAAAAGACAAATCACTGGACCATAAAATATAGGTACTCATGTAACACATTTTTACATGCAAAATAATATAAATTCTCATGCCAAACTGTATCAGTATCCTAAGCATGACAGTCACTCATCAAAACTTCCGTAAGATACAAGACAAAATCATTAGACTATCAGGCCAACTTAATAGCTTATGAGGTCATAATTGTGTCACTTTGGGCTAGAGAGTAAATATAACGTTCATCGATCAGACAGTCTTCAGAATATATGGCAAAAGTCACTGGACCGAGAATCATATGTCATATAGAACTCAACCTAAATGTGCATAAGTCAGTGCAATACTCTTTCGAAGGGATTTGCATAAAAGAAAAGCCGAAACCCTGATAATGGATTCCAGGTCTTAATCTTCAGTTAAAGCCTGGGCCATAGTAGTAGGATTAGTAGTTTAGAAATGAAAGCACACTGTCCCAGGTACGCACTGGTGAGTGATTGTCAAGATTATCTTTGCAGCTCACAGGCGTAACTACAACAAGCAAAATGCACAACACATGTCCAAAACCAAGGTTTTAAACCTTAAACATAGGTCAGAACTTCACACCTAGGTTTTAAATCTTCAAACTTGCGTTTAAGTCTAGGTTTGGAGAACAATTACAATATATACATTTGACTTGCAATGCAAAGACCCCCTTTTGCCCTAAAGAAATGCTCAAGTTAAACCAAAGCTGAAAAGCAAACCATTCCGGTATGGCTAAAGTGATTGTCTACACAAGGGTTACAGGAACTGTACCGATCCTGTTCTTTAATCGACATGATCGACGCTAATTGTAACCACAGCAAGGTTTATCTTAACAGGTTACACTAGACGTAGGGACAACACTAAGTGGCACCACACAGCTCGGAACTGACAGTCCCTCCACTATTAATAGTACGAGACTGTGAGACAAAAAAAGGCATCAGTAGATATGTTGAATCCCGGACAGACTCTAGTTGGTTTTGATCAACCGTTGTACGCAGTTGCCAAACAAATCCAGTGGAATTGGCCAGACTTGTAAGGTGAAGACAAATTCATAATCATGTTGAGGGGTGGAGTCGGGCTTCAAATTGAAATGGCAGCATTTAAAGTACGTGTTGAATGGTTGGACGCATCCTGCACATGCTGAGGCCGACAGGGTAAGCAGACGCCTTTCTGAAAACATCATCTGTAACCAACTCTGTATGTAGCCTACACATCCTTCTTCAAACTGCATATAAGGAGTATATCCCGAAGGCACTGTGATAGATTTTGAGGGTTTGTGCGATAGCATGTCGACTACAAACCCCATTTTCAATTCTGGTGCGTGATATTTTTGCTGTTGGACATACTCACATTTATCAGGTCAATAAGGGAAGGAAACTTTAGCCTGTCATTAGGTTTCAATGTTTTGCACTGAATCACACCAATTATGCCAGGTGGCTCTCAATGCACATGACAAATATGATGTCGTTACAAAGTATCAGCCCTTCAACAGAGGCAAACTTTTTTTTGTAGGTCATCAGACGAAAAACAAATTTTCAGGATTACCATTCGACTAGTACGTGTTGAATGGTTGGACGCATCCTGCACATGCTGAGGCCGACAGGGTAAGCAGACGCCTTTCTGAAAACATCATCTGTAACCAACTCTGTATGTAGCCTACACATCCTTCTTCAAACTGCATATAAGGAGTATATCCCGAAGGCACTGTGATAGATTTTGAGGGTTTGTGCGATAGCATGTCGACTACAAACCCCATTTTCAATTCTGGTGCGTGATATTTTTGCTGTTGGACATACTCACATTTATCAGGTCAATAAGGGAAGGAAACTTTAGCCTGTCATTAGGTTTCAATGTTTTGCACTGAATCACACCAATTATGCCAGGTGGCTCTCAATGCACATGACAAATATGATGTCGTTACAAAGTATCAGCCCTTCAACAGAGGCAAACTTTTTTTTGTAGGTCATCAGACGAAAAACAAATTTTCAGGATTACCATTCGACTATGCTGTAGAGCAAAATAATGCTCTAGTAAAATAAGAGGGCAGCGCAATTGGCCTTACAGAAAACCCAGTAATGATTTGCTTTCACTTGATACAAAGGATGTTGTAAACCCGTTGTTGTTCAAACTGTCAGGCAAATTGAAATGACTAGTCAAGGAATGCATAAAACATTTGTGGAAGAGAGCTGCATTAAACGCAAAAAGAAGGTCTTTGACCCATGAAGAAAAATGTGATCGGTTTATTTCGTACCCTTACAACAAAAGCAAAACCAAAAGAAGTCCAAAATTTCCCTTCACATCTCCTTTCAAGGCTGTACATATCCTATCGGGCCCGTTGAGGAAATGTTTAGGAATTCTTTAAGCATGAACATCAATGCTTTCTATCCTCATTGAGCATTAATAGAAGCATTTGTCTAGGAACTAAATCTAAACTTCTCACAAAGTGCATGAAATCATTGTTGGTCTTACGACCATTAGACCATTCAGAAATGGCATTCTGTGCAATAACAATCGCCAACAAGAAAATCTCTCTCCTTGCTCACATGAAAAAGTTGACACTATAATTAGTCTTCTCCTATTGGTACGGCTAATTCTTGGTACGAGCAAATCTTTGTTCGATCTATGGACACAGATGTGGCAGTTCTCACAGTTATACAGCACCAGCAATTGAAATCTGGATTGCGTTTGGTACTGGCAAATATGTCAGATACATTGGGACCCATTCTGTTACAAAGAAACTAGGTCCTTAAAAATGCATCCGTATTGTCTTTGCTCCATGCATTCACCGGCTGTGACACGGTCTCAGCATTCCGAGGAAAAGGCACATGGGATACATGTATGGCTTATGATGAGCTGCGATGATGGATCCTGTACAGGCCGTTAATCCTTGCGTACACATTCCTGTCATTTAAAGACTTATAGCAGTTATGTACGACAGAACAAACAGTGTAGAGACTGTTGATGAAGCAAAGTTACAGTTGTTCACACAAAAGGATAGACAAATATAAGCAATTCATCCGAAAGAGTCTGCTGTCTGCTGTTTAATACAGCTTACAAAGACAGCTATCGTATCAAGGTGCTTTGATATGGGGAAAGGCTATTGTACCAAGCCCAGAATGTTTGAGCCCAGCTGACTTCTGGTGGATCAGAAACAAAGATCTGTCTGTGGACCATTCTTCCCGAAGCAGTCACTTCATGTCAAGAATTTGTACACTGCAAGTGCAAGACAGGCTGTCATAGGAGCTGTAAGTGCTTCAAAATTGCTCTATAGTGCACAGCTTTGTGTACTTGCGGTGGAAATTGTTCCTAAATATTCCCAAAGTGGTGATGTCGAATGACGGATTACAGCTGAAGCGATGGTTTGTAACACATTTCAGACAAATAAGCTCGCTATGAATCCGCCGTGTATACCGAAACCGGAAGTCGAAATGTTTCCACACATATCTTAATTAAACTTGCTAGGATAAGTTTCAAGGTATCCGAGGATAAGTAAATGTGCAGCTTTATTCTTATTAAAACACTTGGCGGTTAAACTGAAACTTTGTACTACAAATAAACAGTTAATAAGCAAAACAAAATGAAAACGGAAGCTTTCCCTCAATGAATTCAGTCATAGCATGAAAATCCTACTGTAGTTTATCTTGCCACAGAAATGTATATATGATGAAAATAGAACGATGAAGAAGCAGTAGCAATTAAACATGTTCCCCAGAGGTAGTTTAACTTGCCATAGAAATGTTTTATCATGTTTTAAATGTTATCAAAATAATTTAAAAAACTTTAAACTGCAAGTTCCAAATATTGGTCCATGTTTGCGATATGAAATGATGTGTGTATTCTCTAAAGACCGCTTCTTGTCATGCATAAAGTAATTTAAGTAGAAAATGGTCGGAATTCAGGACTATGAAATACAATAAAACTTCAATGACTCGAACACCGACGGCTGGTTTATGGTGGCTGCTCGAACTCGCTTTTGAGTCCTTATGAAATTCTTCCTGTAGCTCGAAGAAAACAAATATTTAGTGATATTTCAAGGAATTTTTCTTGTGTTATGAAAATATGCTGTATGCACTCATTAGAATCGCCTCAATGAGGCGATTCTAATGAGTACACACAACGTTTCATTACATATATTTTAAAATAAAGCGAAAAGACATCCCTAAATTACTCTCATTTGCCTCCTTACCTGGCGCTATTTCAGTGGCTAGAATTATTGATATCTAGAACAAAATTTCACGGTCCCAAAGACATGCAAAAGATGTTCGTGTTACTGAAGTTCGACTGTAGTATGGAGATGCAAGGCAAGCCTAGAAACGACATAATGTTGGTCTCGCTGTGAAAAAATGAGCCGCATCGTGGGAAAATCTACCTTTTGACATGTGCGCCCAACGAAGACTCAAACCAGCCTACTCATCCGCACAGTCTGATCAGTCTTCATTGATCTCAGGAAGAAACTGCATCCTTGGCTATCCAAAATACGCTCAGTGAAGATTCTGATCAGACTGCGCGAATGCGCAGGCTGATCTTAATCTTCGCTGGGCGCGCAGGTCCGAATGTACGCTTTCTGACGTTGCAGCTCAAATGTCTAAAGTCCTAGTTTGACTTTAACACAAAGCTCTATCGATTTGTCTTCAGATGATCGTATTGACCCTATTGTTGAGAGTTAAGTCTTTTCCTTTTGGTCGCTGTTTACTGCTGACGTTTCCGAAACAACAACAACAAACGGAAGACGTTGAAAGGAATAATCTGTCGTGCCTCGACTGACCCTGCCACTGCGAGACTTTTGGAATCGATAATTATTATAAGTGTTGACGTTCAGAAATCAGACCAACAGAATTATTTTACCACTCTCTCTCTCAGCCAATTCAGAAGACGACAAATTAATAGTTTTTTTTTTCTTTATTGTAGGGAAAGTATGCTTTGAAATTTTATGCAAACTGTCCCTTAACCATTCACATTGTTCTGCCGTTCTATTTGTCATCCTACTCAAAATAATGGACCGGTGTAAACAAAGATGAAATATTTACAGTAAACATATATACTGAATGACTAATTAAAATTTTAACGCAAACTTAAAAATCAGACGATAGATAAATAAGTTATTATCACGAAAACATGCCTACATAATTTGACCCCCCACCCCTAAAACCCCATTTTCATATAGTAAAACTGGAGTTTACAGGGGTATACATTATTTTTCTTATTTCTGCTCAAAAACATAGATTGTGGGTACTCGTTAGAACCGCCTCGCTGAGATGGTTCTAACGAGTATCCACAATCCATGTTTTGAGCAGAAACATGAAAAATATCAGCTTTTTTTATCTGAAAATTTTCAGTTTTTGGAGGTGATTTTTTTTTATATATTTGAATAGGCATGTTTTCGTAATGCATGGTTTGAATATATCAAAACTGCTTTTAAGGTTTCGCCATTTTGAATATTTAATGAGCTTTTATGATGTCATAAAGCCTTGCTCAGATATGCAAAACCTCAAAAAATTAGATTTGCAACAATATTCAACCTCTATAGTCGTATACATGTATATAGCTTCTTCTCTAGGTATTTATGGAGTTGGCTGTAGGCAAAGAAATTAACCAGTTTTGCAAGGGGAGACAATTATATCACTTCAAGTGGAAGACAATATTATCTCCCTTACCCAATCTAGGCAACGAAAATAACCAGTTTTGCATAGGGTGGCAATTTAATTGTATCAATTCCAGTAGAGAACAGTATTATCTCCCTTACCCAATCTAAGTAACGGAAATAACTCGTTTTGAATGAGAGAGGCAATTAGATTGTATCACTTCCAGTGAAGGACAACATCATCTCCCTTAACCAATTTTGGTAACGGAAATCAGGAATTTTACAATGGGATGTAATTGAATTGTATCCCTTCCAGTGGAGGACAATATTACCCGACTTAACCCAGTTTAGGTAACCGAATAACCAATTTTGCAAAGTCAGATAAATTGATTGCAGCACTTCCAGTACCAGTAGGAGACAGTAGTATTTCCCTCAACAAATCTAGGCAACGGATAGAACCAGTTTTAGACGGGGGGGAGGGGGGGGGGGGGGGGGAGGCGGGTCAAGGGTAAGGGGGGTAAATAAATTGTTTCACTATGTGGAGGACAATATTATCTCCCTTAACTAATCTAAGTATCGAAAACGACCAATTTTGCAAAGGGAGGCAACTGAATTGTAGCACTTCCAGTTGAGGACAACGTTATCTCCATAAACCAATCTAGGCAACGGAAATAACCAGTTTTGCGAAGGATGGCAATTTAATAAGCATCACTTCCAGTGGAGGACAATATAATCTCCCTTAACCAATGTGGGTAATGAAAATAACATTTTTTGCAAGGGGCGGGGGTGGGGTAGGCGGGGGGGGGGGGGGGCAACTGAATTGTTTCCCTTTGCAAAACTGATTATTTTCGTTACTTAGATTGGTTAAAGGAGATTACACATCAATGAAAGCTATTTCCACTAAAAAGAAACTGCCAGAGAACAAAATTTATTAATGAGAATTTCTTTTTCAGATCTACTTTGCTATGAGTTCCGTTTTTGTGGCAGTGTCACTATTTACCCTCATCGCTGGAACACATCCCGAGTTTCAACGCTCTCTGTATATTGATGAATGGCAAGTCTACTTCGGTGATGAGTGGTACAAATATAAACATTACTTTATACCAGAACCAGAAACCAGCCCAGAGCCAGAACCGGAAAGCAGCTCAATGTACTCCACATACAGGCCAGAAACGTCCAGTGAGCCTGGGGCTACTGACCAAGGAACAACGGAACAAGCAACTAGTAATGAAATGGAGCAGTGGCTGAACTGGAAACTAGCTCTACTTCAGAACCATTTGCTGTTCCAGAAAATGCTCATGCGAGACACTCGTATTTAGGTTATATAGAATATTTGTGTGTAACCTTCTTTACTCTGGATTTATTTATTCGATTCATTTTCTGCCCAAATAAGTTGACGCTTCTTTATTCTTTCTTGAACTGGGTGGATATATTTGCCCTTGTTGTGATGTATACAGCATATATTGTTGAAGGCATACATCCTAAAGAAAGGTATGAAGCATCGCCTCTGGATATTGTTCACTGCCTCCAGATTGTAAGAGTGTTTCGTTTGATAAGGGTGATAAAAAATTTCATCGGATTTCGTGTCCTGTATTACGCTTTCAAGGCCAGTGTTTCAGAAATGATGCTGATGCTGTGGTTTCTTTCTATAGCCATGCTGTTATTTTCTGCATTTGCGTTTTTCTCTGGGGATGAAACCTTTAGCAGTATCCCTGACGCTTTTTGGTGGGCCATTGTAACCATGACAACCGTTGGCTATGGAGACGTGGTTCCTAAACAGGGGTTGTCAAAAGTGATAGGAGCATTATGTGCATTGTCAGGTGTGTTTCTTCTCGCCCTTGTTATTCCAATATTTGTGAACAATTTCTTACTATTTTATTCATATTCAAAAGTATTGGGCAAGAAGCAGGAAAAGAAACATCAAAGACGAAAAATTACTCCAGAGGTTCAGAATACTGAATATATTTAATAACGCTTAACATCTGGATAAAACTTTCAGCAGACATTATGGACACAGGGAACTAATTGTGCCAGGACTGCTGATTGCTGCAAAACAGTGCTGGGAAACCCGGGATAGCTATTTCGTGTAAGCCGACAAGTCATTGGTTAATAATAAAGATGAATTAAAACGTATTCTTATTTGAAGAAATGTTTGTGTGTAATTTCCTAATTGTTTAAAAGAAATAAATGTTTCTGTTCGCTAGAGTCAAAAGAAGTGGTGAAATTTCGAAGTTTCATTCATTGATACCTGCCAAGTGAGGGGTTGCTACATTCAGCCTCCAAAAATCCCGAGAAAGCGCTGGTGACAGTAGTGTTTTTCCGTATTTATTTTGCTGTGCTAAGCCTGTTCTTTCAAATAAAATAAAATTTGGAAGCCCAGCCCTACCTCTTAACCACCAAAAGGGTGGAATTACTATGGAGGTCTATGGAAAAAAATTAGTTCTCTGTATCCTTATGTGAAATATTTTAACCCCCCCACCCCACCCCCCAATCCTCCGCATAGGTGAGCTCAGAGAATGATGAAGGTTAACAAAACTCAAAATATTCAAACCAACTTTTTTCCCCTCCTTGGAGTTACTGTGTTTATTGGAACAAACAGGTCTGAGCAGTGCAGACACAGATCAGATGCCGCAGAATCAAGTCTACAATGTTTGCCACTCATCTAGCAGTTTTAGAAACACCAACAGATAAATTCATTTTAACTGGATTAACAATAAGCAACCAATTTATATCGTGTGGATTCTTCTACCTTATTTCTTCGGATAGGCCCGTTTCCAATAGAAGCGATGTCTGGTTATTTTTGGGTCGATTGTTTACAATCGCGCCATACGAGTATACAAACGCCAAAATTTCCTTAAGGTAATTGGCCACATGATTATCATTGACCAATGTAATCAAATCGCGCGTTAGACGAAATCCAGGTAAGGTTATTTTGAGCTGTCATGTCAGTGCTGTTGACAGAGGCTTATCTGTAAAACGTGGCACATTGTTAAACTACAGGAAGTTAATGCTTAAATGAAACAATTCGTAAGTCCCGTTCATGACCGTTTTCTCAGCCTACACTCAGAGACAATCTACCCACCACAGCTATCAGTACTTTGATTAATATTACCGTGTTTTGTAGAAATCCCGTATTAAATGCAGTGTGGACCTTGATCAGACGCCGCTTTCTGCGGGTCTGATCTGGGTCAACACTACCAATGTCCCTTTTATGGGACGCTAAGCATAAATGGGCTATTGGGACAAGTGCTGGCCCAGATCAGATATGTGAACATCTGATCAGTGTCTACACCATTTTCCACTCATCCAGGTTTTAGACCACAACTAGTAAAATGGACTTACTCAAATTTTAGGACAAATACGGTAAAGAAATTTAGCTGTCCTAATATTTAGGGCAAATATGATTCTTGTTCCCGAGATTTTTATTCGAATATTGTTTTCTGGATCAACGCAGATTATGACTTAAGGGAAAAGGATACTTTCTGGGGAGACGACTCTTTGTCTAAATATATCTTTTCTGCATGGGGTAAGAAAAGCCGTTGTTAATCAATCTTGAAATCTAAAACATCAGGCCAAAAATTACTTATATTTTTCTTATTTCTTTATAAAAGCATATGCTGTGGGTACTCATTAGAAGCGCCTCTGGGAGGTGCTTCTGATGAGTACCCACAACATGTTTTTATTGAGAAATAAGAAAATTATTATGTGGATACTCCCTCTTTTAATTAGTTTAATATTTAGTTTTTAAAGTTATTTTAGGCAAATATTAACACAAATAACTACTTTTGACACAAAAGGATGGTTTTAGGAACAAGTGTAAAAGTGAAATTATATGCTTACTTAACAGGGATGAGAATCATTTATAGTGAAAAAAAAGCTGAAACGCCCTATACCCTCTTCTAAAAACACCAGATTTGAACAGATCAGACTGAATCTGTATTGTTTTGAAAATTGATGAAAAAGGCTGAAATTTGCCAAAAAGCTAAAGATTCTCATCCCTGTGTTCAGGAAACAGGCAGTCACATAAGTTGTCTCCCTTGTACAGAATGCATGGGTGAAAAGTTTTCAGTATTAATACTGATTTCAGTTTTGAGATTTTTTGTCCTATATAAAGTAAAGGGCAAAGAAGTAATTTTCAATTATGGAAAAGTGGATGTTCAGTATTCTGAATGTTAGAAAAACCTCCAGGTATATCCATTCACTCAAACTTTTTTCATGTTCGTTTTTATTATTATTTGAGACAAAACATGAGAAAGTATACCACAATGTGTACCTAGCAAGGATTCCGATCAGCCTTTGTGGCACTTAGTTGATTGGGATAGAGCCAAGATTTCTAGAGAGTTATGTAATTATGTCATATATGGTAGTCTTTGAATTATGACCTGTACTTTTTGTCATCTAGTATGAGATTTTTTTTTATCAACAACCTCGATCAAGCAAACTGACTGGCTGACAATTAGGAGTGGGCGTGGCATCTATTCAGCATGACAAGGCTTAACAGTAATGCATTGGTTTATGCTCTTTTATAGTACTGAAATAATACATCTCAGGTGGCAAAATACCCACCACCCCTTTTCATGATAAAACGTTAGACATAAAGTGAAATAATAAAAATGTATGTACCAGGAGTTTGTACCATTTTTAAACACAATTGCTTTATTGCATTATTGTGGTAGTAATACAGGAGCCATATAAAATGGGGAAAATTTCAGCTGATAGCATTTTGCAATACTTTTTTTTTCCTCCAGAAATTAGGTTTGAAATGTCGAACCCTATTTAATGTGCAAAATAATATATCATCATCTGCTAAATTTCTTCAGAGTGCTAAACGGTCATACTACAACTCCAAACTTCCTAAAGAAATGTCTCAAAACTTACTTTTTTTTTCTGGGCAGGCTGTCCTCTAAGCAGTTAATCAGTACCTGTATACATACTTTTGCCTGTAGAAATTGACAAAATGCCTTTCTTGAATCAGAGGAAGGGGAGAATGACTGTAGAAATGATTTCATGACATTTACATTCTCAGCGCATTTATAGAAAAACAAGAGGCCCACGGGCCACTCACCTGAGTGACATTGCCACTGCAGATATGCAGATGTTATGCAACATTTTTTCAATCCTGTCATCGCAACTATTGAAAAGATAATCATTTAAGCAGTTCTTAATTTTGAAGAAGAATATATATAAGGCATGCCAGTCAATGGAGCGTGATCATTTGAACAAATTCTAAATGGCGGCCAGCTTAGATTTACGATCGGCACGATTTTAGCTATTTTTGACCTACGAGTCACCCCAATGCTTCCTACCAAGTTTCGAGTCAAATGGCCTTTCGGTTCAGGAGAAGAAGCCAAAAATACATTTTCAAGATGGCTGCCATGGCAGCCACCTTGGATATCCGACTGGCACAATTTTACCTATTTTTGATCTACGTCACCCCAATGTCTCCTACCAAGTTTGGAGTCAATTGGCCTTTCAGTACAGGAGAAGAAGCTAAATATAGATTTTCAAGATGGCGGCCATGGTGGCCATCTGGGATTTCGGATCAGAACAATTTTAGCTATATTTGATCTACAAATCACCCTGATGCTTCCTATTAAGTTTCGAGTCAAGTGACTTTTGGGTTTAGGAGAAGAAGCGAAAAATGCAACTAATGAAAAGATAATCATTTAAGCAGTTCTTAATTTTGAAGAAGAATATATATAAGGCATGCCAGTCAATGGAGCGTGATCATTTGAACAAATTCTAAATGGCGGCCAGCTTGGATTTACGATCGGCACGATTTTAGCTATTTTTGACCTACGAGTCACCCCAATGCTTCCTACCAAGTTTCGAGTCAAATGGCCTTTCGGTTCAGGAGAAGCCAAAAATAGATTTTCAAGATGGCTGCCATGGCAGCCACCTTGGATATCCGACTGGCACAATTTTACCTATTTTTGATCTACGTCACCCCAATGTCTCCTACCAAGTTTGGAGTCAATTGGCCTTTCAGTACAGGAGAAGAAGCTAAATATAGATTTTCAAGATGGCGGCCATCTGGGATTTCGGATCAGAACAATTTTAGCTATATTTGATCTACAAATCACCCTGATGCTTCCTATTAAGTTTCGAGTCAAGTGACTTTTGGGTTTAGGAGAAGAAGCGAAAAATACATTTTCAAGATAGCCGCCATGGCGGCCATCTTGGATTTACAATCGGCATGATTTTAGCTATTTTTGATCTACAAGTCACCCAAATGCTTCCTACCAAGTTTCGAGTCAACTGGCCTTTCGGTTCAGGAGAAGAAGCGAAAAATAGATTTTCAAGATGGCTGCCATGGTGCACATCCTGGTTTTATGACCGGCATGATTTTAGCTATTGATCTACAAGTCACCCCAATGCTTCCTAACAAGTTTGGAGTCAACTGGCCTTTCGGTTCAGGAGAAGAAGCGAAAAATAGATGTTCAAGATGGCTGCAATGGAGGCCATCTTGGATTTCCGATAGGCACTATTTTAGCTATTTTTCATCTATAAGTCACCCCAATGCTTCCTACCAAGTTTGGAGTCAATTGGCTTTTGGGTTTAGGAGTAGAAGCGAAAAATAGATTTTCAAGATGGCCGCCATGGCAGCCATCTTGGATTTCCGATCGGTACGATTTTAGCTATTTTTGATCTACAAGTCGCCCTGGTGCTTCCTAGCAAGTTTGGAGTCAATTGGCCTTTCCGTTCAGAAGAAGCGAAAAAATAGATTTTCAAGATGGCGGCCATCTTGGATTTCCGATCGGCATGATTTTAGCTATTTTTGATCTACAAGACACCCCGATGCTTCCTACCAAGTTTGGAGTCAATTGGTCTTTCGGTTCAGGAGAAGAAGAGAAAAATAGATGGCGGCCATCTTGGATTTCCAATCAGCACGATTTTAGCAACTTTTGATCTACAAGACACCCCGATGCTTCCTAGCAAGTTTGGAGTCAATTGGCCTTTCGGTTCAGGAGAAGAAGAGAAAAATAGATTTTCAAGATGGCGGCCATCTTGGATTTCCGATTGGCACGATTTTAGCTATTTTTGATCTAAAGTCACCCTGATGCTTCCTAGCAAGTTTAGAGTCAAATGGCTTTTTAGTTCAGGAGAAGAAGCGAAAAATAGATTTTCAAGATGGCGGCCATCTTGGATTTCCGATCGGCACGATTTTGGCTATTTTTGATCTACAAGTCACCCTGATGCTTCCTACCAAGTATTGAGTCAATTGGCCCAGGGGTGTAGGAGGAGTAGGCTTTTAAAGCAATTGTTGACGCCGCACGACGGACATTGACTGACCACAATAGCTCACCATGAGCACTTTGTGCTCAGGTGAGCTAAAAAACAAAAACAAAACAAAACAAAAAAACACCCTATCGTTAACTATTGGGACATAATGTTGTTCATACTTCAATGAATACATTGATTCATGCCACTTAAACCGTAATTCTCTCCATAATGACGACATTACGTCAACAACCCTGTTCCACTGTTAATAGGAAATTTGCGTGCAATTGTTTCCTTGTTTCAATTTTAGCCATAGAACGAGATTTTTTCATCAAATAATGGATGGAAAATAATATAAATATAAAACCTGAAAGGATAACACCCCGCCACTATCCTGTTGCAGGCAGGTAACTGTCAAAAGTTGACTAAACTTGCCATTAGCAATCCCAAAAATATCTCCAACTATATCAACGCACATACCTAGTTTGGTAAAAATTCATTGATGTTTACTCTATTTACTCGAGTTATTGTCCATAAAGGAAAATACCGACAGATGGCTGGACTCCAGTATGAAACCATAATACCTAGGGGAAAGTCAATTCATTTAATGCTCATTGAAGTGAACAACATTGGGTCGCCAGCAAAATTAAAATTCACTTACTTTGCTGTCGACCCTATGTTGTTCGTACTTCAATGAATGTTGTCAAAAATTACCTTCATTTCTTAGCCCTTGTCATGCTGAAAAAATTAAGATGCCATGCCCATTTCTATTTTTCAGCCAATCAGATTGTTGATAAAAATCCTCTTCCTTAATGACAAACAATGCAGATCCAGATTGGCCAACTGATCTGGATCTACACTGTTTGCTAAGACAGGCCATGTTGTGTTTAGCAAGGGTTAAATCAATCTCCAGTTGGTTTGTAAATCAGAAAGAACAGAACGAGTGCGAGCATAAGAAAAATACTTTAATACATTCAGAAACAATGACAGCACACAATAAATGCACAAGAAGTAAAATGCTGGTGTAAAAATTCATGTCAATAAGCCATAAGTACCCAACAAAATGAAACAGGGAACCAGCAACACCTAAAAACAGTCCTATATCAACTCATTTTAATATGTCAGGTGACCCCAAAAGGGTAAATGGCAAACAGTGCAGGCCCAGATCAGATGCTGCAGAATGCAGCATCCGATCAGGGTCCACACTGTTTGCATTAAATACAGGAGTTCTTATAAAACATACATGTAGTAATAATAAAATCTAATCATACACGCATTGCTATTGGAAATAGACCAATCTAAGGAGTTGTGGCAGAATTCACTTGATGTAAACGGGTAAAGACATAGCACAAGAAACGGTACAGACAACCCTCTTTATACCCATACTCGATACAATGACAAAATTCGTTATAATGACACTCTCACCCAGTGCCTGCACTAACTGTCAAAATCAGAAAGTCCCAGGACTTCCTAGCTCCAACATCTGCATGTCCTGGTGATCAATTTTTTTCACTCACTTTCAGAAATTCAACCTCAATATTCTTAAACTCTCATTTATGGAGTAAAACCGCCATTCTTAAGCTAAATAACACATAAATTCATTCTAAATTTTTGTTATAAATGGTTAAATATCTTTAAAATTTGGGAGTCCCAGATTTCCTGGCATTGACTTTTGGAAGTCACAAGCCAATTTTTGGGAGTCTCTGATTCCCAGACTTCCCTTAATGCAAGCACTGCTTTGACCATCACAAAACCTTCACTTAAGAGGTAACAATTAGTCACAAATTATGCAAGAATATTGTATTTAATACTTTAGAGAAACATCCAAAATATATGTTCTACGAGGAAATAAGAATAAAATAAGATCTTTCTTACATATCAATCTGCTCATTATTCTGTTCAAACAACAAATATGCACAGTCTGATCAGGCCCTTCCATGTCAGGTAACAGAATTATTGGATACCACAAAAGTGTTGTTGTGCGATTTTTAACGCTACCAGGCACCCGAGGCACATGGAGGCAGCAGCTATTGTTATGTACATGTATTTGTACAGCCTTGCTTTCATGGATCATCCATGCACACTTGGTGCCGCTGTCTGTCACCAAGCGCCACCCTGTCCACTTTATACTCAACCCAGGGCACGTCTAGTATGACCTAGCTGTATTAATGGTCTGAAAATTGTCTTGCCTCGAGCGGGATTCGAATCCAAGATATCCTGCATGAAAGTCAAGTGCACTAACCACTAGGCCACTAAGCCCACAAAAATGTATGGAGAGCAAAGGCCCAGATGATCTTTGTGCATGTGTAGGACAATCTGAATCTGCGCATTTTGCACATTTTCAAAGGCACCTTTTTTGTTTGTTTTAATTTTAACCAAAAATATGGTCAGATTTTTTCTTATTTCTCCATTAAAAAATATGTAGTGGACATTTGAATGGCCCTGATGAGGAGATTCAAATGAGTACCAACAACTCATGCTTTTGTGGAGAAATAAGAAAAATTATTCATCTTACCTTCACCTATATAGTATATACCCTAAATACTTAATTGAACAGGCCTGTGTGAACAGTGTATACCCAAACCCAGAGCAGACTGGTCCTATCAGTATCTGTCAGTACTTTTTAAAGATATCACTGTGCAGTCAAATTGTAAGGGCATGAGGAGTTCAGATGCCAAAATATTAACCCTAAAAATGCCAAGAAAACCTGCATCTGAAAATGTCGTCTGTTTATGTCATCTGCTGAAAATTCTTGCAACTTTTCAAACCTATTTCTGCATACAGGCAAACAGTGTGCACCCTGATCAGACTGCTCCTAAAGTAGCAGTCTGATCTGGGTCCACACTGTTTGCAAAGGTGACTTTTAAAATCACAAGCAGATGACAAAGCAGACGACAATTGTTGTGACTGGCAGTTTAATGGTTAAGGGATACCATATTTACCATATGGGCCTTGTCAATGTACAAAACGTGCAGATTCAAAACATTCTGTGTATGCCCAAAGTGGGCCTTTACTCTCCATTGATATATTCTGTAGTATACAATGATTCTGTTAACTGGCAGCGAAGGCCCTGATCAGACTGCGCATCCGCACAGTCTGATCAGGGCCTTTGCTGTCCGCATATGTCCAAAGACACATTTTTGCATTGGGTGGCCATATGTATCTGGATGCCATAACTCCTTACTCTTATCATACTTAGACTAAAATTCCAAGAAGTACAGTTAACCATCTGTTCTTGATTCTAAAATTGCTGAATGAGTCGCAACCAGCTGTGTAGATACTGATCAATGAATGATGAGTTCAGGTTTGACGATGTGTCATCCCAGGAGGGTCATTTGCGTAAAAATGGTATATTAAACTGGTCTGATATTGAAATGGCTATAATGATAAGTGATGGCTATAATGATGTCATATTTACCCTAAGTAGTCAGATAGATAGGCCTGAACAAACAGACCTAGATAAGATATGGCATAACACAGCACAGCTTATCTAGGTCTGTTTGTTCAGGCCTATCTGTCCGACTACTTAGGGTTAATATGGTATTATGGTAATCAGAGGTTTCACATTTAACCCATTTATGCTAAGTGGACTCTTCTACGTTGTTTTTCAACAGGTCTATTTCCATTAGAAGGGGTGTCTAGGTAGTTTTTATTACTACTGTTTTACAGAAAATCCTGTATTTAATTGCAAACAAGGTAGACTCTAATCAGACTCTGCATTCTGTGGCTTCTAGTCTATACTTTTTGCAAGCATCCCTTTTATGGGACACTAGGCATAAATGGGTTAATCATTGATAATAACTACATTTTATTTCAATGCAATTTATCAAAATTGCAAAGAAATTAAATGCCATCCAACATAACATTAAACTCAAAATGGTGTCACACCAGGCATGTTTCTTTACATACATTTCAAATAAAAAAGCCTTAAGCAGAGTTGAAACATAGATATAAATGGTAAAATTAACATAACATTTCTACTGGTAGACTCTTGGTAACCAATACATAAAACTGACTGAAGTCATTAGTAAAATGCAAACAGATATGGGTGCTGGAAGTAACCAAATAAATTGCAAAAAATACTTGAAGCAGAGTACAAGAAAACTGGTATTCCTTGATAAAATGTAAAAAGGTTTAATGACTGACTGAGTTTTTTTAATAAAAATGAATATAAAAACATGATAAAGCATTGCATGACACCCACTGATGACCATGTCTTCTTAGGTTGCCTCCCTTTTATAAGAATTAAAACACTGTTAGAGAACAAGGGGCAATAACTCTGCTGCATTTGTTTAAAATTTTCCCAATAAAAATCATGCAAATACTTTTAGACAGAAACTTAAGGTTAATAGACACATAAGCATGGGTGAAAGTCTAAAAATCAGGGGTGACAATAATCGCTATTAATCAATCCTGAAATCTAAAAGTTCAGTTCAAAAACTACTAATATTTTTTTTATTTCTCATTAAAAACATATGTTGTGGGTACTCAGAAATGCCTCGGGGAGGCGCTTTAAATGAGTACCCAAAACATGTTTTTATTGAGAAATAAGAAAAATATCATGTGAATACTCAAACTAATAATAAGTTTAATAATCAGACTTAAATTTATTTCAGGCATATATTAACCCAATTAACTACTTTTGTCACACACACACACACACACACACACACACACACACACACACACACACACACACACACACACACAAATGGTCTTGTGAACATGTGTTAAAGTGAAATTTCATGCTTAAAATGAAAGTTCTCAATCCTGAAATCAGGATCAATCTTGAAGCTTCCCATCCCTGAAAATTACAAGAATCCTAAAATAAAGCTTTTCTAATTCTGAAAAACATGAATTTGCTTATATTATATATTATTGGACAGTTAACTTAAAATCCTGAAATCAGGAATGATTCTGAAACTTTCACCCAAGCATCTGAGAGACTTTGCCTCCATTTTGCAAAGAGAGGCAACATTTACTGATAGAAGTTGATTCCCTAGCTACAGACCACCTTCTTTATACTGACACTTGATACGACAAAATTTGTTATAATGACAATTTGGCTGTCATGAAGCCTTAGCTTAATAAGTCACAATTAGTCACAAATTATGCAAGAATATAGTTTTTAATATTTTAAAGAAACGTATGTGTTGGATATTTTTTAGAGTTGCCTCAATTCTAACAAATATCCAAAACATATTTTCTACAAGGCAATAAGAACAAAAAAAGACCTTTCTTACATATCAATGACAATCTGCTTATAAAGTATTCTGTACAACAGCAAATTCATTTTAATGGCAATGTCTTTGGGAACAAATGCTGTCGTTGTAACGAGGGTTCACTGTATTTGAAACCTTTCAAAAATGGGGGCAACTCTTGATAGAATTTCTACCAGCAAATGTTTTCCTTTAAGCCTAGCCCAAAGTAAAAAGGGAGACTAATATTTTCGTTACATTTATTTCCCTTGTAGGTGAATCCACTTGCCTAAAAAGGAAACAAAAGCCCTGTTGGCAGCATAGCTAAAACTGACTGTTGTTCCACATCTACCTCTTTCTTTTTCTTGCTTTAATCAATAGCTCCAGATAAGAGGGGGATCCACGATATTTTTATCTCTCCATGAAAACATATTAGGGGTACTCATTAGAAGCATCTCACTGAGGTGCTTCAATACCAGAACATGTTTTCATGGAGAAATAAGAAAAATATCAATACTTTTCGGTTATAAAAACTGCCTCACCTGGAGCTACCGCGGTATGTTTAATGTATAAAAAAACAAAAAAACAAAAAAAAACTCATCTAGCAAGTATAAAATGTAAGTTTTAACGGGTTAAAATGGATCTGACAATCTGCATTACTTCTCAATTCCTAAAAGAATTGACTAAAACAAAACACTGCTAAAACATCAAATATATTAAAACTTGTGAACATATGTATAAATATTACCTTGTGACTTCTGGTTTCAGTTCTTTTTATTTGACAGCTGGGAACCAGAAGCCTCAGAGCACTGTAAAAGGTTATATTTTTGACTACATCAATAAAAGTCCATATCAATTTTTTCTTTCCCAATAACAGGATTATCCAGGCAAGTATTTTTTAATTTTTCTCCATATCAGATGCAGCCAAAATTCCTGTGCCAAAGGATGTCCGACTTCCAAACAGTGCTAAACCCATGTGTAATGTTTGAATACCTTAATATGATAAATATGGCCCAACTGATATTATTTCTTTTTATACCACCATAAAAAGTGTCCACTATTCTAGGATCTCACTAGAAATATACACACAGTTTGCAGGAGTATTATATAATGTGAAACGACAACACCCCACCATTATGTCAAAAATTGACAAAATTTGCCCATGAGCAATCCTGAAGCAGATCTCAACAATATCAATGCACAGATCAAATTTGGAGAAAATCCACTCAGATTCACTCGTTATTGTCCTGAAAGTAAAATAGATGTATTGCGGGCAGATAACTATGTCAAAAATGGACAATTTGCCGATTAGCAATCTTAAAGCAGATCTCCACAATATCAATGCAATGCACATACCAAGTTTGGTGAAAATCCATTGACATTTACTAAAGTTATCATCCAGAAATGAAAATATGGACATGATACGGGCAGATAACTGTCAAAAACTGATGTAATTTGCCCATCAGCAATCCAAAACCAGATATTCACAATATCAATGCACACACCAAGTTTGGTGAAAATCCATTGATATTTACTAAAGTTATCATCTGGAAAAGAAAATTCGGACATATCATGGGCAGATAACTTTGTCAAAAATTGACGAAATTTGCCCATTAACAATCATAAACCAGATCTTCACAATATCAATGCACACACCAAGTTTGGTGATAATCCATTAACATTTACTCAAGTTATCACCCGGAAACGAAAATACGGACGGATGGATATACGATAGATGGACGGACAGATCTGACAGACGGACACACTGAAGCCAACGTGATACCATAATAAAAATGTTAATTCGATTGTTCCCCTTATTATGAGATCTGAGTAAAAATACTTTTATATTCATTTGATGCTGCCGTTGTGCACAATACAAGGTCTAAGATTGATCTCAGTTTTCTTTGTTCACCTGTACGATGTCATTCTTGTAATGTTCAAACTTCCTGTATACCTCTTTCAGATCACAATCTGCATTTATTACCTGCAGGAAAAAGACAGTTACATATGAGTTACAAAGTGTGAAAACCAACCTTTGGACATGTGTGCAGAAACGCAGGATGATTTTAGCGGTACATTTTCTTGTGTAGCAACCCTTATAGCGTTAAGGGGACTCAATACAATTGGCAGTTTTTGTTTAACAAGGGAGGTAACTTTTGCAACTTCCTGTTTGCTATCCTGTACATCAAGCCCTTTCTGAAAAGGGGTCTATTCTTAAAAAAATCAAGGAATTTGCTCCCCGATCCCTGGGGAACATTTTTTTCACTTTTAGCCATGGGGAGCAAATTCTTTCTTTTGAGAATAGACCCATTTAGAAGGGAGGCAAAAATAACTGACATGAGTTGCTTCCTCTGAAAATATAAATTCTTTCCTTTAAGAGTAGACCCATTTGCAGAAGGGATAAAAAAAAAACAACTTCAGTCGACTCGTTATCTCAACTTCATTTATCTCGAATAACCACTTTATCTAGAAGTGAAAATCTGGTCCCTGTTTTAACATGCAAATATAATAACAGGTAACAAAATATTGTGGAAAAGAGGAGAAATTGCTCCTAAAGAGCAATTTCTCCTCTTTTCCACAATATTTTCAATAGATGTCTAATTTCATGAGTAAGCTACATATTCATTTGTTATATGCGGTTGTTGGATTTATTTTTTCCTTAATTCTGCACATATGATATGTCAAGCTACAGATACCTCGAAGTATTACAGCGAGTCCCTTGGACTTTGAGATAACGGGAGTCAACTGCATTTCATTTATCTAATTTTCAGCAGAATTCTAACAGAAATAATTTTCCTAATGCCCAGGATTAGAGTTTGCTTAACAACAGAATTGGAACAGCCACATTCAGGTGACTCCTGATCTCAGAAGTCATGCTCTGGAACGGGCTAGAGGTAAAAATGTATGACATTTGAGCCAGCGCATGACAAAACCAACAAAATGGATGTGCGCCCAGCAAAGACTCAGATCAGCCTGATATCTGAAGAGTCTGATTAGAGTCTGCACTGTGCACTCAACGGGTAGCTAAGGACCCAGGTTTTCTTCATGCGGACAGCAAAGACTGATCAGACTGGGCAGATGCCCAGGCTGATCTGTCTTTGCTGGGCATACATGTCATTTCGTTGGGTAGTGCACTGGTTCATCTACTGTTTTCAGCTCACCTGAGCATTTAGGCTTATAGGACAGCTTATAGTATAGGCAGGCTCCAATTTTCTGTCCATCTGTAGTCATCCATCCATCGTCCAAACTCTTCAAATGTCTTATCAGAAACTACTTGGCCAATCAAAGCCAATTTCAAATGGAGCCACAATGGCCAACATGTCCATGTAGGGTAAAATCCCTTTAAAAATCTTTTCCAGAACTAAAGGGCCAATGATCATGGGGCTTGGTATGCAGCATCGGTGACATGGGACCAATAAAGAAAAAAAAAAACAAAAAAAAAACCTGAAACTAAAAGGCCCAGGCCTTTGATATGCAGTATGTAGCTTTATTTATTTATTTATTTTTTTTTTTTTGTGTTGAGGTTTTACGGCCAAGTCAACCCAATGGGGTCATGTCGAGCGCGGTCAGTTTATCTAACCACACGTTTACTGGGCAGGCTTAGTCCTCTAAGCGGTTAACCAGTATTGTGCACATTCCTTCGCCAGAAACTGACAACTGCCCTTCTTGAATCAGCGGAAGGGAGAGAATGACCGTAGAAAATATTTCATGATCAATCTCCACGAAAGAATGTTGCCGACCTCGGCGGGGATTGAACCCGCGACCTCCTGGTCTCCAGTCGGACGGCGCATCCAACTGAGTATGTAGCTTTATCTTGTGCACCTCTACCAAGACTGATCAATTATAGCCTTGGGGTCAAAAATGGCCCAGCCCCCAGGCTCACTTGTTTAACTTACTCATATAGGGAAAAAACTTCTTGTCTGAAACTAGAAGACTCAGGCCTTTGATATATGGTATACAGCTTTATCTACTGGACCTCTACCATTTGGTATGTAGCTTCATCTAGTAGGCTTTTACCAAGATTGTTCAAATTATAGCCCTGTGGTCAAAAATGGTCCTGCCCCATACTTGTTTATGTTACATAGTCTTATTTAAAGAAAATCTTTAAAAATATTCTTGTCTAACAACTAGAAGGCCCAGTCCTTTGATGCTTGGTATGTAGCTTCGGCTAGAGGGCCTTTACCAAGATTGTTACAATTATGGCCATGGAGTCAAAATGACTGTTTTAATTCTATCAATCTGGAAACTTACCAACACTGGGCATGGTGGTTTGAATTTGTTTTTCTTTATCAGCCAGTCTTCATGGAGATCATTCAGTGCTTGCAGGTATTCCTACAGGGAAAAAAATTGATCAAAATAATTAGTTATGCCATGAGAAAAGTGGTCTTATCATAGGCTCATCAGCCTTTGACAGGTATTCATATGGTGCATTTCCTCAGATCATGGCTCAATTATAACAACACAAGTGCATGAAAGCAAAAATCATCAGCCTTTGACAGGTATTCATACAGTGCATTTTCCTATCACGGCTCAATTATAACAACACGTGCATGAAAGCAAAATAATCTGAATCTGCAATTGAAAATTTCTCATTTATAATTCTGAACCATCCTTCATAACACCTATGTCTGTGCAAAGTTTCACAAAAAAAAGTATTCGTTAGAGCACAGCTCCAGATAAGGCACTTTTTTTCAACCAAAAATTGTTGAAATTTTTCTTATTTGTGAAGAAAAACATGTTGTGGGTACTATGTACGTTTTCGTGGAGGTGAGAAAAATATTTTCCCGATACCCCCTTATCTAGAGCTATGTCAAGAGCGCATGATAGTACCCACAACATTTGCTTTTATATAGAAAATTGGAAAAAATCACACAAGCATCCTTAGATAAGTCTTTCACCGATCTGTTTTTCAGTGTACTCTTAGTATATTTGGATACATATTTTACCACAAGTTTTCCCAGTAGTTTTGAAAAACCTAAATGCACGGTGTGATAATTAAGTTGAATATGGTAGCAGGTTTTCATTCTCTCTTTCTCTATCTCTCTCATGCAAATACACCTCCCTCTGGGAACAGATTCACTTACAAGTGGCACACTTTGTTCTTCATGTCTGTTTCTTTTTTTTATCCTGCCTAAACAAGTCTCTGGCTTTGCTTGTAAATAAACTGAAATTATAATATTAATATTAAACCACTAATAGCAACTTTTGAAAACCAAACTCTTCAAGAATAAGTTGTAGATTTGGTTCAGTACACTGACTTTAATAACTTTTATCTGGCTTAATTTTTCAAACCAAAAAATACTGATATTTTTTTTATTCTTCATTAAAATATGTGCTGCGGGTACTCATTAAAAGTGCCTTGCTGAGGCACATCTAATTAGTACTATAATAACCTTAAGCACTGGGACAGCTAGGCCCAGATCAAATGCGGCATCTGATCAGGGTCTACACTGTTTGCCATACATACAGTAATATTTTAGACACATCAACAGTTAGCAGAATGGACTATTTCAGACTTTAGGACAAGTATGGTAAGTAGATAAGGTGTCCCAATACTTAGGGAAAATACGTTGCCTTCAACATATTTTTGTGGAAAAATAGGAAAACTATTTATCTGGCTACCCCTCTTAAATACATTATACAACCATGATGCTTACAAATGATCTTTTAACCTTTGTCATGCTGAATAAATTAAGATGCCACACCCACTTCTAATTTTCAGCCGATCAGATTACATGATACAGATTATTGATAGGAATTCACGTTCTTAATGACAAACAGTGCAGATCCAGTTCAGTTGGCTTCTCTAAGAAGCCAGTTGGCTTCTTTAGAACCAACTGATCTGGATCTATACTGTTTGCAAAGGCATGGTATATCTGGGATCAGCAGGACCAGGGTTAACTAAAAACTCAAATGAAATAATATACATGTATCAGGCAATAGAGTGATATTTTATCTGCACATATTCTGAAGCACTCACTTCCTATCCCAGATTCACTCATCAAGCTAAGCCTTTGCAATCATAATCTTTTCATATAATGGTATACAAATTTTCTCTCATAACAAATTCATGTGAAATCATAGCACTAGATAAGAGAGGGTATTCACATATTTTTTTCTGCATGAAAACATATGTTTTGGGTATTCATTAGAAACCCCTCACTGAGGTGCTTCTAATGAGTAACCATAAACTGTTTTCGTACAGGTGAGGTGCTCTTAATGAGTAACCACATGTTTTTGTGAAGAAATAAGAAAATAAAACTGCAAGCCATGGACCATGCCCCGCCACAGCGACATATTCCCTATGCACTTCTGTAGTATAAGGGCTGAACACAATCTAAGTTAAACAAGAAGAGAAGCAATAAACAGTTTTTTCATAACTCCAAAAAAAAAAAAAAAAAAAAAAAAAACACCAAAAGGTCTAAGTTAAAAATGCAATAAAAAGTGATAAAAAATAAATTCAGGATTCTGAAAAAAACAATATGCATATCTTCAGACCATCCTAAAAGCCTGTGTAAAGTTTTAAAAGAATCGGCCTGAAAATGTAGGAGGAGTTGCGTGTACAAGGTACATACTCCCTATACATTTATGTAGTATTAGGGCTCGAAAAAAGTCTAAGTTAAAAATGCAAAAAATGTAATAAAAAATAATTTCAGGATTCTGAAAAAACAATATGCATATCTTCAGACCATCCTAAAAGCGCCTGTAAAGTTTGAAAAGGACTGGCCTAAAACTGTAGGAAGAGTTATGGGCAGAAGGTACATACTCCCTATACATTTCTGTAGTATTAGGACTCGAAAAAAGTCCAAGTTAAAAATGAAAAAAAAATGTGATAAAAAATAATTTCAGGATTCTGAAAAAAACAATATGCATATTTTCAGACCATCCTAAAAGCACCTGTAAAGTTTGAAAAGGATTGGCCTAAAACTGTAGGAGGAGTTGCGGGCAGAAGGTACATACTCCCTATACATTTATGTAGTATTAGGGCTCGAAAAAAGTCTAAGTTAAAAATGCAAAAAATGTAATAAAAAATAATTTCAGGATTCTGAAAAAACAATATGCATATCTTCAGACCATCCTAAAAGCGCCTGTAAAGTTTGAAAAGGATTGGCCTAAAACTGTAGGAGGAGTTGCGGGCAGAAGGTACATACTCCTTATACATTTCTGTAGTATTAGGGCTCGAAAAAAGTCTAAGTTAAAAATGCAAAAAATGTAATAAAAAATAATTTCAGGATTCTGAAAAAACAATATGCATATCTTCAGACCATCCTAAAAGTGCCTGTAAAGTTTGAAAAGGATTGGCCTTAAACTGTAGGAGGAGTTGTGGGCAGAAGAATGGTGGGGGTGCTGACGGACGGATGGACGGACACTCAAAATTTCAGAGGGTATAACATAATACCCCACCACTTTTTTGGTGGCAGGGCATAAAAAAATCATTTGTTTTCAGTTGAAAAAAAACACCTTATCCAGGGTTTCCCTCAGAAATTTATTTATAGGGACATAAGGTCTCTACTGACCCATATTTTAGGGGACATAGTGGGCAATTTCACGGGTTAATTGTTTGAATTTTACAGAAAATATTGCAAATTTCAAGGGACATCAGTGTCTCTTTAAGATGAAGGTTTAGGGGACATCAGTAAAAACGGAGCCAAGTCTTGCATTTTTGAGAGACAAGGAAAACCCTGCTGATCTGGAACTGCTGTCTCTGAAGCCCAGATCAGCCTATCAGCCTACACACTAAGGGTTTCACAGCTCCAGATAAAACATCTTTTTTTTTCAACCAATGTACACACATGTATATTTATATATATATATATATATATATATATATATATATATATATATATATATATATATATATATATATATATATATATATATATATATATCTTATTTGCCCATGGAAATGCATGTTGTGGGTAATCATCAGAAGTGTGTCTTATTTGCCCATGGAAATGCATGTTGTGGGTAATCATCGAAGTGTGTTGTTGAGGCAAAGCACTTCGGGGCCCAGTTGTTCAAAACTAACAAGAGCCCCGCCAAGTGGGGAATTATACGCCCGTGGCAAGTAATAAGATGTAGCACATAAACTGGCTCCTGTATAATTCAGTGCTCCGGATATAAACTGTAAGTGGAATTACAAAAAAATTTTTTTTTTTTAAATTTTCATTGGGGCATAGCTCTGCTGATATTTGGTGAACTGTAACCTAAGGGTCCAAGGTGGCCCAGAAATTAAGGGAGAAGTGACTTCTCCCTCCTGGGAGAATAGGGAGAAGTTTGCTGCGTGTAGGGAGAAGTGCTTTCGGATGGAGGACACATGACAAAAGCATAGCTATATTATAAGCTTATATGAGCCTTTGGCTGATTTGTTTTTCCTATACTTCAATATCAGACCAAACAATAACAAGAGGGCCATGATGGCCCTGTAACGCTCACCTGAGCAACATAGCACTTTGAGAGCCTGATCTAGAACTGATCAAGGCAAACATTCTGATCAAAGTTCAAAATGATTATAACAAAGTTTTCTGCTGATTTGGCCCGGTGACCTAGTTTTTGATACCAAGCGACCCAGTTTCGAACTTGACCTAGAACTCATCAAGACAAACATTTTGTGCAAGATTCATGATGATTGCTTGAAAAATGTGACCGCTAGAGCGATAACAAGATTTTACGCTTATTTGGCAGGTGACCTAGTTTTTGACCCCAGGTGTTCCAGTTTCGAACTTGACCTAGAAATCATCAAGACAAACATTTTGAGCCAGATTCATGATGATTGTTTCAAAAATGTGACCGCTAGAGTGTTAACAAGGTTTTCTGCTGATTTGGCCCGGTGACCTAGTTTTTGACCCCAAGTGACCCAGTTTCAAACATATCCTAGAACTCATCAAGACAAACATTTTGAGCAAGATTCATGATAATTGCTTCAAAAATGTGACCGCTAGAGTGTTAATAAGGTTTTCTGCAGGTTTGGCCTGGTGACCTAGTTTTTGACACCACGTGACCCAGTTTCGAACCTGACCTAGAAATCATCAAGACAAACATTTTGAGCAAGATTCATGATTATTGTTTCAAAAATGTGACCGCTAGAGTGTAAACAAGGTTGTCTGCTGATTTGGCCCGGTGACCTAGTTTTTGACTCCAAGTGACCCAGTTTTGACCTCGGCCTATAAATCATCAAGACAAACATTTTGAGCAAGATTCATGATGATTGCTTCAAAAATGTGACTGCTAGAGTGTTAAAAAGGTTTTCTGCTGATCTGGCCAGGTGACCTAGTTTTTGACCCCAAGTGACCCAGTTTCGAACTTGACCTAGAAATCATCAAGACAAACATATTGAGCAAGATTCATGATGATTGCTTAAAAAATGTGACCGCTAGAGTGTTAACAAGGTTTTCTACTGATCTGGCCCCGTGACCTAGTTTTTGACCCCAAGTGACCCAGTTTCGAACTTGACCTAGAAATCATCAAGACAAACAAATTGAGCAAGATTCATGATAATTGCTTCAAAAATGTGACTGCTAGAGTGTTAACAAGGTTTTCTGCTGATCTGGCTAGGTGACCTAGTTTTTGACCCCAGGTGACCCAGTTTCAGACTTGACCTAGAAATCATCAAGACAAATATATTGAGCAAGATTCATGATGATTGCTTCAAAAATGTGACCGCTAGAGTGTTAACAAGGTTTTCTGCTGATCTGGCCCGGTGACCTAGTTTTTGATCCCCAAGTGACTCAGTTTCGAACTTGACCTAGAAATCATCAAGACAAACATATTGAGCAAGATTCATGATTGCTTCAAAAATGTGACTGCTAGAGTGTTAACAAGGTTTTCTGCTGATCTGGCCCGGTGACCTAGTTTTTGACTCCAGGTGACCCAGTTTCGAACTTGACCTAGAATTCATCAAGACAAACATAATGAGCAAGATTCATGATGATTGCTTCAAAAATGTGACCGCTAGAGTGTTAACAAGGTTTTCTGCTGGTCTGGCCCGGTGACCTAGTTTTTTACCCCAAGTGACCCAGTTTCGAACTTGACCTAAAAATCATCAGGACAAACATATTGAGCAAGATTCATGATGATTGCTTCAAAAATGTGACCGCTAGAGTGTTAACAAGGTTTTCTGCTGATCTGGCCAGGTGACCTAGTTTTTGACCCCAGGTGACCCAGTTTCGAACTTGACCTAGAAATCATCAAGACAAATATATTGAGCAAGATTCATGATGATTGCTTCAAAAATGTGACCGCTAGAGTGTTAACAAGGTTTTCTGCTGATCTGGCCCGGTGACCTAGTTTTTGACCCCAACTTGACCTAGACTTAATAGAGGCAAACATTTTGAGCAAGTTTCATCAAGATTGGGTCAAAATTATGACCTGTAGAGTGTTAACAAGTTTTTCCTTTGATTTGACCTGGTGACCTAGTTTTTGACCCTAAGTAACCCAGTATCAAACTTGACCTAGATTTCATAGAGGCAAACATTCTGACCAAGTTTCATCAAGATTGGGTCAAAACTGTGACCTCTAGAATGTTAACAAACTAATTGTTGACGACGGACGACGGACATAGGGTGATGACAATAGCTCACCCTGAGCTTATGCTCAGGTGCGCTAAAAAAAAAAAAAATACAACAAGAATTATGTTTATAAGTTTTGATATCAGTCAAGCTTCTTAGTTCTGTATCATTTAATAAATGTATTTATAAAGATTTAATAATGGCAACTTTCCTTGCAAATCTATTGATTGTGTTGAGGTTTAACGACACGTCAACCCTTGAGGGTCATTTTGTGTCGTCTCCCAGAGAAAGGGAGAAAAGAGATAGAAGAGAGAGTAGAGGAGATGAAAGAGAGGGACAGGGAAGAAAGAGGAACAGGAATGAAAGTGAAGAAACAGAAGAAATAAAAACATTCCCCCTCTACCCTTACCCACTACAAGGATAGCAGGCCTTGCCCAACTGTAAGCCAATATCTCCTTGCAAATCTAATAAAAGATGTTAAAAAAAATAATAAATAAATAAATAAATTGCCCATATCGCCATAACTTAAGTTATTTGTGAAAAATATACCTAATAATAAATAAAATTTGCACACTATTACCTCTAAACAATATGCTACAAAAAGTTTACAAAAACTTTCAAAGGAGCATAACTCTGCAAATATTCGGTGCACTGTAACCTTGAAATAATATGCGCTGCTCCACATCATCGTGTAACTTTATGAAGTTTCAGCTTGATCAGATGTAAACTGTAGGATTAAGCCGGAAACGAAAAATTAACAGCAATTTTCAAAGGGGTTTAACTCTGCTAATATGTGGTGGACTGTAACCTTGAAACAATATGCACTGCTCCACATCATTGTCTAACTACAAATCAAGTTTCAGCTTGATTGGATGTAAACTGTAGGAGTATTTAGCCGGAAACGAAAAATTAATAGAATTTTTCAAAGGGGTGTAACTCTGCTAATATTTGGTGCACTGTAACCTCGAAATAATATGCGCTGCTCCACATCGTCGTGTAACTATTTGTGAAGTTTCAGCTTGATCAGATGTAAACTGTAGGAGGATTTAGCCAGAAATGAAAAATTAATAGAAATTTTCAAAGGGGTATAACTCTGCTAATATTTGGTGGACTGTATCCTTGAAACAATATGCGCTGCTCCACATCATGGACTAACTACAAAGCAAGTTTCAGCCTGATCGGATGTAAACTGTAGGAGGAGTTAGCCGGAAATGAAAAGTTTACAGAAATTTTCAAAGGGGCATAACTCTGCCAATATTTGGTGCACTGTAACCTCGAAATAATATGTGCTGCTCCACATCATGGTGTAACTATTTATAAAGTTTCAGCTTGATCGGATGTAAACTGTAGGAGGATTTAGCCAGAAACAAAAAATTAATAGAAATTTTCAAAGGGGTGTAACTCTGCTAATATTTGTGGACTGTAACCTTGAAATAATATGCGCTGCTCCACATCATGGACTTACTACAAATCAAGTTTCAGCCTAATCAGATGTAAACTGTAGGAGGAGTTAGCCGGAAACGAAGTTTACAGAAATTTTCAAAGGGGCATAACTCTGCCAATATTTGGTGGACTGTAACCTTGAAACAATATGCGTTGCTCCACATCATGATCTAACTATAAATGAAGTTTCAGCTTGATCAGATGTAAAATGTAGGAGTTAACCGGAAATGAAACGTTTACAGAAATTTTCAAAGGGGCATAACTCTGCAAACATTTGGTGGACTGTAACCTCGAAACAATATGCGCTGCTCCACATAATGGTCTAACTATATACCAAGTTTCAGCTTGATTGGATGTAAACTATAGGAGAAGTTAGCCGGAAACGAAAAAGTTTACGGACGGACGCCATACCCCGAAACATAATACGTCCCGTTTTTCAAACGGGTGTATAATGATGTTGTTAAGGCGAAGCACTTCAGGGCCTAGTTGTTCAAAACTAATAATGTTGTTAGTTAATTAAAACTTTGATCATTACATATGGTAAATACGCTAATACTTTTGAAAATGTCTGGAAAGAAAATGACAGAGGGACAGATAATCCTAAACCAGATCTTGATAATATCAATGGACAGATAGCAATCCTAAACCAGATCTTGATAATATCAATGCATATAGCAAGTTTGGTTACGAGGCCTTGTTATTTACTCAAGTTATCGTCCGGAAACGAAAATATGGGCGTGTCTGAGCAGAAAACTCTGTAAAAGAAAACATGAGCGTGTCTCGGGCAGATAACTCCATAAAATTTGACGAAATTTTCCCATAAGCAATTCCATACAAGATCTCCTTAATGTCTATATAGCAAGTTTGGTTAAAATCCCTTGTTATTTATTCAAGTTATCATCCGAAACAAAAATATGGGCGTGTCTCAGGCCGATAACTCCGTAAAAATTTGACGAAATTTGTCCATTAGCAAATTCCAAACCAGATCTCCTTAATGTCAATGCATATAGCAAGTTTGGTTAAAATCCCTTGTTATTTACTCAAGTTATCGTCCGGAAACGAAAATATGGGCGTGTCTCGGGCAGATAACTCCGTAAAAATTTGACGAAATTTGCACATTAGCAATCCCAAACCAGATCTCCACAATATCAATGCACATGCCAAGTTTGGTGAAAATCCATTGATGTTTACTCAAGTTACCATCCAAAAACGAAAAACAGACAGACGTACGACGGATGGACAGACGGACGTCCAACGTGAAACCATAATACCCGCCACTATTGTGTGGTGGGGTATAAAAATGTGAGTAGCTTTTGCATTTGCAAAAGCTACTCATTTGCAAAAGCTACTCACATTTTTTTTCAGCAAAAATACCTGTATATTAGATATACTTACTAGAACAGTTAACACTTTGACCACTAATGAGCTTGTTAAGCTAATGACGCTTTGAACAACTGGACCCTGATAATTACCCACAACATATGCATTCTTTGACAAATATATCTGGAGCAAACTGTATGCAGAGCCTGAGGCCAGACTAAATGCTTGTCCCTTCTGATTAGAGCAAGTGCAGTTTGTTCAGGCAAGTTTGGACCTCGTAGACCTTAAAACTGAACTGTGCATGCCTTGACAATCTAGTCAGTCTGTTTCCTAACATTTTAAGACAAGTTTCAGGCAATATTTGGACTTTGTAGATATTAAAACTGAACTGTGCATGCCCTGAGAATCTTTCAAAATGTTTCCTAACATTGTAAGCAAGTTTCATCATTTGCTACATAAATGGTTATCAGAAAAGATCTTGCCATGCTGAATCAGAATAAATCAAAATGTTGAGCCTACTTCTAATTTTTAGCCAATCAGTTTGACTGATCCAGGTTGTTGATACAAATTCACATACTTACTGACAAACAGTGCAGATCCAGATCAGTTGGCTTCTGAAGAAGCCAACTGATCTGGTTCTACACTGTTTGCAACGGCTGGGCATATCTGGGTTCAGAAGGACCAGGTTTAAATGAATGTTCCAACTGATTTTGCCATTAATTTTTGTAGGGAGACTGTCACAGTGATTTATTTACAATTTTATACCTATGCGTCCCAGGACTCGCTTGGGCTATATAAAGTGAGTCCTACTAGAAAATCATTGCGTCCATTACAGAATTTTCCACTATAACTTTGTGAGTCCTGGGATTCGCTGAGATTTAAAATGTGAGTCCCAAAGCAAAAATGTGAGTACAGGACTCGGGATGCGCAGGTAAAAAAAATCACTGGAGACAACAGGTTACATAAGCATGTAACATACCTATGAGATCTAGGTGCATGTCTTCATGAGCCTGTATCCACTCGTACCACTCTGACAATATGGCATAGTCCACTTCTGGCATTAAACCACTGAAATAAAAGTATTTTCATTTTTACTGGATAAGTTTGTAAACTGAACAAAAATATTAGGAAGTTTTAAAACTAAACATGCCTGAAGTACAGAAATGCCCCCCACCACCCACCCACTTTGGACCCCTAGTGCAATCCCATGGAATGACCCAGGGGCAACTCTAGAACAAAGCTGAAGGTTTAGTTCTGGGTAAGTAGCATATCAAATTTCAACTTCCTTGCATAAAAGGTACCCAAGTTATGACCTCCAAGAGAAATATGGATGTAAAAGTTAATGTAAATTTGAATGTAAACTTAAACATTTGTTAGACTGGTTATGAATGTGACATACACACTTATGATTGTAACATCATTGCGAAATGCTATATGCCCCACAGCTGACTTCGGCAGGCAGTGGCATAAAAAGAGATCCATGATGACCCTGTATCGCTAACAAGAGTAACGACTGATATGCCCCACCCACTGGTACCCATGTTTTTTGACCCATCAACACGAGTCGAAGAAATCTGACAGTTGACCAAAGAATACCCCTGTAAAATTTCATTGAAATCCCTTAAACAGATACTGCAAAGATTTTCAAAGTTTGCACTATAGCCATAAAAAGCAAAAGAGTTCTGATAGGGTTTCCCAAAAAACATCCCTGTAAAATTTCATTGAAAAAATTCCTTGAACAGATTCTGAGAAGATTTTTAAAGTTTATTTTTTCTTTTCCATTGCTACGGAAACCAAGAGTTCTATAAACTACAATAAATGGTCTTACCCTTTGTAAAGATTCTCCACAAAACAGTATCGGGCACTGTATAATGACCTTTCAATCATCTTTACTTTGCTCTCCTGCAAAAGAAAAAAAAAGAAAAAAAAAAAAAGAAATAGGTCAGCTTTGGATAATGCAATATTAACCCTTGTCCTGCTGAACCCTGATATACCCTGCCTTTGCAAACAGTGTAGATCCAGATCAGTTGGCTTCTGAAGAAGCCAACTGATCTGGATTTGCACTGTTTGCCATTCAGTATGTGAATCTATATCAACAAACTTGATCAAGTAATCTGATTGTCTGAAAGTTAGAAATAGGTGTGGCTTCTTAATTTATTCAGCAGGACCAGGGTTAATTAATTAAGTGAATGGACCAAATTATAGAGCAACAAAGGAGTCATCTGCTCTGAAACACACATTATGCAGGGTTGTGGAATCAAATTTAATAGCTTGTCCATGGACAAGTAAATGGTCAAAATCCACTTGTCCAACCAAGCTTTACTTGCCTGCAATTGACAATTTCTTATTTCTGATATTTCTTATTTCTTGAAGAAAATGTATGTTGTAGGTACTCATTAGAAGCGAGTACCAACAACATATGTTTTCTTCGAGAAATAAGAAAAATATATATCTCATAATCTGGATACGCTTCTTAGCTAGCGCCCTGTCCCAGGACAAGTAAATTGAAACTTTGTCCTCAGGGAAATGAGACAAGTAGGGCATGGTATTTCCACATCCCTGACACATTTAATGCTGATGAGGAACAAGAGATTAAATGTTGTGTGTTTACAGGAATAAGAGCCTGGCAAGTCCATTGTCTGGTTGTCAAGGGGGTCAGAACTGATTTTACGTTGAGGGTGGAGACACACAAAAGCCAGTGCACCAACTAAGTCTGTCAAGCATTATGCTTATGTTTTTTGTTTGGCCATTCTGTTGCTACAATGTAAGTTTCAACTGAAACTGCCCAATGATTCAGGAGCAGACGTCAAAAATTGATTTTCAAGATGATGGCCTTGGTGGCCTTTTTGGATATCCAGCCAACATTATTTTAGCTATCTTTATACCTACTGGTTGGCCTTTTTCTCCATCATAAGTTTCAAATTAATTCGCAGATGTTATGTGGCAACCATCACTTTCGCATACTATGTGGCTATAAAAAAGCCATGTCTCAGAAAATAAGTCATGTAAGGACAGATTTTATGTGATACAATTTCACTAAACATAAATAGGTAACTAGTGCAATGGTGTTGTTTAGAAGTTCAATAAACATAAACAGGTAGTGCAAAGGTCTTGTTTAGAATTTAATAAATATAAATAGGTAGTGCAATAGTGTTGTTTAGAATTTTAATAGGTAGTGCAATGGAGCAATGGAGTTGTTTAGAATTTCAATAAACATATATAGGTAGTGAAATGGTGATGTTTAGAATTTTAATTTTTTTTTAATTTGGGTTTTACGGCCCTTACAAGATTATTTCACTTATATTGAGCCGATCGTTCATCAAAGGTGGGCGAAAACCAGAGAACCCGGGGAAAAACCTCCTGACCATCCGTAAGCAGAACTTGGCTTTCCCACATGTGACCCGAGCGAGGCTGGAACCACAGCGGTGAGAAACCTAATGGCTTAAGAGTCAGCTAGAATTTTAAATAAACATAAATAGGTAGTGCAATGGTATTGTTTAGAATTCTAAGAAACATAAATAGGTAGTGCAATACCATGGTGTTGTTTAGAATTTTAATGAACATAAATAGGTAGTGCAATGGTGTTCTTTAGAATTTCAATAAACATAAATAGGTAGTACAATGGTGTTATCTGAAAAAAATTTAAACAAATATGTAGTGCAATGGTGTTGTTTAGAATTTTAATAAACATAAATAGGTAGTGCAATGGTATTGTTTTGAACTTTAATAAACATAAATTGGTAGTACAATGGTGTTGTTTAGAACTTTAATAAACATAAATAGGTAGTACAATGGTGTTGTTTAGAATTTTAATAGCGACACCGCCTCGTGGCTGCAAAGCAGCCACGCGGTAGCATCAAATGGTAACGCGTATGGAATAGAACAGAATTGTGTGTACGGACCCCTTCAAAAAAATCTGCCGTGGCCTGAAAAGTCACAATGATTAAAAACCTGCGAATAACACCGAGTGTTTCGACTGAGACATGTGATGTCAGTCAGCCAATGAAAGTGCTCAGCGATACGTTGTCTGGTTTCCGACCTTCTAGGTGTTGCGACAATTCTTGTATGATGTCGTATGACAACCAGCTTGTTTACTAAAATCTACCTGCTGTCGACCATTTTTTTTTTGCTCGATTCAGACACGAAAGCTTCATTTACCTGCATGTTTGAAGTTCATGATGTGTCTGTCCGCGAAAAACGACGACAGAAACTTGTTCAAAATTCTTCCGCAAAATTCCTGAAATGCATTTCAGGTAGGCAACCGATAGTGTAGCGTAACCGAGTGCCTATTGCCGGCGTGCATTGATATCGGGTGTTCAGAAACGGCCGCAGAGCATGGCCCCCGCCCATCCGGGCCAGCGAAATAGTTGGGCTGCCTGTAGTCTCCAGGGCAGAGCTGTCTTAGGCAGGGCCTATTCATTATGTGATCAGGTTGGGTAAAAGTCCCACAAATCTGGAGGCAGTATCTTTAAATGGATACATTGTCGCAATTATTTTTTTTTTTTCCTTTTAATTCGGTAGAATCAACATACAGAAATATCAGATTCATCATCAGTCCTGCCATTGTGAGCGATTATTTATCACTAAAGATTTGGTCATAATTTACCTGTCTGTCTGAGCACGACTCTTACCGTCATAACCATGTTATCTTTACTATATGTATTTGGTCAGACAGGCCTGAGCAGTGTAGACCCAGATGGGATGGTGCAAAATGTGGCATCTCATTGATTATTAGAAATATGTAATGATAATAATTTTTGTGGAATTTATCGATCAATTAATCAATTATCTGATTAATTTTGTCAGCCATAATAGTTATAAATAATAAAGCAAAAAATTCAAAGATAAGTTATGTGGGACTAGACATAAAAGAATATAATTATAATTATTATACTGTACACGTATGTATAGTAAAAACTTATCAAAACCAGATCACAAATCTGTATTTCTATCATGGTTCTCTTTGACATCACAGTAGCTCAAGTTGTTAAAAATGACTGAAATAGTTTTTACCCACACTTCTCAGTCATCTGGATAATTTATTAGCCTCAAAAATACCAAGAACATTTTGAACCCTCAAAATCTTAGTGGCATGCCCACGCTCCAACCCTGCACACACAAGCATATAGGTGCAGGCAAGTGAATTCCATTGTCAAAACACTAAGGCTGGCACAATTAATCAGCTACAGTCATTTGGCTAGTTCCCGGTAACCGGTTTGCTTCATAACAATTTCCAAATAACTGGCTGATCAAAACTTAGATTGTTTTGGTTGATACAGAGTGCTATCCTTCCTTGAAATAACACGCTAAAGAATTTGTCATTCGCCTTTTGTTATCTGCCCTTGCGATGACTGTGTACTCCGCTGATTTGGCTAGTTCTGAATAGTTCCGCTATTTTCAAGTAATGAATGAGGAATCTGTAAAAATCCCTCGGATAACGCAACAACCTCTATGTATTACTTTATTAACTTGTGAAAATTAATTCAATATAAAGACATTTGTCATAGAGGGACAGGTTCACAAAGACCTTAAAACCAGCCTTTAAGCAAAAATCGCATAATTCATGGCATAAGGATTTTTCGGCATGTACACCCTCCTGACTGCAAGATTTAGCTCCTATTTTCTGGATTTAATAATGTTTCCAACATAAAAATATTTCAATGAGGTTTAAGAAGTTGAAAGCAGTATGTGCATAAGGTCCTATTTTCCCACTTCTGAAACCCAAAAATAAAATATGCTGGCAGTAAAATTATGTGTTAATTAATCCAATTGTACCGTAGCTAGTGTTTGGGGCTGTGTGATGCCCCTACAAAGTCTCCCTGCACTTCATCAAAGTGCAGATAATATATAAGCGACAACATGAGAAAACCTGTCTTCGAGGTTTGTAACCAAGTAAGACTCAGACCGGTCTACTCAGCCATAGACTGGCTAACTCAGCCACAGCACTAGATTAGCTAGTCTTGAAAGGTTTGATAGGTTGTATACTGTCTAGACAGCAAACAACAACTGTGCTGATCAGACTGCGCAGATGCAAAAACTATGTGTCTTTGTTGTTCGCATATGGCATAAAGCAGGTTATCTCATGACGCTCATATTTCATCTCAGTTGTCTGTCACATGTGTTGGATTCATTTACATACATTACATCAATATCTACACACCTTTAAACACCTTACCCGGAACTTGATTTCTGTGTCTGATACTCACCTCAACTACTTACCATACTTTATCTAAAATTTGAACAAGTACAACTTACTACCCAATGTTTTGTCTAAAAATAGCTGAATGGGTGGCAAACTGTGGAGACCCTGATGGGACACTGCGTTTTGTGGCATCTCTTGTGCGTTTACACTGTTGTTTTGGGCATGTCTGGCTAAATACATCCAGAAAAGTATAACATATGATAAGAGACCTGCTCAGACAGACAGGTAAAATAATGACCAAATCTTCAGTGATTTCTAATTGATCATCGATCACAATGGCAGGACTGATAATTTATCATCTTTTAAGCTCCGATTAGCCAGCCCTACTGAATAATATAGATTATTTGATTCTATTTTTTTAAAAACCTGGACTAAAAGTCACATAATAAGACATACAAATTTAAACTATTATAAAAAAACTCATTGACTAGAAATAAATCTGGCACAATTAATCGGATAATCAATTAATTGATTGATAAATTCAATAAAAATGATCATCATTACTGATTTGCTAATAGTCGATCATTTGATTTCTGTGTCTGTTACTTCACCGTACTTACCCTTAGTATTCAGACATCTCAACTCCTTACCATACTTAATCTAAAATTTGAACAAGTACAGTTTTCTATCCACTGTTGTGTTTAAACATAGCTGGATGCGTGGCAAATAGTGTAGATCCTGATGAGACACTGCATTTGCAGTGTCTCATCAAAGTCTACACTATTTGCTCAGGCCTGTCTGACCAAGTACATACAATAAAATATAACAATTGGTTAGAGTCATGCTCAGGTGGATAGGTAAAATTATGGCCAAATCTTTTGTCATTATCAATCGATTATCGATCACAATGGCAGGACTGATAATCGATTATCTTTTCAGCTCCGATTTGCCAGCCTTAACTAGAAACATGGCTTCAAACATCTGCTAAGAAACTATTTTACACAAATGTCCATGCTATATTTAGGATGAGCTATACAGTAATCACTTTTTGTCCGTCTGTTGTCTGATCATCAGTGAACACATTCAAATGACAACTCCTCCAAAGCGATTGAAATGATTTGACCCTAATTAGCTAAGAATGTTGCTAAAATTATGGTGATCTGCCTCTTGGTCTGGTTGCCTTGGCAACATGAAGCTCCCCTAGACTTATAATGTTAAATTGCTTTTTCTCAATAGCCCTGGAGAAGTGATGTGAACCATATTTGGCCAGTCTTTGCGAAAACTGCAGGATTGTCTAACAAAACCGGCAAATTTTCATTCTGTCCTGCAGAAAAGTTCAGTTTGTCTGACAAATGTCCTGTGTTTTCTGGCAAAACCAGATAGTAATTTGATAAGAGACAAGCCTCCTGTCCTGCAGAATTTTATTTTGTCCTGCCAAAAATTTCAATTTGTCTGACAGCTGTCCTGCATCTGTTGGAAAGATTTCGCGAAGACTGTTTGGCTTCATGATTGTCTACCCAATTTATATGTTTTGTAACAGGATGATTTTCAGAGCTGTGGAAATACTTTGCCTGACTTGTCTGACTTCTTGTCCCAATTAACTAAGGACAAGTAAAAAATTCAACTTACTTGTCCTGGGACAAGGACTTCATAGCTCTAGCCAAGAAGAGTGTCCTAATTATGAGATATATATATACTGTTCTTATTTCTTGAAGAAAACCAGGCACTTCTAATGAGTACCCACAACATATGGCAAAAGAATGTGCGCAATACTAACTGCTTAGAAGACGAAGCCTGCCCAGTAATGGTGTGGTTAGGTAAACTGACTGCACTCTACATGACCTCATTAGGTTGACTGGTCCGTAAAACATGGTTTTTTTTTTTGTTTTTTTTTTTTTTCCATTGGACCTAGCATGCCAGAATTATGCTTATTTTTAGCTCACCTGAGCTCTGCTCAGGATGAGCTATTGTGATCACTTTTCGTCCGTCCGTCCGTTAACATTTTCAAACGACTTCTCCTCTGAAGCCGCTGAGCCAATTTTGCTCAAATTTCATATGGGTGGGGGAACGAAAAATTGCTAAAATGGTCGCGGTCCATTGACCAAGATGGCTGCCACGCCCATATATGGTAAAAACCTTTAAAAATCTTCTTCTCCAGAACCGAGAATGCCTTGGGGCCGAACCTTTGCAGGAATCATCGGGGACGGGAGGTCTACCAAAATTGCTAAAAGAATTGTCGTACGTTGACGTTTGACCTTTTTACGGCAAGGTCAAGTTTGCTTCCCTATGCATTTGTATGGGAAAAACCTTTAAAAATCTTCTTCTCCAAAACCGAGCATGGCTGAATCTTTGTATATATCATCGGGAACAGGAGGGCTACCAAAATCGCTAAAATAATTGTCGAACGTTGACATTTGACCTTTTTATAGTAAGGTCAATTTTGCTTCCTTATGCATTTGTATGGGAAAAATGTTCAGAATTTCAAACAACTTCTCCTCTGGAGCCTCTGGGCCAATTTTGCTCAAATTTCATATGGAGCCTCCTTAGGTAGGGGGAACAAAAGATTGCTAAAATGGTCACGGTTCGTTGACAAGATGGCCCCATACCCATATATGGTAAAAACCTTTAAAAATCTTCTTCTCTAGAACCGAGGATGCTTTGGGGCTGAATCTTTGCATAAATCATCGGGGACAGGGGGGTCTACCAAAGTTGCTAAAATAATGGTCATACATTGACATTTGACCTTTTTTATGGCAAGGTCAGGTTTGCTTCCTTATGTATTTGTATGGGAAAAAAAAACATTTAAAAATCTTATTCTCCAAAACCGAGGATGGCTTGTGGCTGAATCTTTGCATATATCATCTGGAAAGGGCGGTCTACCAAAGTTGCTAAAATAATTGTCATACACTGGCATTTAACCTTTTTACGGCGAGGTCAAGTTTGCTTCTGTATGCACTTATATGGGCCCCATACATTTGTATGGAAAAAATGTTGATAATTTCAAATGGCTTTTCCTCTGAAGCCTCCTGGCTAGTGTTGACTTGTAGATCAACAGTAGTTAAAATTGTTCTGATTGTAAATCTAAGATGGCCATCATCTGGTTTATATTTATAATATTTCCCTGCCACTGTGCTGTTTACATGTATAAAATCATGATTCTTCAGAAACCACTTAGCCAATTTCCACCAAATTTCACATTGATCCTTCTGTTGAAATGTGATTGATAGTTTATTCAAATGATCATGCTTCATTGACTGTCAGGCCCATATATTCTTCTTCAAAACTAAGAACTGCTCAAATGATATTTTCATTTGTTGTGATGGTATGATTGGAAAAATGTTGCATAACATCTGCATGTCTGCAGTGGCTATGTCAATCAGGTGAGCAAACCGTAGCCCATGGGCCTCTTGTTCATATTCATAACAATCAACATTATCATACATGCAAAACACAAGAACCACAAATCTTGCATTTATACGTTTTGAGTTATTTCCCTTGGAAATATGTCCGTCATAAAATCGCGTCAGCTCTGTAACTTGAAATCTGTTCAAGATATCAAGAAACCATGTAAATATCAATCAACATCAATTAATATCAATCAACATTAGACGACATGCAGAGCGCAAGAACCATAACTCTTGCATTTATACTTTTTGAATTATTTCCGTTAGAACTTTGTCACAAAACATGTATCCACTCTATAACTTGAAAATCATTCAAGATATCTTCACAAAACTTTCTATGAGTATTAATCAACATTAGAGGATGCGCACAGCGCAAGAACCATAACTGTTGCATCACTCCTTTTTGAGTTATTTTCCTTGGAAGCTCATAATACAAATGTTCGCTGAATGTACAATACAATATTACACCAAAAAGAGGGGAGACATATGTGTTTTTGCAGAAAAACAAATTATGTCTTGGTTTTGCCTTGTGTCTTGCCTTGGTTGTCCGTCCATCTGTCTGTCACAAAATCGTGTCGGCTCTATAACTTGAAAACAGTTCAAGAAATTTTCATGTAACTTAATGTAAATATAAAGCATCATCAGACCACATGCAGCAGAAGAACCAGAGCTCTTGTCAATACATATTTGGAGTTATTCCCCTTTTCACTTTGACGATGGTTTTTTTTTGTATCCGCTCTGTAATCTGAAAACCATTCATGATATTTTCATGAAACTTCATAGAAATATAAAACATCGTCACACAACATGCAGACAGCAAGAACCATAACTCTTGTCTTTATATTATTGGAGTAATTCTCCTTTGAAATTTGACAATGTAATTTCATTGCCGTTGAATAAGTAGAAAGCCTTCCAAGATATTTTTATGAAACTTTACAGAAATATAAAGCATCATTGGGTGATGAACAGACTACAAGCAGTGTAACTTTTGTCTATATATTTCCTTGGAGTTATTCCCCTTTGAAGTTTGACAATAGTAGTTTTATTTCCGCAGTAAAAGTTTATAAGCATTTAAGGTATGTTCATGAAATATTTTAGAAATATACAGCATCATTAGATGACATGCAGAGTTTGCAGACCACAAATAATTTTCCCAGAAAAGGGTTCGTACACCTTGCATCCCATCTGCGTACAGTTTATTATTTAAACTTTATTACTTTTGAGCAAATTCCGTAAAATATTGATGGAGTTATGCAGACATTGCTATTATATCAATAGCAACACCTTGTCAGCACCATATTTTGACAACTGCTTGAGCTAGGATCCTTATATTTTGCAGTGTAGTTAAAAGAGATTCAGAACCACAGAGTGATGTTCATCCAGTATTGCTGTAGCAACTCTGAATTGTTCAGAAGGCGGTGTCGCGAAAAAGGCATTGCCTTAATTACATATTAAACATAAATAAGTAGTGCAATGGTGTTGTTTAGAATTTTAATAAACATAAATAGGTAGTGCAATGGTATTGTTTATAACTTTAATAAACATAAATAGGTAGTGCAATGGTATTATTTAGAACTTTAATCAACATAAATAGGTAGTACAAGTAGGTACCGTATTAATCCGCCTATAAGACGATTTGTTTATAAGACAGGGGCTGTTTTTGGGCCCTTCCCAGGCAGGATTTTGCTTTTACTTAATTATAAGACGGGTTAAAAAAAAATCACCTGTCGGAGGTATTCCCTGCCACTCAGAAATTCCGAAAGTACATTAAGACATCGGCGATGATTGGTCAGATTTGTAAGTGAATTTATCACAGAGTAGCAGTTAAAAAAACTTCCAACACCACTTACAAGCATGCATACCGTATTTAACTGTGTATAACACGCACCTTATTTACCCAGAAAACGTTTATAAAAATCCAATGTGTATTATTTATAGGAACACCAAAATCGGGACAGAAATCGCCAAGATAATCGGTCGCGAAAACTCATGACATTCACGATCGCCCGTTAAAAATGCGAAATAGAATGATTGCTATAAGATATTCATGATTTTTCATACCTATCTCGCCCATACCAGGGTTCTGGCAGCTCAAAACAAGCAACTCGATCTGATTTGCAGTAATTTGATATCCTTTCATGTCCATGCTCTTTTTGTTAACGCTTTTTTATTTTGCTGATCATGTGATCTCTTCAAAGGGAAACTACTCAAACAGGCATATGCATATGAATCTGTATTGATTACCGGACTTTGACAAGACTCACACCGTAACTTGAATAAATCAGCCTGCACAACTGATTTATTGTAGTTCAAAATAGGAAATAAATTTGGTAGAACATAAATATTGGCACGAACGATCATACATTGAAAAAATAAAAAAGTATTTAAGTTATGCAATTATTAAAATTATTGATAATAAACAAAACCAACTGGGCTTTTGAGGTAGGTAGATCGGTCATTTGCATATTATCTTTTATTTTCTTACCATATGTTTTTCTTTTTTTTTTAAACTTTTCTTCCAACTTACCAAAAAAATTGTTTGAAATAAACAATGTTTATGATAAAGAAAAACAAACTACCAGCATACATCTGAGCACTTAATTGGTTAATTGGCAGTCAGAATGACAACTAGTCGACTTTAGTTGTTGTTTGCATTGCCCTGAGGCACTGAGTTGATAATTTCACGTCTCAGTTAAGAAAGTGACACAAAGACGGTGTTAATTATGTGTTATTATGAGAACACAAAAGAAATAACTATTATCATAGCGTCTTCAGTGGGGAAGCAAAGAACTGCCTATACTACATCAAGTTGCCTGAGGCCCATGGTAACAGAGCTGCACAACGAAAATTCAGTTAGCATTATCGTAAATTCGGCCTGTTTCTACTCTAAACCTTCTGAGTTCGGCATTTTCAACTCAATCCTGGTGAAATTTGACACACTAAATATCTGGTAACTTAGTAAATAATGCACAGATAAATTCTTCGTGTTTTACATAGGAACATCTTTTTTTTTTTATTTCAAAACTATTTAGCAAATATGCAGTGCGTGTTATACACGGGTGCGAGTAATACACAGAAAAATTCGGTACTTCACCTACAAAATTACCTTGCTGCTATTTCTGTCAAGGGACGAAGGTAAACATTATATCCTTCTACCGGTTTCGAAGATCGGCATTTTCCGTGACCACGTGGCACCACCGGACTTTGCCGAAAATACCGATATGGCCAAAGACCTTGATTATAAGACGGGTCTGGATTTTTTGGGGCTTTTTTTTTTGGAAAAATCCCCGTCTTATAGGCGGATTAATACGGTAGTTAAGAATTTTAATAAACATAAATAGGTAGTGCAATAGGTAATAGGTTGTGTAATGGTGTTGTTTAGAATTTTAATAAACATAAATAGGTAGTGCAATGTTGTTTAGAATTTTAATAAATACAAATAGGTAGTGCAATGGTGTTGTTTAGAATTTCAATAAACATAAATAGGTAGTGCAATGGTGTTGTTTAGAATTTTAATAAACATAAATATAGTGCAATGGTGTTGTTTAGAATTTTAGGGCAAGTATGGTAAGGAGTCAGGATGTCCCAATATTTAGGTTAATACACTAGACAATTCTTACTGTGTGTTTTCTATGTACTTCTGCCATTGTTAACTGTACATAAGACTGGAAAGCCAAACTCCACCGTGACGCATCTTGGTACATCATCTCCTGTAATACATACATCAGCAGTGGTTAACCCTTAAAAAGCTAAGCAAAATTTATAGCAGATGAAATTGTAATTTTTGTTAATTTTGAGAGAAATGACTTGGGATTTTGTCTGAAATCCCATGGAATGTTAAAGCCTTTTTTCTCTGCAAAATACTATTAAAAAAAATCAAAATCAAAGTATAGTCTGCTACAACTCTGATTAGTACTTTAAGGGTTATAAAATGCATGTAACTGATTTTTGCATGGTTGTTTATGTATACAGATTACTTAACCACGCCGACATGGATAATGGTCAATGGACAAACATAAAACCTTGTAACATGTAACCTTTGAAATATACAGGTGAAAATCAGCATGAAATATTTGTCATTTATCTAACCATTTTACCATTTGGTTTTTACATGTACCTTTGCTTTCATTCGTTCTTTGTTTGTTTGTTGGGAGTTAAACAGCCCACTCAACACTGTTAAGGTAAAGTCAGACTGAAGTTTTCACATTCTCTGCTTGGGATGGCTGGGGCGGGGCGTGGTTGGGCTTAGGTTGACCAAGGGTTTGTACATGGGTGGTTAAGCGCCAAAGTGCAGTGTTTTGTGATATCGTGCCATCATCTGTATCCATCTAGTAAATCCTGGAAGTTTCCTAAAGTATTTTTTTTTTTTGAGTTCGGAGTTTTACGGCCCATTCAACACTGTTAAGGTCATGTTGAGTCGGTCAGTTAACTGACTCACACTTTTTCTAGGCAGTCTTAGTCCTCTGTACTTGCAACCACTGGATCTGGAGTCAGGCTCACTACCAAATGCCCTATGGAGCCCGGCTCCCTATAGCTACAGGCTTGAATGGTTAGTGGGAAAATATGCTCAACAAAATAAAGGGTCACTTAGTGCAATTTTCCATATAATATGCAAACTTTGACTGATTCTATGGGCAAACAGTGAACATATTGCTAAATATTCAGCTTATTGAAATGGGCTTGCAAACAGTAGTGTTGCCCACAGAATAATTTTAACAACAGGCGGTATGCATTTGCATGTTAATCAAAGGGAAACTGAAACTGGTGACCCTTTAATTATTTTGTTGAGTATATTACACTTTCTTTACTTTTGTATGTACTGAACCAAAAAACTAGATTTTTATAATGTGAAAAATCTTGGTAAAGGTCCACTAGATTAAAACTAAGTACCAAATGTCAAAGGATTAGGCCTGCTAGTTTCACACACGAAGATCTTTGAAAGTTTTTCCCCATAAGTCTATGTAAAAACGTGACCTCGAGGGCGGAGCCATTTTGACCCTAGGGCCATAATTTTAACTAGTATTGTCAGAAGATCTGACTATAGCTCCGCTGCAGCTCTATCAGAGGAGAAATACATATAGTGTTGAAATATTTTGAATTCATCCTTACCAGATAACACCACTGGTGGACATGGGAACATGGCATTGTAAAACCTATCAAGGGATTTTAATTAATGAGTTATGGGCCCTTGGCCCTGATTCCTGAATACACGATACATCAATCCACTGTCCATGCATGCACCACTTTTTCAAAGACCCCAAGTGTGGTATGTTTCATCGAAGTAGGACCACAAACATAAAAGTTATTGAGCAAAATGCATTTTAATTTGCACCAACCAATATACATTGTGAAGTGTGAAGTGTTTGCAACTAATTTCCCCTGTAACAAGACCTACCAGAGTATTGTGGCCATCAACATCTTTCCATTTACACACTGGCTCTGGAATTACCTGGAAAGAAAACACATTTTAGTCTGGAAACCCCTAAAAGGGTAACTAGAAAAGTTAAAAAAAAAACCCAAAAAAACAAACAACCCCCCCCCGCCCCCACAAAAAAACAAAAAAAAAACAACAACAACAAACAAAAAACAAACAACAAAAAAACAAATGTCCCCCTACACCAACCACCACCAGAGTTGTCGTTCTTGTGCATGACACGTCATCTTGAGCTGTTCTACATCCCTATCAAGTATCGTCTGGGTCTCTGTGATTTGCATATCTCTTAAATACATTTTGTTGGCTCCAGATTCATAGTAGTGAAACATGCAGAGAACAGCTTCTGTATCCATGTTGGCTGCACAAAGAGTCTACAATTCATGATGTGCTGTACATATGAATGGTAAGTCTAGTTTTGCAGACATAAATGATTAGTATTTTGTAAGATTTCATGTTTACTCTGTAACTTGAATACCATTTCAAATATTTTGGTGATATTTGGCAGAGAGATAATATGTCATGTACATAACTACAGGATTACTTTTTGAGTTATACCTTTCTGCCAAATTTCTTTATTGAGGTAAGTGTGTTTGTGTTGAGGTTTTACAGCCCAGTCAACCCAATGGGGTCATGTCGAGCCCAGTCAGTTTACCTAACCACACGTTTACTGGGCAGGCTTAGTCCTCTAAGCTGTTAACCAGTATTGTGCACATGCTTCCGCCAGAAACTGACGACTGTCCTTCTTGAATCAGCGGAAAATAAGGCTGGCACAATTAATCAGATAATCAATTAATTGATCAATAAATTCCACAAAATGATTATCGTTACAGATTTGCTATCAATGTATCATTTGATTTCTGTGTCTGTTACTTCACTGCAATTACCCTTAGTATTCAGACACCTCAGCTCCTCGCAACAATTTATCAAAAATTTGAACAAGTACAATTTTCTACCCAATGTTGTCTAAAAATAGCTGAATGAGTGGCAAAAAGTGTAGACCCTGATGAGACGCCGCAAAATCGCCGCATTTTGTGGCGTCTCATCTGAGTCTACACCATAGTGCCTGTCTGGCCAAAAACATTCAATAACATATGGCAAGTCATGCTCAGCAGACAGGTAAAATTATGACCAAATCTTCAGTGATTATTAATCGATTATCAATCACAATGGCAGGACTGATAATCGATTATCTTTCAGCTCTGATTAGCCAGTCCTACTAGTTATGTTTCTTTACCCATGGCTTCATCAGTTTTTTTTCAAGCTTTCCTTTCTTGGTTGTATACTTAGTAGTGTCTTTTTCCATTCTTTTTATTTGTTTCCCATTCAAAAGTTGATAAACATAGTTGATGTAGTCTTGTTTTCAAAAATGTTTTTATAATGGCAGCATGGTTACATGGCCAGAAATATAACAAGAGGACCATGATGGTCCTATATTGATCACCTGAGCAAACAGATTTGCATACTTACTATTGAAGTTTTAGCCGAGTTCACTGTTCTAAGATTTTTGTATAAATTTTATAGCCCCGCCCTCTAACGCCATGTTTTTTAAGGAGTCATGACGGCTTGACCAATCTTGGTAGAGGGTACCAAGGGAACATTTCTGCCACGTTATATTGAAATCTGTCCAGTGGTTTCTGCCAAAAACATTTTTAATTTTTTTATATAGATATACAGGGAAAATAAGCCCCGTCCCCTAGCAGTCATGTTTTTGACGAAGCATGACAGCTTGAATAATCTTGATAGAGGGTCACCAAGTTTTCCAATGGGATCCTTTGGTAAGCGGGGACATAATAACTATCAAGTTTGATTCAAATACTTCCACTGAATTCCCTGGTGAAGCCATTGAATATTTCCCATTACAAGGCTATGGGAAACATTTGTTGTCATGCCAACTAAGGTAATGGTGCCAAACGCAGGGTTCAAAATAGGGTTTTTCACCAACGGAACCATGGTGCACTTACTTTTTTAAACGAGTAATTCAGATATTTTTGACAAGTTTTAAGGTAATTTTGGTAATTCAGATTCTACTTTTTATGACAAAAAGCAAGACTGTCATACAATTTTGAGTCATACTCAAGCTCTACTCAAGTTTTTAGTTAGCTTTTTTTCTGGATCTCGTTTTTATCAACCCAAACACACGATTTTTCCCATTTGTTTTCAACAGCTTAGTCCTGCTTGCATCCGACACGCATAAGAAAACTTCTTGTTGAAATCAGTGATATGGCCATGTTTTTCAACAATTTAGTCCTGTTAGAATCTGACAAACTGAAAGGGAAATGCATATTTGGTGAAGAATGTATCTCTGACAAAAAATCTTGATAAACCATGCATTTTGATGTAGATTTAATCAAAATCAGGTAAAAACCAAAAGTGGTGTAACAATATATCGATGCATCTTGATAGCGACTGCCATGATAGTATTATTGTGATAGTGTTTCCAACTATCAATGACTAACATAGACAATCCCTTCAACTATTGATAGTTTTTGTCCCTGTAAATTTTTTCATTCTGTTATACCATTCTTACCCGTTTTTTTGTCTTAATTAATAACAAAGTTAAGAGAACAAAAAGGATTTCTGTTTTGCAAAAATGTTGTTAGAATGGTAGCAAAGCTGTTATTTGAGAGGGCAGTGCTGTTAGGTATCTTTACAGACAGGTAGTCCTGTTTTATAAAGGCATCAACAAAATTCATTAAAACACTGTGTGTTTTGGTGATAGTATCATGATATTAGACCCTTGATAGTGATAGTATTGTGATAGGGATATCTTTGATAGTGAAAGTATCATGATAGTCATACCGGTAATTTGGCATGATAGTCAGCCCTAAAAAACCAAAGAAGTTAAATATGTTTACAGATTTAAAACCATTACCAAGGATGAATCATTAATGAAGTGCTAAACATTTCAAAATATTAAATCAAATCTTCTTTCTGATAGAAATTAATGTGTTTTCCATCAAAATCCCTAGAGCAGAAGCTATATCTACAAAAACAGAGGTTGAATATTGTTGCAAATTTTAATAATTTTGGTTTTACATATTTAATAAGGGCTTTATGACATCATAAAGCCTCATTAAATACTCAAAATGGCGGTGCACTGATAGGTTTAAACCTTGAGATGTATTCATTTTGTATCTGATTTTGATAAATTTGCATCAAAATGAACATTTTATCAAGATCTTTCATCTCACTGTCACAGACACATACATGTACCAACATTGCTAAAAAAATCCTTTTAAAAAATCTTATTTTTGATGAAATCAGCAATATGCTACATAAGTCCAGCAGTAATAAATAAATAAAGTTCATACATCAACCATCTTCTGTTTCCTGAAATATTCCAGACATGTTGACTTGCCACTGCCAATGTTTCCTTCCACAGCAACCTGAAATATAAAACTTAGCAATGTCATGCAGAAAGAGACCTTAGTGCATACCGGTATGTTAACCCATTTTAGTCTGGAGACCCCAAAAGGGTAGTCTGATGGCAAACTGTACAGACCCAGATCAGACATCACAAAATCAGGTGTCTGATCAGGGTCTACTAAGACTGGCACAATTAATCGGATAATTGATTAATTGATCAATAAATTCCACAAAAATGTTTATCATTACTGAAATTTGCTAATAATCCATCATTTGATTTCTGTGTTTGTTACATTGTACTTTAACATATTTACCCTTAGTATTCAGACATCTTACCATCCTTACAATACTTTATCTAAAATTTGAACAAGTACATTTTAGTACCCACTGTTGTGTCTAAACATAGCTGGATGAGTGGCGAACAGTGTAGACCCTGATGAGATGCCGCATTTGCTGCATCACATCTGGGTCTACACTGTTTGCTCAGTCTGTCTGAAAAAATACATACAATAAAGTATAACATATGGTAAGAGTCATGCTCAAACAGGTAAAATTATGACCAGTGATAATACAGATTAATAATCGATTATCAATCACAATGGCAGAACTGATAATCAATTATCTTTTCAGCTCTGATTAGCCAGCCTTAAAGACCCACTGTTTGCATTAACTACAGGAATTTCAATAAACTACATGATGTATATAGTAATGATAAAATCAGCACTCTGCTACTGAAAACCAAACTAGTTGTGGTAGAAGGGTCCACTTGACATAAATGGGTTAATAATTAAGTCCCAGATCAGTCTGTCCCGTCTGATCAAGGTCTACCTCTTTCAACAGAATCAGTGATGTCTACAGAAACCTGACTTTCTATAAAGGAACAATAAAAGGCCCTTATTAGTCATCATGACTCATCATATGTGAAATCATATTGATTCAGGCCTGTGCTGCTTGCATGCTTTTATAAGGACCCTTTCGCATAACTAGTTAATGGGAACTGAATATCTGAGGTAGATTCCTGCACAATGGTCCCCTTTTGAAAAAAGGGTCTACTTTAAAAGGAAAGAATTTGCTCTCCATAAAAGAAAAGACTTGATATTTCATGTGATCAGCACTTTAATGCTTTGCATGCTGGGCAAATTTTAGATGACATTTTGCAAAATTTTCTTACTCTTGTTTAAACTGGAGTTTTATGGCCCAGTCAACGCTGTTAAGGTCATGTCGAGCCAGTCAGTTTACCTACTCACAATCTTCCTGGCAGGCTTAGTTCTCTAAGCGGTTAACCAATACTTGTGCACATACTTTCACGAATGTGACAGAAAGACGAACAAACGGAAATCTATATATCCCTCAGCATACTATGCCTGGGGTATAAATATTATCCACTTGCTGTTAGCTGAATTTGCCCAGAGTGGTAAGGGTTAATGGATAAATCTGAATGAAATTCCTTTTTGTCATAACAACTAAAATTATCTCAAAGGAACTAACTTTTGTTAGGTGTAGGACAGGCAGATAGACAGGACAGATGGGATGTTTAGCAGGAAAACAGAATACCCCACTGGGCTTCAGAATAACCCATTTTACTCCAGAGCTACAGATAAAGTATAACGATAAGTATTTTTTCTTATTTCTCTTGTGAAAACTTATGTTGTGGGCATTCATTAAACAACATAGGTTTTCATGGAGAAGTAAGACATATATCAATATCTTTTGGTTGAAAAAAAAAAAAGGTGCCTCATCTGAAGCTATATGTGTATACAATGCTTGAAGCCATAGCACCAGATAAGGCACTTTTTTCAACCGAAAAGTACTGGGCCTAGTTGTTCAAAATTAACAATGTTGTTAGTTAACGTATTGTTAAAACTCTGGGCCCAGTTGTTCAAAGCATCGTTAGCTTAACGAGCTCGTTAAGGGTCATTTCGTTAACTGTTTTAGCGGATTCAATATACAATATTCTGATATTTTTTGCTGAAAGATGTGAGTAGCTTTTGCAGTGCAAAAGCTACTCACATTTTTTCAGCAAAAAATTTCAACATATTTGGGTATCACTCGATGTAAATTTTAACGAATCGTTAACTAACGACATCGTTAGCGTTGAACAACTGGGCCCTGATCATTAAATATGGCATATATGCTAATATTTTTGCTGAGAAAACATGAGTAACTTCTGCATTTGCAAAAGCTACTTCCATGTTTACAGCAAAAATACTTGTGAATTAGATATTGTACTTACTAAAACAATTAACATTTTGACCACTAATAAGTAGAGGTGAAATGATTCACTGAAGTTACAGTGCATCGCGGTTCAGTGGTCGCGATTCCCCCCCACCCCCGAGTTTCGAAACGGCTTGGTTCGCTGAAGTGTAAACAAAGGTTGTCAATTAGCTGCCAATTAGCTTCAAAATAAATATTTTGCTTCATTCAGATCAATTTAGGCTAGTTGTACCACTGCATGACTAGTTTAGACAAGTTTTTAATGACTGTTACCAACAAAAACATGTATTTAGTGCCATAAAATCTATGTGTCATTAGTCTTGTTAGTTTTCGCGACTTCAGAATTTCCGGAAAAACGTTTAATTATTCAGTCAATAAACACTGTTATGAGTATTAAAAGCGCTCAAAACACTCAGGAAATGTTGTCAAACACTCTTTCATAGAATCTTCAATATTTTGCCATTTTGCAGTAGCAATTTTCTATAAAATCAATAAGTGCGACCCACACCGAATGAAAGGTACAACATTCATGACAGAACCTGTTTTACCCGTTTTCGAACATTGTATATCTAGGAAATTTTAGTACTTAAACTTGGTTGCTTATATTAGGTTCTTTTCACTGAAGAAAAAAAAGAAAAGAAAAAAGGATACACTTTTCACATCACGAAACTTTTACAAATATGATTTTAAGCCTATGACTGTGAACCATTTCAAACAAACTTTGAAACATGGGGAGCACCTTAGCTGACCATTGTAGTATATTCCACATGCAGTTACTGATTACCTAGAGCCTGAAAAGCATATTGCGATATGTATGGTATCGTGAAGCAAGTATTGATATATATTGTATCATGAGGTGAGTGTATCGTTGCATCCCTATTGTTAAGCTAACAATGCTTTGAACAACTGGACCCTGATTTTTTTACTTCTCCTTGGAAACGTATGAGGCACTTCTAATGTGTCCCCACAGCATATGCTTCTATTTAGAAATAAGAAAAAATGTTATGTGGATACCCCTTCTTATCTGGAGGTATGCTTGAAGATGAAGGAGTGCTCAGACTGTAGGTATTTACTGGCCTTGATCTTGACTATTCACATCATGTCAAAAAACCTAATCAGCGAAGCCCCATATATGCTTACCGTAAATGGCTTCTTTGTTCTTTTACTTCTCTCTGTCCTATGACCTTGTGGGACATTTGCATCTGCAACGAAACTACAGTACAGGCAGCGCGACCTTACTACGTGTCGCGATATCAAGCGTGGGAACACGCAAGTCACGTGACTTTTTATGGTGGAAGTTGCGCGGGATTAGCGAGGAAGTAACGCGAGTTTAACGTGTAGCGTGTAAGATAAGCGTGGAAATTCTCGCTACAAGCGTGTGATCGAGCGTGTAACGGATTATACGCGTGGAAACCCTGGCGTGGAAAGGATTAGTGCACGCTCAACTTTACCGTTACCTGTAAAAACAAAATCTACTGTCCATGCACTGCTCTGATTGCAGTACACGTATGTCTTTTAAAGTGTGAAAAGATAAAAATTCTCTAATCCGTTCTGATTGTTTTCATTTCTTCCCAGAGTCATGAACCGTGACACAGGTCACACATTAATTATTGATTACTATTGAATAGAACGTGCGAATATCAAAGCTTGCTCTTTGTATTTCGATTAGAAAAATCATGCAAAAGTTATCAAGGTAGCATGGGCCGCGACAAAGCTCCATATGAAAAAGTACCGGATACTTTGGCTTAGTCTAGTCCGCCACAAAAGTGGGTCCGGCATGGTCGCTTTTACAAACACACAAAAATCACAAAGAGAATCAAACATCTGCCCCCAGTCGACGAATTACGTATTTTATATTTGATATTCCTGTAACTGCTTTTTCCCATGCAACAACCACACGCGCTCAGTATAAATGACGTACTGTGGTAAAAGACCGGGAAATTCTCACTTACCTGCAGCAACCGCACGTGTCAATATGAATTTACTTAAAGGGGCGCTTCTGCTATCAAAGAGGCATTGAATCAACAAGACAGCATTTGTGAAAAGGGTGTCTGTCACACAAAAACACACTTTACGCACACAAGGGGCAATAGAGGCTAATGACAATTCAAACGAATGAGTTTTTTACGTCCTACTAACAGCTAGGACATACGGAGATATGGACCTTGGTTTAAAATCCAATATGAAAGGCTTGAGAAGCCTGGGATCGAACTCTTGACCCCGGTTGACAAGACGAGAAGCTTTACCACTGCACCACAGAGCTGCAGACATTTTCCCATGCCCCGCCACTGCACTTACATCAAGCAAGTACCATGACCCTGTTTATAAACTAATAAGTTTCAAGAAAATATCTCAAAAAGTTTTCAAGTTACAGAGCGGACAAAAAAAAAAAAAAATATCAGAAATCACTAAAATATTTTCAGTGTTCAAAGGGCCGTAACTCCAAAAGTAAGCTCTATCGTCAAAAGTATATGAAAGAAAAGAAGGGCAGTTATCAGTTTCTGTTGAAATGATTAATAGCTTATGAATAAGCCCAACCCGGAAAAGTGTGCGTGCTCGACAAGACCGAAATAGTGTAGACTGGGCCGTTTAACTCCAGTTCAAATCAAAATTACGTCGGTACAAAGTTCTCATGTCTGAAGTATGATTTACAACGGACGTACAATGAACCGGACAACAAAACGTCAATAGTACAATGTACGTGCAACCAGCAAAGACTCAGGTCAGTCTGTGCATCGACCCACTATATAATTGATTGTGTTGGGGTTTAACGACACGTCAACCCTTGAGGGTCATTTTGTGTCGTGACCCACTATATAAAGCAAGCTTCTTGGATAGCCCGGATTCCGAAGAAGGTGCATACTGTACAATCAGTGAAGGGTCTGATCGGAATGTGCTTTCGCAGTCGCACTGTTTATCCCGCTTTGGACAGCCCAGCTATCGAAGGTAAATACGATCAGCGAATGCTTTTATCAGAATGTGCAGTTGCGCAGATTGACCCGAGTCTTCGCTCGTCGCACAAGACATTTTGTTAAACCCAGATATTGTAGGAGGTACATACGATTAGCGAAGGCTCTGATCAGACTACTGATGTGCAGGCTCAGAGTGTGCAGGCTGATCCGTCTCTTCGTACATGACATCGTAGGTTTCGCCATGCACAGACCCATGCGCGATTTGTTTGTGCAAACCATAACGCCTAACACTCTGGCTAAAATTTTCAACAGACAACATTTTGAAATATTTTTCTCATTCTTCCAAGAAAACAAGATTTGCAAATTGTCTCCATTGCATGAATGTCAAATCCTGTTTTCTTGGTAATAAAAAAAATAACGATTTTTTTTTTGTTTTTTTTTTTTTTTTTTGTCGTCTGCTGAATTAGCCAAGATAGTGGTAATTCGATACCTGCGAGCACCAAGTGTTGTGTCTTTGAGCAAGACACTTTGTCCTCGTATTGGTTTCTAACCAGGAAGACTCTGCTTAGAATGTCCGCGAGGGCATATGATAATATTATGGACAAATGTCATTTAGAAGATTCTTTCTCGCCGATGCTAGGTTTATACATGCGTCTCTTTTACTGGTTTAATAAATTACGGTCTTGGTTTTGCATAAATTTTGAAGACACAAAAACAGAACACTTTACATGGAAACGAAAGTTTTGAAGATTGCTCTATTAACCAGTAAAGATAATGTTATTAATGTATATACTGTAAGAGAATAACATAACATAATATTCATTTGTACCCTGATAAATGCGGGGTAACGTCCTCACACTGCAGGTGTTTACTCTTTTAAGGGAGCTAACTGCAACTGACTATCAAAAGGGAGTTAACTGCAATTGCTTTAACGAGTCGGGCCCATGCGAAATGGGATTGGGAACAGCATTGTTGTTAAGTGGTTTCTAATGATATCACCCGTTTGGGAAAGAGAGAGTTGTTCCAGTTGTTAAGCATTCGCTGATCTTGCTTTTTGTGTTTTCTCTCCCTTTTGGTGCCGATAGACGGTTGCTTTTTGTGTTTTCTCTCCCTTTTGGTGGCGATAGACGGCTGCTTTTTGTGTTTTCCTTTTGGTGCAGAGGGAAGGTTGTGTATTGTGATTGTGGCTCTCCCTGTGCCTTTCAGTAAGTTTTTGCTTACGCTTCTTTATGCTTAGAACCTTTTAATGTATACACCATGAAAAAAACAAGTGAAATAGCCATGGTGAAAGAGCCACCAACGTTCGAGCTATTGCGGTTCAACTGTAGTCAGGTGGACTTGTCCAATTTTTAGGATAAATATGGTAAGGAGTTAAGACATCCAGATATATTGGACAAATGCAGTGGTACAATTTGGGCCAGGCTATGAGAAATGGCTTTGGGGTCTATGCTAACTAAGGCTAACTAACTAACTAACTAATTGATCGATAAATTCCACAAAAATGTTTATCATTACTGATTTGCTATTCTTCCGATATCTCAAGAAAACAAATATTTAAGGAAATTTTCTTATTTTATCATGAAATTGTATGTTGTGCGTACTCATTAGAATTGCCTCATCGAACTCATCGAACCTCATCGAGGCGATTCTAATGAGTAGTCTCAACATATAATTATTGTATATGATATCGAAAAGACTTCCCTAAATTATTGCCACACGCTTCCTGACCTGGCACCATAATTAACCCTCAGTGGGTCGAACTACCCATGTCGAGAACAAATTTTATGGTCCTAACGATGTTCGAGCCATTGAAGTTCGACTATACCCAGACAATGCAAAAGTCACAAAGCAACATTTTCCTTGCCCCGCATGAAGAAACCACGTGCTCGTACCGGTGACGTCACGTGAAATCGTGGCGGGAAACCGCTTCGGGAGAAAAACAAACTTCATTTATTGCGCCTTTTCTTCTCAGAAACATACGAAACTGGCACGTATTAAGAATTTAAAGAACCTAAATATTGGGACAGATAGGCCTATGCAAACAGTGTAGACCCAGATCAGACGCCGCAGAGAACAAGGGAATGCAACTAATTTGGGGGAACAGGGATCATGAAAATTTGGAAAACTCTTTTAGGACAATAAGGCCTGTGCGACCAGTGAATACCGTTTATTTGACGACTCCGTAATGGTTAATTATATAGACTAGAACAATATGGAGCATTATTAAACATCAACAACACAGATAGTTTTTTTTTTTTTTTTTCTTCCACATTGCAATCAAAACTATAAATAAAGTTAAAATTAAAGTACGTGAACAGCAACGTAAAATAATTAAATAAATAAATAAATAAAAAGGTGACCAACCTAACCTATCTAAAAATTGAAAATAATAATAATAATAATAATAATAATAATAATACATCAATAAATAAAAACGTTAAACTACAATACCCCGCCATTATCATGTCGGCGCAGATAACGTAAACAAGGTAAAAAATTGTCGAAGTTTGTCCATTAGCAATCCCAAACTAGATCTCCAAAATATCAATGCACATACCAAGTTTGGTGAAAATCCATTGTATCATTCGGAAACGAAAAAACGGACAGGAAAAAACGGACTGGCGGACGGACAGACACATGGACGTCATATGTGAAACCATAATACCCCGCAACTATCGTGTGGCGAGGTTTTAAAAAAAAAGAGTCTGACCTGCCTACCCTATTTTATATGTTCATGCAATAGTAAACAACCCTATTTTTTTCATTTAATTTCATTCTATCGGCGGTGGAGGCAGACAACATGGGCTAAATTCTGTTCTCGTGGTGGTACATTTTTTTTAGTACCCCGTGTATATTCTTTAATTTGCCTCACTTGTTGATTCTTTTCACCAAATGTAAGAAAATTAATTGGCTTGCTGTTTATTTTTGTTGTTGCTTTATCCCAACCGATTTGCGATCTGTCAGACGATTTTTTTTTTTTTTTTTTTTTTTTTTTTTTTTCGTTAGGGGAGACAATCGCCATGTTGTAAGGCATATGCAGTTAGCTCCCTTAAAACAGTAACCCTACAGAGCCTCGAGACAGAGCGAGGGCCTTACCCCACACTAATCAAGGTACAGATAAATAAAAGCAATGTGATTCTTTTACATCATATACATTTAGACCATTATAATTATTGGCATACAGAGAAATCTTCAGAAATTCCGTGAATCATGTTAAGCTGTCTGTTTTTGTGTTTTCAGCATCCGATATGCAAAACCATATCTTTATTATTATTTTTCTGAGAAAAAGGGTGACACGTGGTAGATTAGCGATAGGACCTATAGCTAAATGTGCTTAAAAAATAAATATAAATAAATATATTTATAAAAATAAAGGACTGGCATTTCATGTGAATCGTCTGCTATGTTAATCTTTTTTTCTCTAAAAAATAATAGTTTAAAATATGTACGAAATAGTCGTCTGATGCAGTCGGAAATGGCTAAACTATTTGTAAACAGTGGGGACCCTGATCAGACGCCTCTCTCTCTCTCTCTCTCTCTCTCTCTGAATAATGTAACGGAAACTTAAGTTCATTTCACTTGTATGTTTTTTTTTTGTTTTTTTTTTTTTTGTTTTTTTTTGTTATTTGTTTTTTTTTTTATTTCTTCAAATATGCAAGTAAGCGACCGACGACGATTCTCAGTGAATCACTGCACATACTATATATTATGAACGCTCTAAACTATTCTGAGCAGCAGCAGGACCAGACAGCACAAATGCACACACTTATATAAATAGGTGTATTTGTGTAAGTGGGTGACGAAAAATTCTGCGGCTACATGTTCCAACGACCAACTCTGAGACTGATTTGTGTTCAGCCGCGAGTATTAAAGGGTATCCGAACAAACACCTGCTAACCAAAATGCGCAAGACTGGCCGCGCATTTGGTCCAATGCCTCGGATGATTATAACTGGCCGAATTTTAGTTCTGGGCGAATTAGGGGTGGTGTTCACTGAGTCTTCCCATATTTGTTTTCATGTGACAAGCACTTTTAACCAGACTGGCCCAATTTTTTTTCCATGTCATTTTAACAACAGAAAAAAAAACCTTTAAACCATCTGTTTTTTTTTTTTTTCTATTCTTTTTTCTTTTTTTTTTTTTTTTTGCTGCAAAGAAAAAAAATTGAACCCCTGAAGCGCTGCTGAAAATTCTAGAGCAGAAGCTGATCTGTTTTCAGTATTTTACAGCGAAAACAAGGCTGAGATTTTCACGTGAATCGTCTGCCCAGCAGACGGTTCACTTTTAATGTCATGCCTTATTTACACTGGAAAATAATAAGAAAAAAAAATGAATATGCCGTCTGCTGAATGTGCTAAGCGCTTCCAGGGTTAAGGGAGACCTTAAGGAGTACGGATACATCTCATTTGACATGGTAGACAGACACGGACCAGCTGGAATATATCTACACTGCTCGGAGGCCTGGGCGGTTGATGGTGGACCAGTGTTAGGGCTGTCAATATATATCACCACTTAACAATGATTTGGTGTCTTATGTCTCTTTCAACATAAATTATTAAAGTCATTTCGAAATGATAGAATGCGGAGTCTGATCAGGGTCTTCACTGTTCACAAAAATAAGTTAGCCATTATTCTCCAGGAATGTCTAAATCTCATAGCCGGATGTACCTAAAATTGACGGACCAGAATCTTAAGTTTGCAAACTCTCTCTCTCTCTCTCTGTCTCTCTCTCTCTGTCTGTCTGTCTGTCTCTCTCTCTCTCTGGAATGCTCCTTTTTCACCCTCATGCATCATGCAATTATGGTGTTTTCTTCTTTTGAGCTAGAAGTTGTTACCACCGACTTTATTGAAAAGAATGTTATCGCACCGGCGGGAATCGAACTCGAGACCTGATCGCGAATTCGATCCCTACCAAGGCTGCACTATTCTTCTGTTGCGGTTTATCATGAAATACATGTATTTGCTATGGTCGTACGCTCCTCCCATTGCTTCAAGATTGGAAGTTACAAGTTTCTGACGAAGGATGTTCAGTGGTTAACCGCTTATGCATAAGCATCTACTGGCGTGGTTCATAAAAATGCAGTCCGTAAAGCAGTTGCAGTTAGCCCCCTTTCAAACAGTCAAATGCAGTTAGCTCCCTTCAAACTGTAAAACTTACAGAGTGAGGACCTTACCCCGCATTTATCCGGGTGCAAGTAAATATTATTGTATGTTTTTCTCGTACAGTATACATTTAGAACATTATACTTATTGGCTTACAGAGCAATCATCAGAACTTTCGTTTTCGTGTAAAGTGTTCTGTTTTAGTGTCTGCAATATTCGATGTACAGAACACCGTAATGTATTTAACAAGTAAATTGTCTTCCTCACGCCACAATACTTGGTGCACGCGGATCAAACCCGCAACTTCTGGATTACCACTCTATAGACTAATTCAGCAGACGACAAATTCTTTAATTTTTTTTTTTTTTTTTTTATTTCCCGGAAGATAGGAAAACTGGATATGTCATTCCGTGCCATGCAGACAATTTGCATGAAATGCCAAATCTGTTTCTTTGGAAAATTGAGAAAAATGTCATCTGTTGAATATTTTACCGTCAAGATTTGCACAAACAATTCGCATATGAGTGCATAACAAAACCTACAAAAACTGGTACGATGAGACGGATCAGCCTGCACATCAGTAGTCTGATCAGAGCCTTTACTAATCGCATTTGACTCCTATAATCTCCGGGTTTACCAATACGTCCTGTTCGACGAGCGAAGACTCGGGTCAGTCTGCGCAGCTGCACATTCTGATCAGAGCATTCGCTGATCGTATCTACCATGTTTTCGGACGCCGAATTTCCGAGCGAATTTCGTCACTGATATCAGTGGCACGCCGTTAAAAAACTGTAACATATAATACTCAGTTGTGGGTATATTCCGTGATTGTGTTGAGGTTTAACGACACGTGAACCCTTGTGAGTCATTTTGTATCGTCTCCCAGAGAAAGGCAGAAAAGAGATAGAAGAGATAGCAGAGGAGATGAAAGAAAGGGACAGGGAAGAAAGAGAACAAGAATGAAAGTGAAGAAACAGAAGAAATACTCCCTCTCTATATATGCCGTTAAAGAGATATAGACAGATAGATAATGTTTAATGTTTATTACTTCCTTTTGAAAAGCGATAAGCGGTGGCAAGCATAATGGTAGCGCTTAATACGCGAGAAAGCAGCCTGCGCATCAAAACGGCTATTCATGTCGGGTAAAGACTGTTTCTAAGTCCCACAGGAGCTGTTTAGTAGTCCCTTTTTAGATTCTAATTGGTCCGTTCAGCTACGCCCCCGAGCGACAACACGCAATTCTTGGACATTCGCATTTCCAGTACAGAGTAATAAAATATAAATGAAGATACACAAAAATGATATAGTCAAAAGGTATCATTTCCATTGCCCAGCATGAAGAAACCCCGTGCGTCACGTGAAATCATGGCGGGAAACCGCTAAGAGAGAAAATCAAACTTTTGTTAGACAAATTATAGAGCCTTTTCTCGTCAGAAATGCATACCAAACTGACACATATTAAAAATAGAACCTAGGAATTGAGACAGATAGGCCTATGCAAACAGTGTAGATCCAAATCTGACGCCATAGAAAGCGGCGCCTGATCAGGGTCTTCACGTTTTGCCATACATACAGCAGTATTTTGAAATATTCAGATGATGTTTATACGGACCAATAATATTCCGTTGAAGTTCATCCAGAAACGAAAACGACTAAACGTATTTGTGTAGTTTCTAAAACAATGGAGAGCGGCCATCTTTCCCCACGAAAAAAAAGTCTTTCTTGGCTGAAAAGAAGTTTTGCGGGGAAGTTATAGTATCATGTGTAGAAACATCAGTTCATGCGCGGAAACCTCGCGCTACGCTAAAAAAATCTCGTGCATGCAAGAAAAAATCTTCGCGCAAAATCCGCGCGAAATTCGCGCAAAATTCACGCAAAAACTACATAATAGAAACGCGGAAAATTAAAAAAGTTCATGCGCGATGCCAGAACGGTCGAACTTTCGCGGAGACTGTACTGTAAATAACAATTAAGGCAAACAATGATACAAGAATATTATCGTCATTACAAATAGAAATCATGTACTACCGTACACGTGTACAGGTAAACACATTGGGATCAAAAGAACGGATGCGGTACTGATCTAAAATAAAATGCAGACAGGTTTCAATGGATTGTAGAGTGTAGCGTGAAGCGATCTTACCTGTAGCGCGTGGCAATCATGGAACTATCAAGTGACACGCAAATTTCACGTTCCGCGTTGCGGTCGGGTTTGTTGCGTGTGATAAGCGCGAAATTATCGCGGAGAGAGCGTGAAAAGAACGTGGAAAGAGCGCGGAACTTGCGAGGAAATTAATCCTTTCCTCGTTCGCTAGCGAAAACGACACGTAGTAAGGTCGCGCTGACTGTACTGTACTGTATTACTATTACTATTTCAGGGGAACAGATTAGCAGTTGCTCAGTCATCCAGGGCGACTGAAAAATCAGCTGGGTGTCAAAAAATCAACTTTTGGGGGCCCAGGAGGCAGGCAGAAACCAAAGTTTCTACTCAATATTATACTGATTAATTCACCGAAACACGTCTTGATCTTTCATCCCTTGCCACTAAGATTATCAGCAGACATGTCCACCTGTGAAATATTCAACACTACTTGGCCAAATAATATTGTTTGTTTTCAGATAGCCTGCCTCGATTTTGATGAACAATCCATACCTCCTCATTCTAATGTGCCAGATCGTAATAGCCATTTTTTTTTTTGCTTTCTTTTTTTTTTTTTTGTGTGTGTACAAAGTATTCAGACAGAAGATCTGAAAGTAAATTTTACATTCCAATATTTTGGGATGCCGAATTTTCATCACCGAGATGATAGATGCACTGTTATATTTTAATGCTTACCATTTTCTTTTGAAAGACCCTAAGCTGTGACAAGCAAAATAGTACCTTAGCAGCTAGCATTCTTTATAAATCTACAGCGGGCCGTTATCTGACTGGCTCATAATGGCCTGCTGTAGATTTATGTAGAATGCTTACTGGGTATGGGAGATATGTCTGCGTATCAAAACAATAATTCATGTTTGCCAAAAACAGTTTCTAAGCCCCACAGATGATATTATCTAGTAATTCTCCTTGGACAGCCCAGGCAATAGTCTTCGGCAGAGGAACACTTCAGTCGAAATAAACCATAAACAGCTATCTACAGTGCCACCTAGCGCCATATATAAGAGGTGTAAGTCTCGGTTGTTTACATTGACAGCTTACCAAAATCTACCACTTTCAAATAAAATAACTCAATAATCTGAACAATAATCTGAACATTCTCCAAAGACTCCAAGAAATAACTTAAAGAAAAGAAAGTGTTCAGTACCAGAATGTGGTTGATTATGACTTTTTCTCGGCTCATTTGTGAGATTTTTCCATCGAAATATGATTAAACCATAATGATAAAATCCGAAGCATGCATCTCCAAGATAAATCAAGATGACATCAGTTTGTGACGTCAGCCCGTTCATCCTTATGGTATACAATTTTGTGGGTCACACGATAAACCGAAATCCACCGAAATCACCGTTGAAATCACCCTGGAAATCACTGAAAGTGCCCCAAAATGGGTGATTCCTTGAAATAAATTTGTTTTTTTTTTCATCAAATTTAATTAGTATATATTGCAGGATATTACAACTGACTGGGTAATTAAATGGAAAATTCCATTTGCCTGGACAGAAAACACCGCGCTGAAATCACCGTAATCACCAATGTAGGTGTCCCAAAATGGGTGATTTCTAGAAATAAAGTTGTTTTTCATCAAATATAATAAGCATATATGTTTGTTTGTGTTGAGGTTTTACGGCCCAGTCAACCCAATGGGGTCCTGCCGAGCGCGGTCAGTTTACCTAACCACACGTTTACTGGGCAGACTTAGTCCTCTAAGCGGTTAACCAGTATTGTGCACATTCTTTCGCCAGAAACTGACAACTGCCCTTCTTGAATCAGCGGAAGGGAGAGAATGACCATAGAAAATATTTCATGATCAATCTCCACGAAAGAATGTTGCCGACCTCGGCGGGTAGTATATATGTATTTCAGGATATTACAATAGACTGGATAATTAAATGGAAAATTCCATTTGCCTGGACCGAAATCACCACACTGAAATCACTGTGGAAATCACCAATGTAGGTGCCCCAAAATGGGTACTTCCTTGAAATAAAGTTGTTTTTCATCAAAATTATTTAGTATATTTCAGCATATTACAATTGATTGTGTAATTAAACAGAAAATTTCTATTTGCCTGGACCGAAATCACCTGCTGAAATCACTGAAAAATAGTACATCACGAAAACATACCTATATAATTTCTACCCCCTTAAACCCCACTTTTATATATAAAACTGGGGTTTACAGGGGTATACCAAGGACGTAAATCATAATTTTATACGTCTTTGGGTATACCTTATTTTTCTTATTTTTGCTCAAAAACATAGATTGTGGGTACTTGTTAGAACTGCCTCGGTGAGGCAGTTCTAATGAGTACCACAATATATGTTTTTGAGCAGAAATATGAAAAATATCTGACTTTTTTATCTGAATATTTTCGGTTTTTGGAGGTGAAATTTTCTATATATTTGAATATGCGTGTTTTCGTAATGAGCCTCTAGTCTTTTATACCATATTGTATGAAATTTAATACAATATTGTATGAAATTATATTAACATATTAAAGTTCTAGATATGTATTTAAATTAAATCTTAGATATCAGGGTTCGCGTTACCGATCGCCATTGTCGCCATTTGCGCAGAAAAATAAAATTTGGCACATAAAATCATAAATTGGCGAAAACAAGTGGCGAAAAAAAACATCGCCTGAATTACCTGCTACTGAGCCATATAATTGTCGCGAGTGTCTATCGCACCTTACTTGATTGTATAATTCGCCAATTAACAACTCAATCTGAATTTGATGAAAGCGATATAAGGTCATGTGCCGTGATGGGCAGTTTGACAGCAGCACCGCCCACTTTCCACGCCTTTCATCCTCAATATTCATGACGCTCTGCTGAAACTACCAATCAGGAATTAATGTCAGAGTCGCATCGCCTACGTCACGGAAATTTACCCAGAATGTAATCACGTGGAATCCTTTGTCAAACACAAAGATGGAAAACAATTTGATTACACGAGAAATAATTATTGTCATTAATCGGTTTAGCTTATTGAAGCGGTAAGTACACTTTCACAGTGCCGACTTTAATTAAGCATGTTTTGGTACCGTCTTATGAGCCTTAATTTTATTTGGCGATCAACGAACGTCGTCCCGAAAAAAAACAAAAAAAACACGAATAAATGCCTCGGAGGCGGACGCATTAGTCTCCGATGTTCTAGTTTCGAGTATCGAACGTGAAATGGGTCCCCAAATAAATTTGCCCATTTGAAGTAATATTATTTCTACGATGGTCCGGATTGCGCATTAGATCCCCACAGATTGTAGCGATTTATCATGAAACACATGTATTTGCTACAGTCATTCGCTCTTTCCACTACTTCAAGATTGGCAGTTACAAGTTTCTTACGGAAGGGTGATCAATGTACTGGCTAACCGCTTATTGTATAAGCATGACCCCTCTTTTTTATTGGCGCGATTCATAAAAAGAATGCTGTTCCCCATTCCATTTTGCATAGACCCGTTTCGTAAAGCAATTGCAGTTAACTCCCTTTTAAGTCAGTTGCAGTTAGCTCCCTTAAAACAGTAAAATCTGCTGTGGAAGAAACTTACCCGCATTTATCAGGGTACAAATGAATATTGTCACGTTATTCTCTCACAGTATAATACATTAATAATATTATATTTATTGGCTTATACAACACTTTTCACAACTTTTGTTTCCATGTAAAGTGTTCTATTTTTTGTGACTTCATCATTCGATATGCAAAACAAAGACTTATTATTAATTCATGACATTGTAATTAATTTATTACAGCAGAAGTTTTAAAAATCAGTGTGAGAATTAATTTCCCCACACATTTCACACTATACTGATTCTTGAATCTACTGCTGCAATTAAAGGAATCAGTAAATGAACACCTTTTTTTCTGACAAGATAATTCTTTGGCGAAAAATGACCAAAATTTGGCTCAAAATCTGGCTCAAAGTTAAAGAAAATGGCACAAAAAAATTCAAATTGGCGAAAATGGTGGCGAAAGAAAAAAAAATCCTAGTGCGAACCCTGGATATTATGAAATAATTAAATATTTGTGATTTCGGTGATTTCCACTGTGATTTCTCAATGCGGTAACAAGACGTTTCGCCCCCAAGACGTTTCCCCCCTAGTCGTTTCGCCCCCTTTTTGGTCCCCTAGTCGTTTCGCCCCCAAACCCTAGTCGTTTCGCCCCCAAACCATTTCCCCCTATTTTTTTTTTTATATAAAAGATTTATTAACTCCATGTGAGACAGAGAGAAAGGGGGAGAGAGAGCAGAGCATGTACTTTGAAGGAAAATGTTAATTAGGAACTATGATAAGTATTACCTGTTTTGATCAATACTGTTAATCACATTGTTTATTTGGTTTGACTCATTAATCACACAATTAATGCGATTAATGATGAGGTGTGAAAACACGCGCTCTTTGCAAAGTTAAACACCTTTAATTATTGCTTCAGCACCTTTACCAGTTTTGTTTTAAATTGACTGACGACACCAGAGATGTTCGTGTGAACAGTCATGATTAAGTTACGAGACTTTAGAACAGATAGTTAATTGTCATTTGCTGTTATTAAAATATGTAACAAAAATAAAACTAATGAATAAAAAAGATATATGACAAAAAAAAAAAAAAAAATGAAAGAAAGAAAAAATAATATGCAAAACAAGTGATTAAACGTAATAAAAAAAATAAAAGATAATAAAACAATAAAATACATAAAAAAAAATACATAAATAAGATTTAAAAAAAAAAAAAAAAAGAAAAAAGAAAAAAAAGATGGTCGGTAAATAGTTACACTAAAATTTTTGAAGAAAACAGCCTCACACCTCTCCGAGTGGTGACTTTTAAGTTCTTGAGGGGGGTGCATGGGGGGAGGGGGGGGGGGGGGTGGGGGAGTGGGGCGGTAACTTAGAGGTAATTTTGGTACGGGTGTGCGAGCCAGTATTTCAAAACCTACCCCATTCATATACTTGGCCCTTGAAAAAACGGACCCATTCATATACTTGATCATCCAAAATGTTGACCTATTCATAAACTGCCCTTTGATTTTTTTTGTATCCATTTTTGCTGGTTGTTACACAAATATCAGTCAATTCATGTAATACCAAGAGGATAAGCAGCCTCGAAAAATCTCTGAGCGAAAAATATGTGCATATACCAGGATGTCAGAAAAATGGGGCCCTCATAGGGAATCCAGAAAAAACTGGGCCATTCATATACTTTTTGTTGAAAAAAGGGGACCAATCATATACCTGGCAGTGCTGAAAAAGGGGGCTATTCGGCACGCACGTCTGTAATATGCCATACATAGGAAGTTACCACCCCCCACCCCCCCCGCCCCCACGAGCTTTTAAGGCCCGGTGCCGGCCGGTAAATAAGGATAAGTTATCCTTAGGCTGACGTGACAGGGCGATGATGCTACTTAAATAGTTGCCTCTTCTCACCTCTAATAAAAGTTCAACAGTGAAAATTAGTTTTACAATGAAAAGTGGGCGAGACGACTAGGGGGGCGAAACGACTAGGGGGGAAACGACCAGGGAGGAAACGTCTTGGGGGCGAAATGACTAGGGGAGGAAATGGTTTGGGGGCGAAACGTCTCGGATTCCTCAATGCAACCCCTTTGTATGTCAGTGATTTTAACAATTTCTTTACTCTACCCCTAGCTACAACAGTGATTACAACCATACCTATCTCTACATTGGTGATTTCCATACCCTATCCCTATTTAAAAACAAACAAGTTCATAAATATTAAGTTCCTGATTATTTTGGCGTGAACTTTCATAAATATTGTTCCTGATTATTTTGGCGATAAAACTAAAAGGGTTATCTAGATGTTTTTTACTTATAAAAAAGCCTCTTGCTATGGATACCAACAAGATATGCCTTCATTATTAATTAGAAAATATAATGATGTATATAAGGTGGATAAACAGATTATTGTTTTTATTTCTCCATGAAAGCTGAACTGACTTTGTGATACACTGCTGTAGGCTACACGGCTGTACTGTATTTCCAAATATCTTTATGAAAAGATTGATTGATTGTGTTGGGGTTTAACGACATGTCAACCCTTGTGGGTCATTTTGTGTCGTCTCCCAGAGAAAGGGAGAAAATAGACAGAAGAGATAGCAGAAGAGATGAAAGGGAGGGACAGGGAAGAAAGAGAAACAGGAATGAAAGTGAAGAAACAGAAGAAATAAAAACATCACCTCCCTACCCTTACCTGCTACAAGGATAGCAGGCCTTGCCCAACTATAAGCCAATATCAGCTGGACGCCCCGGGTGACAAAAGATACATGACACCTTCGCACCACCCAACCACCCACCTTTATGAAAAGAACAAAAAGATTTCTTTATTATCGAATTTTTAATTTTTTTTTTGTCTTTACTGAAAAACAAATATAAAAGATAGATACAAACCTGTTAGAGAAAGCTTTCCGATACCAAGCATTTCGACCGTATATCGATTAATAAATAACCGTAAAAGAAATTTCCCTGACTTCACAGTTTTTCCCTCACTTGCATTTCCCGCAAAATCGCCGCTAACGGTTTTTATCCAATCAACTAACCGTTAGAATTTACTGCTAACAATTTTAACACTAATCGTAAGGTAATGCACCAAAACGGCTGAAAACTATTCGGAACAGCACACCCCCCCACCCCCCCCCCCCCCCCCACCGGGGAAAGGGCTGGGGGGGGGGTGGAAGGGGGCTCTAATGGGTAAGAATGGACGGGGCTCTCACTATGTAAGCATGGGTAGGGATATGCCGACAAAAGGAGCGTTTATTTTCAGTCTGTATATAGTTAAACTTGATATTGTGTGGTTCTTGTTGTACTTAATTAAAGGGCAAATACGAAGGTTTTAATTCTACTAAATATTTAAGGGCACTTCAGTAAGGAGGTGACTGCCGAAAACCGCATCAAATTATCTTAAACGGTTTCTGAAATATTGCGATTTGAAATTTGTTATTTAACATCCAAGAGGATTGAATTCAGGCTGCCCATTTACGACATCATAAGGGAACAGTAAAATTTTAAACTTTTTTAAATTGCCAATTTTTTTTTTGTTTTTTAATCTGCATCAATTCAGTTTTCACATTGTTTAATTTATTCAACTCCTTTAAACTAATATACATAGGAATTTAACTCTTATTTTCCATTTAAAGTGTTACATTTCAAATTTAAAAATTTCATTTAAATAATTTAAAATCCGGTTACAATGCGTAAAAATTTGCCAGAATTGACTCTTTTGGTATTCATTTATAAGATATACACCCAAAATTCACTATTGTTAAAAAAAACTTACGAAAAATTTAATATTAGTCAAGTTTTAAACATTTTAAAATTTAGCTTAAAATTTAAATAACTGATTAAATTTTTAGTTAAATTCTCTATTCATGGGCTTATTTGTGGACAGAGACCAATATCAATAATGGTTAAGGAGAAAAACTATGTAGCATATAAAGAAATGCAGAATATTCCTGTTTAAAATTTCAATTTAAAATTTAAGTTCCACTATGACATCACAGAATATTGCATTGTGGGCCTTAATCAATACACAATCCAAGGGAGGTTACTCTAACAGGAAAAAAGGTAGGTATCGTAAATTAATCACCATAACTTTTGATTGGATTGGAATTTTTTGATGGGGTTTTCAACAAAATAATTCTCTTAAAGCATTCTATCAACACCCTGAAAACCAGGCATATTTTAAATTTCTTTGTATTTGCCCTTTAATATTGATGATGCAAGTAAACCCTTGTTAAGTTAACTAACTGAGCAAATGAGCATATATTGTATGTCTACAATGTGGTAAATGTCCGTCTTACTTTTGTCTAGTCGTGTCTGGAAAGGGGTAGGAGACCCGGGCTCATGGCAGCACACCCCTACCCTTTTTTGATAGTAAATGCCCTCCGCCCCGCCCCACCCCCGGAAAGCCCCCGTTTTCCCTGAAGGAATTGATTGACTGATAAAATCAACACATACAAACATCAAGCAATAACTGAAATCACAAATAGTGAGATTAAACATCTCTGATCATATAAGATAGTATTCATATAAAAGATAAACTATTAAAACTTTTTGACCTACAATTACAAATGTTATATAAATACAATGTCGTACATTCTTGAGACATTTGGTCTATGGATATTTAAAGTTACAGATACGCTACTGTATGCTACTAGGGTAGCTAAGTAGTAATCATTTTATTGTCGCATCTATAAATCAGTGACTCTGAGATTAAAGCATATGGTTCTAATAAGGTGTGAAAACAGTTTCAAGTAGCTAGAGAGCTGATGAGAAATGTCAATCATTTCACAGGTATTCTCTATTAGATACTCACCGTCACACAAGTTCTGTCCTTTTGGTGTCTTAACAAATATTGAGCTCAGAAAAGTCACTGAACTGATAAGAGCTGTTAATTATTTCCTAGGTAAATCTCACACAAAACAGCAGCCAATAAGATTAGTTAATGAGAAAGGTCATCACGTATCATTATATATGTAGTGAGCCGTCTGCTTAATGACTGCCAATGTTGTCCAAATGTTAATTGAACATACTGTTTCACTTGGCTTTCTAATATCACTAGAAATCAGTCCTGTGGAAAAAAAAAAAAAAAAAAAAAAAAAAAAAATAAAAAAAAGAAATGGAGCCAAAAACTTTAAAAGTAATAATAGTCACTGGAACTAGTTGGCACAATCTCCCTCCCCCTTCTTGTTTCTGCGGTTAAACTATTCATCTCAATGTCAATTAACTCTAGCTGTTCTGTCACTGAATTTTGTTCTGTTTTTGTTGGTTTTCAGCGTGTTGTACACATCTTTATCAAGCACAGATTCGTGCTCATTTACTAATGCATAACTAGTTCCAAGGAGCTTTGTCAAACATTTAGTAGATACATTTCTTTGCTCTAGATCTTTAAAAAAGGTAAGAGAAAAGTCCAGGGAGTGCCACAATCACAAACCGCAGCCCTTCCCAGACCCCAAGAGGAAGAGGAAACCGACAAGTCTAAACAAGCACAAACCGAACAAACGTACGAAAAGCACTAAGATTAGCTCTCTCTTCCCCAAGCGAGGTAATCGCAATACTAAAAGGACTGAAAAACACAAGAACAAAATGACACACGGAATGACATACAACAAACCGCCTCGCAGAACAAACCACAAAGCAACAAAAAGTAAGACTAACACCGGGACCACCGCCTTAGAACGGTCGGTAGAGCAAACCACCGGGGGGTTTAAAGCACTTTTACAGCTAGCCAACTTCACCCTGGGTCCCGATGCTACTCTTAATACAGAAATACATAAAAATTCGGTTCGCATAAAGGCTCCCAACTCAGTCAATGCATCAAAGCGAAAACATAAAAATCAAATTAATCACTATAATAAACAAAGACGAGTACTCATGGCTAATTTAAACCTCAGACCACTTATTTGCACATAAATACCTTACATGTATTTGGTGCTGTCTCAGCAACAACAGCCATGCAAATGCTGTCTTTGACTAACACAGTAATATCACCAACTTCAAATAATCTCTTCTAAAGTTTCTATTTCCTTTGTTAATATTCCCTTGGTATTCCGAAAGAATACTGCTTTCAGTGAAGTTAGAATTCTCAAATATTTGTTTCCAGAATCTATCATAGACTTTGAAAGAAGTGAATGGCAACAAGGTAGTTCATTTTGATACTGGGCTCCGATAACGTTAAAATTTACGTTCGATTCAGCGAAACGATTGTTGCGACAACTGAAAGCATCTGATGTCCTGTAATTCACTTGTCATTTGTAGTCCCGACCCTTATGGGACCGGGGAATAGGAGGCTTTTAACGTTTCGGTTTTAAAGCCCTGCTAAACGCCCTGTGCTGCGGAGAGAAATTTACAGTAAAATCCCTACTGAAAGCCCCATCCACCCCGGGGCCAGTGTTTTTTTGTTTCTTGGAACAGTCTGCTCTCTGTTGCAAAAATCAACCTGTTTCTTTTTCATGGTAAAGGGTCTGGTTTACTCGGTAACAGCTAAATTCAATGGTAAAGTATCATTGACAGTGTGAGCCAGGTTATTAGAAAACTAAAGTTTGAGGTTGATATGGCTGTAATTTATGTATGCAAAGCATTTTGGCGGTAAATTAGTACCCTAGCACATCTACGGCACTGCCAGGACTCATCGGAGGTGAAGTCCCCGGTCCCGTAGGGGTCGGAGTTTCAAATGACTGGTGCATAAAGACTCTATAATGTACTTATAGAGGTAATTTTCTTTCCATTTCTGTCTGTTTCTACTGAATAATTGATATGATCCGCCCCCTCTTTGCCGCTACAAAAAGAAAGGAAAAAAATATCTCCTACCTCCTACAACAAAATATGACAGTGTGGACTTGGGGCGGGGGTACGTACGGGGATAAGGTTGTGGGGGAGACGGGAATAGACGTGGCGGGCCAGGGAGAGAGGGGCGGGGGCAGAGGGGACGGGGAGGGGAAGAGGGGTCGGGAAGGCATACACACAACGATTTTTGTGGTTTTTGTGTGTTCTTTGTTTCCAAAGGCAATCCTTTTTTACTTTTATTTTGCTTTAATGAGAACAGTGTCAATGAAACCGAGATTCAGATTTTTTTTTAAATACCGTTATGCGTTTTTTGATTCTAAGGATAACCTGTATAAATTTTGATTTGTATTTTTTGGATGTTTTTTAGAGAGAGAGAGAGAGAGAGAGAGAGAGAGAGAGAGAGAAACGCTGACGAGCCAATATGTAGCAGAAAAATATCACGGCACATCCCTCCATACTGTGAAAGTGGGTCAGTTTCAGCCCATTACTGGATAATAAAATATCGAATTATATCATATTTATGGTATTTATCTTACATGAATCTTCCTTCTTTTTATTCTATTACCAACATTAGGGCCATTTCAATGAATGACTCCGGAAAATGTTGCTAAGTACTTTCAAGGGAAAGGCATGTAAATGCAATGTATGTCTTGAAGTATCCGGCTTTAGAAAACAAGCATTTTGGCGCAAATTTGATCAAATCGGTTAAGAAATAAGAACAATATTGTATTTCATCTTTTATATAGTATAACCGTGAGCATGGGCGCCGCCATTTTGAATATTTAATTAAATATTCATTTTTTAGACACAAATAAAAGTCGCCTGTTGCCAGGAATATGTAGCTTATGTGAATTATTTGATAATTCATATGCAAATGAACACATTTCAGTATGTTGTCATTGGCTACAAAGACACATACTTCGTTCGGGGTCACTCTGATGCGCCACAAAAATACTCACGGATGCAGATGTCATAAAGATGCTGGAATATCTAATCGACAATATTTTTGTGGAGTTCAGCGGTCGGATATTTCAGCAAACAATCGGCATACCGATAGGCACTAACTGTGCACCGTTACTTGCCGACTTGTTTTTATACTCGTATGAGGCGGAGTTTGTACAAAGTCTCCTCCAAGCAGGCAAGAAACACCTCGCACAACAATTCAATTTCACCTACAGATATATAGATGATGTATTGTCTCTGAAAAACACACAATTTGCAGAGTATTTAGAATTCATCTATCCAAGTGAACTTGAAATAAAGGAAACAACGGAGACTGCAGCCTCCTCCTCATACTTGGATTGTTATCTCTACATTGACAATGGAAAGCTTACTTCTAGGCTTTACGACAAACGGGATGACTTCTATTTTCCCATTGTTAACTTTCCATTGCTGAGCAGTAATATCCCTTCTGCACCAGCATACGGCGTTTGCGTTTCATAGTTAATCCGTTATGCCAGAACCTGTTCAAATTATCAGGACTTCATGGAGCGTGGAAAAGTGCTCACTACAAAGTTGTTGAGCCAGGGGTATCAAAAAACCAAACTGGTAGCAACACTTAAGAAGTTCTATGGGAGACATCATGATCTTGTCAATCCCTACAATGTGGCAGTTTCCAGAATTGTTTCTGATGTTTTTGCCAGTGACGCGCCATAAGTAGACTTCCCAAATCCCGGACATACGCTTCTACCGATATTTCCTTCGTTCAGGCCTATGGGCACGGTGTGCGAAGCTTGCTTACCAAGTAATGCTTACTATCCGCGGACGCCTGATTACACCCTTTGTTCTGGGGTCCATGTCTGTTGGTCTGAACATTCTGATTCGTCATTTGTTTATGGATTTATGAGTTTGGATTACGGCTTTGGTACCATGACCGCAACTACTTACAGTTATACAACAACAAAATGTCGTTTCAGATGTTATCAAATAGTAGCCTGAATTCCCAACATTCAGCATGAAATCTCTCGTGATGTAGATGATCTACATGCATGAAAATGTGATAAATCAGTTATACCATGGTTCTGCGCATGTACGTGCGATAATGCACTCGCTCACGCTCGTGCATTATCGCATCGTACATGCGCATGAACCATGGTATAACTAAGACTTAATCAATGGATGTTCCATTGTCTCTATGTAAATAAAACTAAAGTTAATTCTCAATAACCGAAAATTATACCATAGCTGGACCATGGGATAATTTTCAGTTTTGAAAGTTATCCCATGGTTTATTTATAGATCTCACAGGTGTACTTTAGAATGACTGTCAACCCATTAGTGCGCCTTAACCTTTATCACTCTCTGGGCTAATTCCGCAGATGATGACAAATTGATGATTTTTCTCAAAAAACAGTTTGTTGTTTTCTGGGAAAAATAAGAAAAATATTTGAATTTTGCACTATGGCGCTAAGCATCAATTTTTAGCAGACATTTTGAAATATTTTCTTATTTTCCAAGGAAACAGGATTTGACATTTCATGCAAATTGTCTCCAAATATCAAATTGTTTTCTGGAAAAAATAAACGTATCATCAACATGTTGTCTGCTGAAATTGCCCAGAGAGTGCTAAACATCAATTTTCAGCAGATGACATTTTGAAATAGTTTTTTTTACTTTTCCCAGGAAACTGGAATTGGCATTTCATGAAAACTGTCTCCAAAAGAGACAGTTTGCATGAAATGTCAAATTCTGTTGACTGGAAAAAATAAGAAAAGTATCATCAAATATATTGTCTGCTGAAATTGCCCAGAGAGTGGTAAAGGTTAGAGGAACTTCAAAATCACTTCTGCACTGAGCAACTTTCTATTTAAAAATGACACATTCAATTTTTTGTTGAATAAAACACATAAAACCGGACAGTCTGTCTGGAGTATATTATAATGACCAAAGCTACAGCTGACCAACCCGATTACACCAAAATTTCACCAAACTAAGATGCTGATGTAATTTCTTTTGATTGACATGATTGCAACCAATCAGATTTTAGCAGTAGTGCCTCAGTCAGTTTAATTTAAAAAAAAGCGGGGTGTTACATCATTCTAAATACACAAGGTCAATAAGTCCAGCATTGTATCAGACAAGGCATTACCATTTTACCATAAAAATATAAATAAATAAAAATGTAGAAAAAGATATACTAAATAAATAAAAGCTTATTTTTTTGTAAAAAAAAAAAAAAAATAGTCCCATACATTGGTTAAAACAGACTGACCGTGTTATTGTCTCGGTTTTGGGAATACTGTAAATTTTATCATAATTTGGTGACCTTTCACTGTCTGACCCAAACTCGGCTCCGCCTCGTTTGGGGGTCAGACAGTGAAAGGTCACCAAACTATGGTATAATTTACAGTATACCCAAAACCTCGACAATAAGCATGGTTTATCTATAACTTGTTCAATTTTTGCATATTTAATTAGGTGATTATGACGTCACTAACTCACAAAAATGGCGGCTTCCATATCAGCGTTTTTTATTATTTCAAAATCCAATAACTTGCTTATTTCGCGATTTTCATATTTTTTTTTCACCAAACTGCTCAGCCCATCATTTTCTTTATTTTTAACATCTTATTATTGGATGTGCTGTTTTCTTTCAGCTTATTTCGTTCACTTTCACTCAAATACAACTTTATTGTGTAAGTATAAGTCCAGTTCGGTTTAATCCTAAGACTGGCCAATGAAAACTAAGGCGCGCCAACTGTGTGGAAAATGGAAAAATGTATCGCATGCAAAGTCGCAAGAAAGATATTCGAATATACGTAAGAAATAAAGCAAGATACAACCCAGAGACGAAGGAAAGAGACTTCTTGTTTGTGGACATTAATGACTTTGCTGGAACAACGATAGGAGACATAAAAGAGGTTTGTTTGTTCATTAATTCTGACCGGAAGTGAAATAAATTGGGTCATGTTTATTTATAAACAAATGCACGTGTTACAGTTTTTTTTTTTCCGACCAAGCCACAAAATCAATTCGTTAGTCACAAAATTGGGTTCAGTATAATTTAAGGACTTTGTTTTTGCCTGATCACTGAATGACTAAGGACGAATTTGGTAATATGAAAATAGTCTTAGCCTAAATGCGAGCACAGCACAGACCTGTATCGTCGCATATTCTCGACATAGAGCAAAGGTCCCTAATGCCGACATGGTCCATATATCGACACCCCTTTCCAATTACGGTTTAAATTGCTTCTAATTGGCATTTTCACACATGATCTTACTCGTGATATTTTTCCGTCATTGATAATGTCATCAACGACCATTTTGAATTTTTTTGTGGACAAAAACACGAGCAGATTTTTTTGTGCGAGAATATTATCAGCGTCTTTAAGGTGAGTGTTCATGATTATGAGATTTTTTGCCATGTCAGAATAGTGAATGTTTGTTTTTCAGCAGTTAAATGTAATATTCTTGCTTAGAAACTGCTCTTTAATGGCTTTTAGAACCGAGTTGTATTTGAGTGACTTGTTTCTGTGGGTGTCGATATTAAGACCCGACATCTGACATAGGCTCCTTTTATCGACACCTACAATACAGGCCAGAGCAAACAGCCATGCATATGGTACTTTCTGGGACTATGAGCAAAAAAGCCGCAGCCAAAACCTATGGAGTGCCGAGAACTACCTTTACACATGGTTAAATAGATGTAACGAATTCTGCAGTGAGAATAATAATAATAATAACGATGATAACTGATTATAACTGAATAATTTCATAACAATATTATTCGCGGTGCAGAATTCGTTATACATATTTAACCATTTAATATACGATGAGAATAATACCTTTTGTGCATTAATCTCGTCTGCAGAAGACAAGGAATACAGTAGTGATTCAGTAAACTGCAGAAAAATACAGATTTGATGTACTGCCATCCTGTCACTGTTGAGAACACTCAGGCACAATTTTTTTGATAATCTTATCTTTTTAAAGTAATTGTACGCAAGTGTTTACAACAATGACAATGCGGTTATGCATCGTTTGCCAATACAAATGCCTTGTTGCCTGCTGCTGTCTCTGAGCATGTCCTGGTTTTGTCAGAGCAATGAAATGTAAAACGAGGGCAACTTACATACTTTTTTTTTTTCATTCTATTTTATAACGTACGTTACTCGCCTTGTATAAACTTCAAATGAAAGGCTGCTTCTGTTATATTGCTAAATGAATATTGTTTAATAATAAAAGTTGTTTTCATGTTTATTTCTGATGTTCAACAGGTTATTTGTTACCATATTCTTTAAAACCGTAGGGGTGTCGATAAAAGGAGACAGATGTCGGTAATAGGATCCTCCCCCCGTATGACTATGGATTCATTTGATTGGTTATAATTTGCGATAAACTTGTCTACAACATCATATTTAGCCAATACAATGCTGTTTAACAAAAGGGTGTCGGTTAAAAGAACCTGTCTTTCAAGATAAGATTTAGACAAACAGTAACACTAAAGGTGTGGATATATGGAGCCTTTGCTCTACCTTTATTCTCGATAGTTTTTTTCACGCGAGTCTTTTGCGAGATTTTGACGTCACGCCTCTGGATGTAAACATAGAAGTGTCGACTGCAATACTTTCCAGCAATATCTGATTTATTTTGAGAGAAATGCTACGTATAAAGGTATTTTTATATACATTTTAATCCTTATGTGTTATTTTATTATAGTTTTTCACTGTTTCCACTTTTTTACTCATAATAAAATGCATATTTTTCATTTTTTCTTTTATCGGTTGCTACCAACGGCCTTCTATATTGACAGATGCTTGTCTGATCTAAAAATAGCACTAGAGATAAAGGGGAGAATACGCTCGAAAATAAAAACTACGGAAGCTTAAAAGTGTCATATACATTATGATTTTTATGAATGCTCTCTTCCATTTTGTTGTTTTTAAACTTATACTTGGTTCAGTTATTGTTGGTAATTAGATTAAGTTTGTTGATTTTTCTTAATCAGTATGTAACAAAGTAAAAAAAAAAATAATGATAATTTGTTTTCCTTGTGAGTGGATATGGTAGTTTTTCTTTTTTTTTTTTTTTTTCCATGGGGAAGAGGAAAAAACAACTATCACATCCACACACAATGAGAACAATTATCATTATTTTTCTTTTGCTACATCGTAGAACTCTTTTTCTTCCTCTTGTCTTCTTTTTTTTATTATTTATTTATTTTTTTTAATGGGGGAATTGGGTTGGGGTGGGGGTGGTTACTGCTGAAAAAAAAATACAAGAGGAGGAAAAAGAATTTTACTTTAGTACAGAGTTTTTAGGACTTTTTCTCTTTTTATATTTTCAGCTTACACCTGTCAGCAAGAGAGGAAAACTGCGGCAGTACTCTCCTACACAGCTTACGAATGCATACAAGGCATGCATAGAGGATAAAGTTCCTGTGTATCCTGCGGCAAAGTACTACAATGTGCCTCAGACAACTAGGGCTATCACGTGTAAACGTGTATCCGGAAGCGTGTAGTGTTTGTGTACAAAACGGTTACGAAAATGACAGTTTGTTTACACGAAGCACATGATTGACACATGATCAGTAATGACATCATCAATAAAATCTTACCTCATTCATTCATCACTTCCTTTTTTCTTTCTCTCTCATAATAGCTGCCTCTAATAAAAACCTGAGATCGTCAGTTTGGCAATATTTTTCTGTTATCTCCAGCCCCGATGGCAAGAAGAAGGCCAAATGTAACGTGTAAAGTTGAAGTGTCATACTCGGGAGGCAGCACCGGGACTATGTCCAATCATTTGAAACATGAACATAAGTCTGTAAAGACTGGTCAATGATGGAAAACCCAAAAGTGTGCAAAAGCTGAACACAAACACTACACACATTTGGCGGTTTTGACGCATCCACAGTCCACAATGGTTATGTTTGAGATGACCCCTCAAAATTTGCAGCAATCAGAAAGCAGCTTTATCAATACACAAATTTAACGGTGTGCTCAAAAGTAAATGTCAATTAGTACACACATTGTGACACATAAATGGATATTAGTTCTGTAAAAACAGAGTGCCTTTGAATAGAACATAGTTGTACAGCCTTGGGTAAAAAGATTTTGGAAACCACAACAGAAATATTCCGATCTGAGATGGAAATACAGCCTTACAGCTAAAGATTGTGTGTTTATTTCATAATTTTTTTCCTTGTAAACTGGTATATAAAAGATTCCCGGTTAAACGAAATTGTTTTGTTTATGAAATTTCGTGTACACGTGTAGAGATTTCTGTGCACGTGACAGGCCTACTGACAACATTGCGTGATCGGGTTGACAACAGAATATCTGTAGACACAACATCATTGGGCCCATCTCCTTTGTTCAACCAGATCGAGGAGGCAAAACTTGTAGAACATATCAAGGATATAGCATATGTGGGGTATGGCTACACTAGGTCAGAAATTCTAAACATTACCACAGACTATGCAGTACATCTAGGTAAAAGGGCAAATGATGACAAAGTTTTCAGTATGAATTGGTTTTATGGTTTTATTTCCAGATGGCCCAAACTACGAGTAATCAAACCATCTAGTCTGTCAGAACAGCGTGCAAAATGTGCTTCAGAGGAATCGCTGAATAACTACTTTGAAGAGCTTAACAAAATTATTAGAAAATATGACTTAGTTGACAAACCAAAACACATCTACAACATTGAGGAGAAAGGTTTAAATACTGAATATAGACCACAAAATGTTGTGGCTGCAAAGGGATATCAGCCACAAGTTGTAATGGGAAATAGGACAAAAACTGTTACTGTAATTGGAGCAGGGAATGCTGTTGGTAGTCAAGTGCCTCCATTTTTCATTTTCCCAGGACAGCGAATGATGCTGGAGCTAATGAAAGGTCAAACTCCTGGAGCTGCTGGAACTGTCACTACTTCTGGGTGGTCGAATGCTGAAGTCTTTAGGGAATATCTCCAAGATCATTTTATGAAATATGTGCAAGGTCATGATTCATCAGAGCCTATCCTCATATTATATGATGGTCACAGAAGTCACTTCTCTTTAGATTTGATAGAGTGGGCAAATGCCAACAACATCATTCTTTTTGTTCTGCCTCCCCACTGTTCCCATATCCTTCAGCCCATGGATGTTGGATGTTTCGGACCATTTCAAATTAAATATAGTCAAGAATGTCAGTCGTTTTCTCGCTCCAATGGAAGAATGGTCTCTCGCTATGATGTCTGTGCCCTTGCTTGCAAGGTGTATTCAGCTGCATTAACTCCAGCCAATCTCAGAGCTGCATTCACGAAATCTGGAATATTCCCTGTAAAATGTGCTTCTGAAATGATAATACAGTTAAAGTCAAAAATAGCCCTATCTCAATTATAGTTACCTGAAGATGTGGAAGAAACCTCACATACTGAGCATAATACTGACAATTTTGAAAATAATGTAAAACACATATAGGGCAAACAGAATGTTGCTAAAGAAAATGACTCAACAGCAAATACAAATGATTTTTTTCAATTGGTAGGAGGTGAAGTGTACCATAAAATTGAAAAGAGAAAAAGAAGAAATATTAATGACATTGTTGGTGGGAAAGCAGTGACAGAATATGAAACCAAAGAAAGAATGAAAACTTACATAAATGAATCAAATCAATCTAAGAAACAGAAAACAACATTTAAACAAATGAAAAAATAACAAATCAGTCAATACATGCAAAGTTAAAAAGAGTCAGAAGCAACAGAAACTGGAAAAAACAACCAAAAGCAAAAGAAAGGTCTCAGTCAACCTCCCATCTTCTCCTCAGCCAGGGCTGTCTCATATCAACCTGATGTCATTTATGTCAAATGAAGATTCGGAAAATGAGTCAGAGTCACAGATTCCAGATGAAGACAAGTGCTGTGCATGCAAAAGATTTTATGCACAATCTAGGGAATCATATGAAGTGTATTTTACCCAATGGGCTTGTTGTGATATATACTGAAAGGAAAAAGAAACGCAGGGTAGAGTTTTTTCCTTCTTATTTTAACCATTTTTTACGGTGTTTACTATAGCCATACACTGTGAATGTGAACCGCGGGTATACGAGTCTTTGGTCAATGTGCTATCTACCCAGTGTGTGAAATCATTCAACCGTGCACTACACAGTGCATTGCACGGACAATACGAAAAGCCAAAATTTCGTGCAAAACAAGCATGTTAAACCTTCAGCACAAGATTTCCTCACACCATTTGGTACACTTCAATGATACACAACGCTCTTCGATTCTTTTACCGATTTTTCTTTTCATTTTTACGCTACTTTGAACTTTTTTTCAATCATGGTACGATTGACTGATGTTCAGAGGGGTAGGGCAATTGCGTTGCTGATGCAGGGTCAGAGGCAACAGCAAGTTGCCAATCATTTTGGGGTTAAGGTCTCAACAATTGAACGTCTTGTTAGACGTTTAAGGGAGACAGGGCATTTAGCAGACCGACTGCGGTCTGGGCGTCCACGCGTGACGTCATGACGTCTAGACCGGACAATCCGTCTGGCACATTTGCAGAATCGTCATCTCACTGCTACCGAAACTGCCCTTAATACAGTAGGTACGCATAATCGACAAATTTCACCGAAGACTGTTGGAAGTCGATTGCGTGAGATTGGTCTTCGAGCTCGTCGTCCATACGTTGGTCTGCCTCTGACCCAGGCACGTAGGTTGCGTCGTATGGCGTGGTTGATGGCGCATGCGCCCAGGCTATTTCCGATGAGGCAGTGGAGACGAGTTCTTTTTACGGACGAGTCTAGGTTCACTCTCTATCGCGCAGATGGTTGAGTCGTGTGTACCGACGTTGCGGAGAACGCTTTGCCGATGCCTGTGTTGTCGAACGGGATCGGTTTGGGGGTGGCTCCATTATGGTCTGGGGAGGCATTGCTCACGGGATAAAATCACAGTTGATTATTGTTGTGGGCAATATGACCGCAGTAAGGTATAGGGATGAGATCTTGCGTCCTGTTGCAGTCCCGCTTGTGCAACAACATAATCTGATTCTGCGGCAGGACAATGCCCGACCACATGTTGCCCGAGTTTGTCAGGATTTCCTGGCAAACAATAACATCGCACCACTAGCATGGCCACCGTACAGTCCAGATTTGACCCCAATAGAGCACATGTGGGATGAGCTGGACAGAAGGGTTAGGAAGCGCCAAAATCCCCCCTCAACTCTGATCGGTGAATGGAATAACATCCCGATGCGAACTGTCAATGCTTTGGTTAACTCTATCCAAAGGAGAATTAGGGCAGCAACGGCAGCAAGAGGGGGGCACACCCGATATTGATTTTCCGTTTGATTTTGATTTCAAGATTTGTGGGGTAGCTACCAATGAACTTCAATAACTCGAGACTTGTTGATCACGAACCAATGAAATTTGGAACTTTTGTTCCATACATGTACCGTTTTGTAATAATAGTAAAATATTTAACAAACTTTTTCAAACTTGAATGAAATTTAGGAATAAAATTTACCCTGCGTTTCTTTTTCCTTTCAGTATATGTGGTCACTGGATACATTTAAGATACTGTATCCCTATTTGGGTTGTACGGAAGGAAACACCTTTTACATGTCCATGTTGTTCAAGTCATGCCTGTTAAATTACAAACAACCATTATTTAATATTGTTAGGTGTTAACTTTGATAGATTGAGAGTTTTTTTTGTTCTTTTTTAATTTTTTTTTTCATGTTGTTGTTACTGAACTTGCTTTTAAAGCATACACTAGTTAAAGGACACTGTTTGCTATCGGCCCTGGCTAAGGAGAAAATCACTCACCCAATACAGGATACTTTCATGTGTGTTCAGGTAAGTTTTCTTTGAAATGTTTAAACTGTACAGGTATCTTTTCAGTGTGAATTTAAAAAAAGGAAAACCTAAATGATGACAAAATGCACCAACTTATTTGATATAGCTATAAAATAAAACCTAGTTTAATGCATTTTGAATTTTTAACTACTTTTTATCAAAGCGCACTATGTCACAAAAAAGCCACCATACATATTTTTCTCATCCACTCCGACATTTCTCCGTATGACATCATTTATATTTACTATCGAGAACAAGGGTATGCGCATTTCATTGGTTGGTTTTAACTAGGCTACTCCAAGATATAATTAGAACACAAAACTGGCAAAATGGCTCCTTGTTGTTTATACGTTTTACGGGTAAATAATAAAAGAATGCAGTAATTCAAAATGCATACCACTGCTGTTCTAGTTATTCGATAAGCAAGGGACGGAATTTTAGCCTATCGAGAACTGAGTTATCCAGGATATGTAGTCTCTTCAAAAGTCTTTCACAGAATCATTGTACCCCAGTATGCTGAAAGGGTCATCTGTCTGTCCATCCGTCCCATTATATAACCAAGTTTTACTTCGAAGTTTTTGATTACTTATAACTACAGCCACTGATCAAAAACTTTTCATATTTGGTATGGGGGTATCTGGGAGGGTTCTCTTCCATTCTACATCTGTGGACCCCTGGGTCATGCCCCAGGGCGGGGCTAGAGGTCAAAATCTAGGACACCCCAATAAAGTAGTATATTGCAGTTTGTTTATACAAACAACCTCTTATTAAAAAGGATGGGCATCAGACATGTTTATCACATTCAGTGTAATAAGGTCAAGGTCATTGTGACCTTATTTTCATGCTTCAGTGCTTTTGACATAAAGTAAACTAAGGAGGAAAAGGTGTGCCCGATGCAGGACTCGAACCCGCGACCCCCTGCTTGCAAGTCAGGTGCTCTACCAACTGAGTTAACCGGGCCGACAGTCCCGCCAATCACCATACTCCTCCCCCTTTTAACTTTTTAGTGCAAGGCATCAACTGAACATACTATCAGTTTCTAGCCTTTCCCCGCACTCACCAGTTTACCCCGTCACCATTAAAGTAAACTAAGGAGGCAAAAGTGCGCCCGGTGCAGGACTCGAACCAGCGACCCCCTGCTTGCAAGTCAGGTGCTCTACCAACTGAGCTAACCAGGCCGACAGTCCCACCAATCACCACACTATTAAAGTAAACTGAGGAGGAAAAAGTGTGCCTGATGCAGGACTCGAACCTGCGACCCCCTGCTTGCAAGTCAGGTGCTCTACCAACTGAGCTAACAAGGCGGACAGTCCCGCCAATCACCACACTCTTCCCCCTTTTAACTTTTAAGTGCAAGGCATCAACTGAACATACTATCAGTTTCTAGCCTTTCCCCGCACTCACCAGTTTACCTCGTCGCCATTAAAGTAAACTAAGGAGGAAAAAGTGTGCCCGATGCAGGACTCGAACCTGCAACCCCCTGCTTGCAAGTCAGGTGCTCTTCCAACTGAGCTAACATGGCGGACAGTCCCGCCAATCACCACAGACATATTTTGAAGCCTATTTCATGGATTAATGCTTCAATAAAGTAGTATGTTGCAGTGTTTATACAAACAACTTCTTAAAGAAGGATGGGCATCAGACATGTTTATCACATCAACATTCAGTGTAATAAGGTCAAGGTCATTGTGATCATATTTTCATGCTCCAGCGATTTTGCCTTATATCTTGAAGACTATTTCATGGATTAATGTGATTCTTGGAATATTGGTTCTGTGTGACACCACGACTTGCAGCATAACAAATATAGGTCATCTTGACCTATATTTCATGGTCCAGTAATTTTGCCGCATATCTTGAATGTTAATTGGTGTATGAACATCATTATTTGGGATTATGAATTAGTATGATCCAACAGTTGACCTAAAAGTAAATGTAGGTCACTGTGACCTATATTTCATGATCTAGTGATTTTATGTTATATCTTGAAGACAATTTGATGTATTTCTATCATATTTTGGGATTATGTGACCTATATTTCATAGCCCTGTGATTTTGTCTTATATATGATACCTTAGTAACCTAAATGTCATATTTACATATATAATGACACAGTGTGACCCAAACTTTCACCTCAAAGTAAATATAAATCAGTACCTATATTTCATGGTCTAGTGATTTTGCTTAATATCTTTTAGATTATTTAATGGATTAATATCATAGTTGGTATAATGCATCAGTGTGACCATCAGATTAATTTCTCAAGTATGTGTAGGTCAGTGACCTATATTTTATGGCCCAGCAAATTTGTTTCATGTCTTGAAGACTATTTACTCCAGGAAAGTTGCACTTGGGATGATAGATCAGTGTCACTCAGAGACTGACATTGTAAACTATATCTTGCCTTATATCATTGTCATTAACTTTAAAATATTTTATAATTAAGAAATGGTGCTGGCCATGGGTATTCATGACCCTCTGGGCACTTGCTCTAGTTAAAGAATGAATATTAGTTTATAATAAAATATATGTAAATCTATAATAAATAATAAAAATAATGAACAAAATATGTTCGTGACGCTTATTGACATTTGTTTCTTGTCACTTTGTGACTCTTATTAGCTCGCCTGAACATCATTCAGGAAGAGCTATTGTACTACCCCAGCGTTGGCGTCGGCGTCCTCAAATGTTAAAGCTTTCGTTAAAGTTTTTAAGACCTCATTATTTACTAACCTTATCAACGATTTAATTCATCTTTGGTATGATGATACATATTGGTCCAAAATTTTGCGCAGTACCATCCCCACCACTCTAGGTCATGCCAAGGTCAAGGTCACAGACTTAGAATTTTCATGTTAAAATTTTATGTCTAAGTTTTTAGGATCGCATTACTTCTACACTAAATGATGGATTTTGTTCCTATTTGGTATTATGGTAGACACTGGTCAAAAGTTTTTATCAGCACCATCAGCACTCATGACCGTGACCTTGAGGTTGAGATCACAGACTTAGAATTTAAATGTTAAAGTTTTCGTTAAAGTTTTTAAGACCTCATTATTTCCTAACCTTATCACCGATTTGATTCATCTTTGGTATGATGATACATATTGGTCCAAAATTTTGTGCAGTACCATCCCCACCACTCTAGGTCATGTCAAGGTCAAGGTCACAGACTTAGAATTTAAATGTTAAAGTTTTCGTTAAAGTTTTTAAGACCTCATTATTTCCTAACCTTATCACCGATTTGATTCATCTTTGGTATGATGATACATAGTGGTGAAAATTTTGTGCAGTACCATCCCCACCACCTTAGATCAAGGTCAAGTTCACAGACTTAGAGTTTTCATGTTAAAATTTTTCGTCAACGTTTTTAGGATCTCATTACTGCTAAACTAAATGATGGATTTAGTTCCTATTTGGTATCATGATAGACACTGGTCAAAAGTTTTCATCAGCACCATCAGCACTCATGACCATGACCTTGAGGTCGATGTCACAGACTTAGAATTTAAATGTTAAAGTTTTCGTTAAAGTTTTTAAGACCTCATTAAATCCTAACCTTATCACAGATTTGATTCATCTTTTGTATGATGATACATATTGGTCCAGATTTTTACGCAGTAGCAATCCCCACCACCCTAGGTCACAAACTTAGAATTTTGATGTTAAAATTTTACGCCAAAGTTTTTTAGGATCTCATTACTTCTGAACTACATGATGGATTTAGTTCCTATTTGGTATAAAGACAGATACTGACCCCCCCCCACACACACACACCCAGGTCATGTCAAAATCAAGGTCACTGACTTAGAATTTTCCAGAAACAAAATGTGCAATATCAGGCGAGCTATCCTGTCTGGCGACAGGTCTTGTTAGTGAGACCCATTTTGTGAAAAGCGGTATTATCAAGTCCGCCCAAATCAGTTCTGCCAACTTCCGGTGACAACTTCCAGGAAGAAAATTGGTCAGAGCGATTTCTGCAGAAAGTATATATTGTTGTATGTTACTTTTCCTTGATCATATTCTCTACTGTAGAGCTCACTTCGTTTGCGACATGCTTTGAGCGTCGCGAGCTGTACTCGCTATAATTTGAGAGACTGAGGACCATTTAGTATTCATGCATTTTATTGTATACTCTCTTCCTATCTTGTTGCAGGTCCTACATTGTCGCGGTATTTGCATATCTCGCAATAGCTCACGTGCTGCGCCCCCTATAGGTTGTTTACATCAGCAACATCTCGAGCTTAACATCATCTTCAAGTGAAAATTGGACGTCACGAATATTGGTGAGTAAATTTATTTTATTATAAAGTTTATACAAAACATTATTTTTAGCCCCGACCCTGTACCCCTCACCCCCTAGAATTACCGCCGGAGTGGTTAAAAAATTGTTTTCTATGTTTCTGCTGTGGGATTATCGTCTGAGTTTGACAGATGTCACGCGCTGCAAAAATCATGTTATTGCCAAATATGGAAAGCCGATGTGACGTAGTAAAGTATGGGAAGTAATTAGGATAAATACTTTTATATGTGTTTGATAAAGTATAGACAAGTTCACTTCATAGAAGAAGCCTATGGACAATGACTATGAATGGAAATTAATTTTATTTTAAGATTTCCTTACCTTAGTTTCTAATATTTTTTTTTGTATCTTCTGTTTTGAAAATGACAGACGTCAGACATGTTATGTGTGTGGGTGTTTTTATGCATAACATTGGTTTAATCTTACAACGTAGTTGATTAAAATATTATATGCTCTTTATAAGATTAAACCTTTATCTTTTCAAACAAAATGACTACAAAATTTTTTTGTCTATTTTCAGGATGCACCTGCAAAGGAAAGAAGGCTTCAATACGACAGAAGTAATCTATCAAGGGCATATGAAGCTACACAGAATGGTGTGTCAGTGTACAGAGCTGCAAGGCAATTCAGTGTACCAGTGTCTACCCTCAGAGACAGGATCAGAGGCAACATTGCAGTAGATGCAAGGAATGGAACTGGGACCCTTTTATCAGAGGAAGAAGAGAGACAGTTAGTAGAGCATATTACTTATATGGCAGGCATTGGCTACGGCTACAGTAAGTCCACAGTACAGTACATGGCCAAGGATTATGCAGTATCTCAAGGAAAAACTGTGCAGGCTTCTGAGTATCTGAGTAATTGTTGGTTTTATGGCTTCATGGGAAGATGGTGAGCTTAAAAATTGTGAAACCTCAAAAATTAGCCATAGCTAGGGCAAAATCTACATCACATGAAGTTTTGGAGAGATATTATAAGGAACTTGGGTCAGTCTTAAGCACAAATAACTTGGAAAATAAACCAGAGAGAATCTACAATATTGATGAAACAGGAATAACAACAGAGCACACCCCACCAAAAATAATTTGCGACAAAAATCTAAACCCCCAATCAGTTACATCGCTTAGAGGAGCTACAGTGACTGTGATTGCTGCAGGCAATGCTATAGGTAATAGCATCTCGCCATATTATGTCTTTCCTGGTGAGCGGTGGAATGACGAGTTACTTTCTGGGTGTACTGCAGGAGCGTCAGGTGAAATGTCTAAAAGTGGATGGTCTTCTTCATCTGTCTTTCAAAATTACCTGACAAAGCATTTTGTCAAATATGCAAACATTTCATCTGTCGCACCTGCAGAACCCTGTGAAGTATGAGGACATCGCTCTCACATTTCTTTGACTTGGACAGACTGGGCTAGAGCTCATAATGTGATACTATTTGTTTTGCCACCCCACACCAGTCATGTTACCCAGCCTTTAGATGTAGGGGTATTTGGTCCTTTTAAGGCTACCAGTATGTACATGTATAATAAGGAGTGCTATACTTACATGAACAACCCATGACAAACTATTTCTAAATACCAAGTTGCTGAACTTACTGCTAGACCTTATTCAAAAGCTCTGACTGCTGAAAATCTTTGTTCCGCTTTTCGAAAAACAGGAGTTTATCCCTTCAATAGCAAAGCTGTAACAGACTCCCAGGTTGCACCATTCATAATGTACCCTACCCAAGAAGATCAGCATGAAGATAACCTCCACAGATAAATCCAAACAAGACCCACAGCCTACAGAACTTACATCTCCTGAAAACAACCTGCCTCAAACCAGCCAAGAAACAAAGTCAGATGAACAAGAAACAAAGTCAGCTTCTTTTTTCAAGGACAGAACCATTACAGATGTAATAAAAAGTAAACCTATATGTAAATTTGTTCCACCGTTCCTTGCAGGAAACTTGCTTAAGAAGTCCATCACAAGTGTATTAACTGAACAGTCTGCCAATAAGAAATCAATCTTAACAATATCAAAGACAACTACCAGTGATGTTCCTGTCAGTATTGTAAAGAAAGCCAAATCCTCAAAAAAACAGATAACAACATCGGTAAAAATGAGCGGGAATTCAAACTCATCGCAAAAATCACTAAAACCTGTCCCAAGTACATCTGCAATCAATAAAAAGGGGAGAGCAGTTAATCTGGATACAGAAGATGAAAGTGATGATTCAAGCACTAGTGATGAGGACAAGTGTTGTGTATGTGGAGACTGGCAGCCTGAAGCCATCAGAGAGTGTCACTCCATAATTTTTGTGAACTGGGCAAAGTGTGATTATTGTACCCATTGGACACACCTCCAGTATTGCTCTGAAGTGAGGGTTGTGGGGAGGGGCGATGAATTTAGATGCCCCCATTGTCTTATTCAACAACAATAAACCCCAATATATATGCCAAATACATGTACTGTGTAAATAAGTTCTGTTTCTGCTAGTTAATGTTTTAAAATTTTAAAGATGTTAAATTTGCTTTTAAACTTGACTTTCTGGTAGAGAAACATTTGCTGTCTAGTGATTTATTTACAGTTTGGTTCTGTTGAGTCCAAACGACTCACATAATTGAAATTCATTGAGTCCCATGATAAAATCATGACTCTATAACATATTTTGGAACAGTTTTCTGCTGTATTTTGTGAGTCGAGTCCAGGGACTCGCATATACAAAATTTGTGAGTCCCAGAGAGAAAATATGAGAAAATATGAGTACATGTATATGAAGCGGTACTCGCAGGTAAAAAAATCACTGGCTGTCTAATGAATATGTTTTCCTGACATTTTTGGCTGCCCATACTTTTAAGAATATTGATTTAAGTGAACGCCGCGATAACGTAGTAAGCTCCCTTGACAGACCTTGACTTCCTATGGTTAGCAGCAAGTGCAAAGTTACAAACACACATAGCAACAGATAAGGCGCTTTTTTCATCAGAAAAATGCTGATATCTTCCTTATTTCGCCACGAAAACATATGTTGTGGGTACTCATTAGAAGCGCCTCGCCGAGGTGCTTATGAGTATCCACAACATATGTTTTCATGGGCGAGGCACTTCTAATGAGTATCCACAACATATGTTTTCATGGAGGAATAAAAAAAATATTATATGGATACCCCCTCTTATCTGTAGCTATGAACACATTGAGGCTGCAGAATATTTCTGCTTTATCATGTACATGTGGGAATGGATGAATAAAAGATAAAACTACTTTAAATCAAGGTAACTTGTTTTATTTATTTGGTATCTCACACTGACATGTTAGTGCAGTGACAAGATAGGAGACCAGGATATATTTTGTATAAGAAGTGAAAGATGTCAAAAGCACAGTAGGTCAGTGAACCCCTAAAAACTGTAAAAAAAAAAAAAAAAAAAAAAAGCAGAAAATAGGGTTAGCGAGGCTAGAAGGTCGGCAACACAGCAATCTTCATTTCTGGGGTGTTAATCTATTTCAACACTTATTTAAAGCTTACTTCATCATCTTCATCTTCCAGTAATGCACTGGGTTCCTATGGAACAGTCTCGGGCATATGTGATATTTACATGTGTGACAGAAGGTCCACGGAGGTTGATAACAGGTTAAAAACATGCTGCTCTGACGGTCTAGGGAGCTGTGGTGCATATCCTTTCCTTGAAGACATCTAGGGAAGGTGCTGTGGTGAGCTTGGCTGGCAAGCTGATCCAGAGACGGATACTGGACCGATAGAAGGAATGCTTGTAGGCACTGATACTGCAGTAGGGCACTAGGAATCTATTGGCATGTCCTCTAGTATGGCTACCTGTAGGGATCAGTAGTGATGCTGCCTGGATATCAACAAGCTGGTTGATGATTCTGTATTTTGCTGACTGATAGGGACTAATATACCACTTTGTAGACAGATAACTCTTTAATCATCCACTAAGCATAGGATCAGTACATATTCAAACTTGACCAAGGTATCATTAAAAAGAGAACTTTCTGATAAAGCTTCATGAAGACTGAAACAAAATTGTGGCCTCTAGATAAGAAGGTGAACAGTGTCTTAAAGAAAAGTGATGCAGTGACCTAGTTTTTGACCCAACATGACCCATATTCCAACATGACCAAGATTCTGGTTAAGTTCTTTGAAAATTAAAGCAAAGGTGTGTCCTGTAGAGGGGGGAATAAGGTTTTAAAGAAGTTTTACATAGTGACCTAGTTTTTTATCTGACATGGCCCATATTTCAACTTGACCAAGGTATCAAGTCAAGCATTCTGGTAAAGTTCCATGTAGATTGAAGAAAAACTTAAAACTGTGGCCTCTAGAGGGTCAACAAGGTTTTAAAGAATTATCACCTGGTGACCTAGTTTTTGACCCAACACAACCAATATTCAATTTTGACTGAGATATCATCAAGAGAAACATTTTGGTAAAAAATTATTAAGAGGCCAAACTTTTGCTTTAATCTTCTAAGAACTTAATAACCAGAATGTTTGTCTTGATGACATTTTGGTCATGTTGGAATATGGGTCATGTTGTGTCAAAAACTAGATGATTGCCCCACCCAAAAAGTTTGTTGTTGTTTGTAGTTACATGTATCTTTTAATTTTGAGTGTTGTTAAGGAAAACATTTATCCATCAAAACCAATAAAAGATCTGTTATATGCTATCGCAAATTTATACAGGAAATATATCCGCATGTTGGTGACTTGGTGGGAGACATTGGGGTGACATGCAGATTTAGAATTGCTAAAATTGTTCTGTTTCAGGATGGCTGCCATCGTGGCCATTTTGAAAATAATTAAATCACATCTGCTCCTGAAGGGTAAGTCGGATTGAGCTTAAACTTGATGGGAGGCATTGGGGTGTAATGGAGATGAAAATTGCTAAAACTGGTTCTGATAGCCAAGATGGCTACATCTTCAAACCACATCTCCTCCCAAACCGTAAGTCAGATTGAACCAAACCTTCATGGAAGGCATCAGGGAGACATGGAGATTCAGAATTGCAAAAATAGTTCAGTTCCAATATGGAAGATGGCGGCCATGGCATCTATCTTGAAACTCTTCAGACAACATTAGATTCTGAATTGCTAAAGGCAATCTGATCTGATAGCCAAAATGGCCACCATGGCACAATGTAACATATCATGATCAGCCTACCGGGTAATCTAGGTGAGCGATTTCTGGCCCACTTAGGCCTCTAGTTAGCTTAGTTTGCTACTAAGCTAATTTCGTAGCTCTAGATAAGAGTGGGTGTCAGGTAAATAATTTTCTTATTTTTCCACAAAAACATGGTGTGGGTACTCATTAGCTGCGTCTTGAGGCTTCTAAATCTAATGGGTACCTGCAATGTGTTTTTGTGGAGAAATAAGAAAAGTATCAATAATTTTTGGTTAAAAAAAAGGCCTTATCTAGAGCGATTTAGTTTGTAAATCATTACATGTAACTTGTTTATATATTTTTCAGAATGTTCGAAGACAGTGTAGAAATACAGTAAAGATAGATGATTTATTCCTGAACAATGTTTCACTGGCTGATGATAGGTAGAGTATCAAAATAAACACATATACCTCTAGATAACAGGAGTATCAGATGAGAGTGGGTATCAACAAAATAGCTGTTTTTTATTTTTCCATAAAAACAAGTGTGGTTACTCATTAGGAGCCCCTTCATGGCTGCTTATCTCCACACGCGCAACACTGTGTTGTGAAAAAATCATAAGGATATCATCTGGAGGTGGTTGCGGAGAGTCAGTTTCGGTAGCGTTGATGGTGGATGTCATTTGAAATTAGGCAGAAATTTTGACATGATTGCCGATGTCCAAAATTGTGCAATGTAATTCAACCTCTTATTTAGTCTCCCATATAATCAGACCTGAATTGTAGTCCTTTAAGCGAATACGGAACAAAACTCCTTTTTCTCCCGATGCAAGAGTGGTCAGATTTTGCCGTTTTGGTGACAGACAGGCATGTAAAACACCACTTCTTGGAGAGATTACAAGTCTGGTTAAATATTTAGCCATTTCAGTGAAGGTTTAACATGTAACTGTATAGTTCAAGCGAAAATGTATCACATTCTTTTGCCATTGCACAGAGACTAGGCATTTTATTTACGGCCTTTGTGTAAGGAGAGCTGTGGCGAGTAAAGGGGTAGGTGGTGATTAAGAAGACCATGGTTTTTAACAAGAAAGAAAGAAAAGGGGTAATAATGGCACTACAATTAAAAAATAGGCTTCAGGAACACTTTTGCTGTAACTGGATCAGAAATCATAGGGTATATCCGGGTTCAGCAGGATAAGGGTTAAGAAATAATACAAAAAAAACAAAAAAACAATAACAACAAACAACAACAACAACAAAAAAAAATATTAAGGCCTAAAAATTATGGAATAATGTGTTTGAAATTTTAGAACTTTTACTGTAACTTCTGTACCTAGGTCTGTGGCTCATTACAACTTAGAAGATGGAAGTATTTTGGAAAGCACCTCTAATCCTCTCTGGGTATCTTGTCTTTACATCAAGGCCTTGGAGGTACGACAGCAGCAGGAAGGAAATCCATGTGATGAAGAGGTTCAGAAATGGACATCTAAATCCTTGCCAAAGAAATACACGTTGATTGGTGTGCTTTTGAATTCAAACAAGTAAGAAAAAATCAAACCTTAAACAAAGGCCTAGATAAAGGTGGGTATCAGGTTAATATTTTTCTTATTTCTCCATGAAAACATATGTTGTGGGTACTCATTAGAAACGCCTTGGCGAGGGGCTTCTAATGAGTACCCACAACATATGTTTTTGTGGAGAAATAAGAAAAATATCAATACTTTGGGATTGAAAACAGCACCTTAACTAGAGCTTTGCAAGTTAAAGCCCTAAGCAAAATTGTAGCAGGTGACATTCAGATTCTTTTTAAAGTTATTTTTCAATGAAAATAATACACAGCATTTCATGTGAATTGTCTGTCAAGCCTTATTTTCTCTGAAATATGTACAAAAATAAAATTGGAAAAATGTCATCTGCTGCAGTTGTGATTTGAGCTTAAAGGGTTAAACAGCTGGCAAGAATATTGCAAATATGCATACATGTACATGTATAGTATAGCTTCCGAGAAGATTTTTTTTCACCAGAAAATATTGATTTTTTTTTTCTTGCTTTTACTGAACACTTTTATTTTATGTGGGTACTCAAAAGGTTTGTCTCATTGAGTAATTCTAATCCATTTCAGTCGGAAAACCCCCAAAAGGGTAATTGTTAAATGTGCAGACACATATCTGACAATCAGAAGCTGCAGGATACTGTGTCTGATTATTGTCTACACTGTGTGCATTAAATACTATAAAACATAGTACATGTAATATAAAAACTAACCAGATGCCCTACTATTGGAAATAAACATGCCTGTCAATCACACTCTCATGCGCAACCGCGGTCAAGAAAAGAAATCCATGAGAGGAGCTTCCAGTTTTGCAGAAGTGGAGCTCAAATTGTCATCAAACGCTGCATGCTGTGAAGGTTTGTCTTATTTACCTTCTCTTGAAAACATTTATATAAAATATTAGAATGCTATTTTGTCACATACAGACTGCTTATTCGGAATTTATTCAGCACAACAAAGGATAAGGCACATGATTGTGCATTTTTTGAGATACAAACATACTTGATTAGTATGGTGAAATAGCTACTCAATGATCTAATTTGACAGGTGAAAATTCTTCACATTTAATGTAATCTCATGCTCATCCAGCCCTTTGATGCTATGTAAAAACTTCCCTTATTCCTCCGGGGATAGTTGGGTGAGGCAAAGGTGTTGTGTATAGTGTCACTGAGGTGTCCAACTGATATTGGCTAACAGTTGGGTAACGGGCCCCGTAGCCTGGTGGATAAGAGAGCTGACTCTTAATCCACTAGGTTTCTCACCGCTGTGGTTTGAGCCTCGCTTGGGTCACATGTGGGAAAGCCAAGGTTCTCCGGGTTTCGCCCACCTTTGATGAATGATTGGCTCCATATAAGTGAAATATTCTTGAAAGGGCCGTAAAACCCAAATCAGAAAAAAAAGAAAACTTACAGTTGAGCAAGACCTGCTATCCTTGCAGCAAGTAAGGGTTGAGGAGGGTGGTGGTGGGGGGGGGGGGGTGGATTTTTTTATTTTTCTTCACTTTCATTCATTTTCCTCTTTCTCCTCTGTCCCTCTCTTTCATCTCCTCTACTATCTCTTCTGTCTCTCTTCTCCCTTTCCCTGGGAGACAACACAAAATGACCCACAAGGGTTGAGGTGTCGTTAAAACCCAAGTCATCTATCAAGAGGACTATTATTAAAGCCTGCCCAGGAAAAATGTGTTGGGTGAACTGAATGGCTCGATATATGACATTAATTGTGTTGACTTGGCTGTTTAACCCCAAACCAATCTATATCCCAGAATTATCACTAAATACTTCTTAACAACTCTTGATTTTTTTTCTTGTTTCAGTGCATACCTCTCTCAGCCACCCCATTTTCCAACACTGGTTGACTTTGTACAATACTTGGAACGTCTTGGCAGGAAGAGTGCAACCATGCACCCCAACTACACTCAGCGAGACCTGGCCATTATGGAGCAAGACTTTCATCGAGACTTTGAGAATAAATATGATGATCCTATTGCAGCCTTCATAGATCATCATGCTGTGAGACTGGGGATTTTAAGTCCTGATGAAGCAGGTAGTTTGAATTGTGTCACTGTGTAACATATATAGGCCTCTTCTAAGGCCTTACGGTACAGGCTGGCTGCTATAGCGATGTGGTAGAGGGCTCAGTTGTCATGCAGGTGGCTCGGGGTTCAATTGCTGGCAGGACGCGAGAATTGTTTCTTCATCTTTCATAGGCCTAGATAAGAGAGGGTATCAGGCAAATGATTTTCTTATTTCTCAATGAAAACATATGTTGTGGTACTCATTAGAAGCGCCTCGGCGAGGCGCTTCTAATAAGTACCCACAACATATGTTTTCGTTGAGAAATAAGAAACATATAGATACCTTTTGGTTGAAAAAAGTGCCTTATCAAGAGCTATGATCTTTTATATTTTGCACTGAACTTAAAATCACTGCTTGCCACAGTTCATGTGTGTGTGTACATGCTTGTGTATGTGGGTGTGTATGGGTGTGTGCATGTGTGTATCTGCACACTTATGTGTATGTGTGTGTGTGTGTGTGTCATCTTTTAATGGTATTCTGAGAGCACTGGTGGCTATAGTAAATGCATGTAACAGCCCTATCTGTTGGGTCATGTATAAAGTTTGCTAACAAAAGTTGAATTGTGAAACCACTATTTTTAACAATCAGCACAACTTATACAAAGTTGTGAGTGAACAGTACTGGTTAACCACTTAGAGGACTAAGCCTGCCCAGTAACCGTGTGGTTAGGTAAACTGACCGCGCTCGACATGACCCCATTGGGTTGACTGGGCCGTAAAACCGCAAACAAAAATGTAAAGAGTGCCAGCTTATCATTGCAGTCCAGTCTTTGATCACTTTAAATAAATTCAGCAAAGTTCAGACATAGCTTCAGGTAACAGGGGCTATCCACACAATATTTTCTTATTTCTCCCTGTACATATGTTGTGGGTACTCATTAGAAGCACCTTGCAGAGGTGCTTCTAATGAGTTCCACAGCATATGTTTTCATGGGGAAGTAAGAAAATGAACATAATGATTCTGCTGAAAAAGGCACATAATCTGGAGCTAAGTTCAGAACAGTGTAGAGGCCCTGAAATAACGGTGTAAGGCCCTGCTTGGATTTGCAGACTGGTCTGGACCTTCAGAATTCACATATGACATTGAGTTCTGAGATCTTGACAAAAGTTTGATCAGATTCTGTTTCAGTTGATTTGACATGGGTGTAGGGTCGTGGTAAGGCCCAACTGTACTTGCAGCAGGGGTAATAGGGGAAGTGGGAGTGGAAGGGCCACATCATCTTCTGTTTCTGCACTGTCATTTGCTTGTTGCCCTCGGCTTCCTGTATTTCTCTTTAATCTCATCGACTAGCTCTTGTGTCTTTTTCCTCCATGTATCTTGGAGACAACACAAAATGACCCACAAATGACATTGGTTGCAGGGTTGTGGTAAGGCCTTACTGCACTTGTATCGTTAAACAAAAACTCAAAGAAACCAAAACTTGATTTGACTTATTTCCTTTTGACAGAGCGTAAACTACGACAACCAGCAGATGTGCCAATGAATCGTAGTAGTGCCACAAAGTCAGTAGCTGGTAGAGAGGGACCACCTCTGTATCCAGGCAGTAGTGGTGCGGCTACCCCAGGGACAGGCAGAGGAAGGCCCACACCTGCTGGAGGTTCATCTTTGAACAAGAATGCCAGGAAACAGGTACTGTAAAACTTCAATGTTTCAAACATCTTTGAGACCATGGAAATTTGTTAAAAACATAGGTTATTTCGAGCCATTGAGGGTTTATCATAACGCCAAGTCAGGCGGAAAAATTAGGATAGATTAGGGATATCTTTATTTGAGCATCTGTGAAACAATGGTATTTTGAGTGCACTAATTAGAAGTGCCTCAGTGAAGTAGGCAACAAAGTCTCAGCTCAGACTGCAAAAATCCACAATCCATTGGGTGTCAGGTACATGTAAATATTTTTCTTTTTTCCCCAGAAAAACATAGGTTGTGGATACCCACAACATTTCCATGGAGAAATATTAGATGAATATTAGGTACCCCTCTTATCTCAAGCTTTGAGTAGGTATCTGGAAGAAGGCTAAATACGAATGAATATATTTTCTACCAGTCAATGATTAGGCTTATACAAAACAGATGATCAGCTAAGAAATTCTGGTCGATTTCCCAACACTAAAATTGATTAGCTGGTGATTGAAAGTTTTAAGTGCAAGCACTACCCCCCCCCCCCCCCCCACACACACACACACACACACACACACACCCAAGTAACCTTGAGGTACTGTTTCAAGGATTTGTAGACAGTTCAAGAGGCTCAGATAATTGCAAAACACACACACACACACACGCACACACACACACACAGAGAAGAAATAAGAATTATTAAAGTATAAATGACCATTTCTAATAAGTTGTATGCCTCTGTGTATGGAGGAAAAGGCTAACATTTCTGAATTAAGCTCTCTTGGCTAATCCAGCAGACAAAAATTGGTGATATTTTTCTTATTTTTCCCAGGAAACAGGATTTGACATTACATGCAAATTGCAGACAAACCCTGTTTCTTTTGAAAAATGAGAAATGTCTGAAAATTTGACCCAGAGTGCTAAGCATTAATCTTCTGGTCTTGTTTTAGATGCAGGTGTGTGAAGATTGTGAGACCTCATTGGCAGTTGTTTATTGTACTGATTGTCAGAATGCTGCAGATGGACTTGGAGTTTCTTTTTGTAAGAGGTGCTCGGATTTATTACATACAGGGGCCACTCGCAGACGACACAATATCATAGGTAGGTAACATTTATTGGCAGACTAGTAATGAAGACCACAATGTATATATTATTGGAAAAATAAGAAATACATCAATGCTTATTGGTTGACATAAGTGCCTTATCTGTCAGCCTTGGTGGCTCAGTGGAATGTGCGTCAGACTGGTGATAAGGAGGTCATGAGTTCAATCCCCGCCAGGTTTGGCAACATTCTTTCATGAAGATTGATAATAAAACATTTTCTACGGTCATTCTGTCCCTACACTGATTCAAGGAGGCAGTTGTCAGTTTCTGGCAAAAGAATGGGACAAGTATTGGTTAACCCCTTAGAGGACTACGCCTGCCCAGGAACTGTGTGGTTAGGTAAACTGACTGGCTCAACGTGACCTTAATAGTGTTGACAGGGCCGATTAAACTAACCAAAAAAGTGGCCTTAACTAAATAATAGCACTCAGCATGACCCTAATGGGTTGACTGGGCCGTGAAAGCTCAATACAAACAAACAAGATCAGGTCAGTCTTTTTGCATTTGTGCAGTATGATCTGAGTCTACACTGGGCACAATTTGGATAGCCAAGGATGCAAAGTTTCTTCATGCAGACAACAGAGACTGATCAGACTTCAAAGTTGCGCAGGTTGATTTGTTTCTTCATTGAGTGCACATGTCAGAAAGTTTGTTTTCTCACGTTGCAACTCTTAATTAATTTTATTCTATTCAGTTCTATTCTAATTATGTTTACTTTCAGATATTTCTCAAGCCCCTAAAACATCCAGCTCAAAGCCATATGTTCCAAGGGTATGTACTTTATATTGTAGAAATTAATGAAATCATTGGGCTAGATGCCAGAACACAGATTAACCCTGGTCTTCTGAACCTTGATATGCACTGCCTTTGCAGACAGTGTAGTTCCAGATCTGTTGGCTTCTTCACAAGTATGTGAATTTGTATCAACAACCTAGCCCGAGGTTATAAAATTTTTTTCATGCTCATTTCAACTGAGCATGAAATTCTCAGCTAATAAATATTAAAATGCCAATAATAGTTGACATTTTCATATTTATTAGCAGAGAAATTATCATGCTCATCTCTGTCTAGCAAGAAAGAATTTGCAATCATTAGTAATTTGAGATTTATTAGCAGGACAAATTTCATGCTAAGCGGAGTCAAGCAATCTTCAGATTGTTAACACTACCAGGCAACTGAGTCACATAGAGGCAGCGCCGGAAAATCCGGATTAGTTTTACTGGACTACTGGGTTGGCTTGAAATTGTGCCTAGTTATAATTCATAACTAGGCCACCTTGCCCAGACATGGACTGCTTGCATGTCCAGACACGGTGCGGGCCTGTCCAGACCTCGTGCGTGAGTAATAGTCCAGCCTGTAAGTTGCAGAATTTTGACTGTCAGCCAAAAAGATTGAGCTTTTATTCTGGTACCTAATGCGTGTCAATTTCAACTGCATAATGCATTAGGTACACAGTTCGAGTCATGAGTAAGTTACTCTTGCTAGCCACATGTCACTACACCGGGGCATCCAAATGATATTGGCTTACAGTTGGGCAAGGCCTGCTATCCTTGTAGCAGGTAAGGGTAAAAGGGGATGTTTTATTTCTTCTGTTTCTTCACTTCCATCCTGTTCCTCTTTCTTCCCTGTTCCTCTCTTAAACTTTCTTCTCCTCTACTATCTCTTCTATCTCTTTTCTTCCTTTCTCTGGGAGACAACACAAATGACCCACAAGGGTTGACATGTCGTTAAACCCCAACACAAAACTAAACTATTTGCAAACAGTGGAGACCCTGATCAGATGCCGTGTTCTGCGGCATCTGATCTGGGTCTGCACTGTTTGCCAAATACCCTTTTTACGGGTCTCCTGACTACAATGGGTTTAGGTTGTTGCCCACTTGATTATCATTGACCTATAAAATCAAACTGTGCCAGAGATAAAATCCAGGTAATGGTTATTTATAGCGGCACTTTTCTTGTCACTTTGATGTCAGAGTGCCATGTAAAGAAGGTTATCTGTCAATCCTGGGCTTGGACATTGGCAAACAGTGCAGACCGAGATCAAATGCCACAGAACACAGCGTCTGATCAGGGATTTCACTGTTTGGTTAAATTTCAGGAACTTAAGGGTTAAATGAAAGAATCTTAAGTCACTGTTCAGGACCATTTTCTCAGCCTACACTAAGAGACAGTTGACCCACCAGTGCTGTCAGTGCTTTGATTTTAATTATGTTTGTAAAGAGTAACCGTCACTATACTGCCATGCAAGGTATAATGATTTCCTCATTCTATCTGTTCCTTAGTCTGTCCAACATATCAGTTAACTTTTAATTCAAAGTTTTGCAAAAGTTTTTTCTTTGCTTATATTTCTGAAATAAAAATTTAGCTTGAAATTGTTGATACTTATTATTACTGGATGGATACTAATCAGTTGAGGCACTCTGGTGCTAGGTCAAGGTCATAGTCTTAGAATGTGTATCAACATGCCAGTCAAAGTTTTGCATTTTTACACCCCACCATACAATAGTGGCTGTTTATTATGGTTAACGTAGGTCGTCTGGACAATAACTTGAATAAATGTCAATGGATTTTCACCAAACTTAGTATGTGCATTGATATTGTGGAGATCTGGTTTGGATTACTAATGGACAAATTTTGTCAATTTTTAATGAGTTTGCTGCCCACTATATCATTATCATTATCATTTCATGTTTTTATTTGTCTTTGTTTATATTTCTGAAAGTCTTCACTTATGTATAAAGAGTAGTATAAATGGGATACAAGTCTGTTGAATGATTTTGCCGCCTTTCTGATTAGGAGTATACTCTTATGGAAACAAATTCTTTCTTTTAAGAGTAGACCCCTTTTCAGAAGAGGCTTCACACATAGAGAAGCAAACAGAAAGTTACAAAAAATGTCTACTTTGTAAAAGGGCAGATAATCTACCAAGTATATCCACTCACCTAAATCACATTCTTATGTAGAGTATTTTCAGCATCTTTGCCAGAGGCTAGGTAGTATGAACGCATAGATGAAAAAGCAAGAATAACTGGGCTGCATCAAGCATGAAAATGTCTTTGAATGTGAGCAAAATGTGCAGATTAACATGGCCCTTCACGTGCATAGTTTCATCCTGGCATTTGCTCTCCATTGAAATATATAGTATCCAATGGTTCTGTTTGGGGACAGCAAAGGCTCTAATCAGATTTTTTCGCTTGTTAGGGATCAGTTGAATAGTGCCTTTTTATGGAGACTAATTCTCTTGAGCTTCTGATATCATAGCTGCAGATAAGAGGGAGTATCCATAGAAATATTTTTTTTTTATTTCTCCACAAAAACTTACCTTATGGGTACTCATTGGAAGTGCCTCAGCAAGGCACTTCTAATGAGTACCAGGGCATAAGGTTTTTGTGGAGATATAAGGAAAAGATCATTGATTTTTGGTTAAAAAATGCTTTATCTGATACTTGATATACTGAAGGATTGTTTGTTGACATGGTTGGCTTAAGGTTTTGTTTTCTTTATGTATGAATTGAAACAATTTGTTTCTTTTTTGCAGGCTTTTCTTGCTCCTTTTTCCATACTGCTGGCTATGTACAGGTAATATTTTAATTCTGGAGAGTTTTTAACTTACTTAACTTACAGTAACATTAAGAGGGCCGTGCCACGCAAAAAGGTGTCTTCAGGCCCCGAGGTTATAAAACTTTTTTCATGCTTAATTCAGCTGAGCATGAAATTTATTTTGCTTATAAATCTTAAAATACTGATAATTTTTTAAAACTTCTTTCATGCTCAACTCAGCTGAGTTGAGCATGAAAAAAAGTTTTAATTGTTGGTATTTTTATTTTTATGACCAGGTGAAATTTCATGCTCGGCTTAGTTGAGCATGAAAAAAGTTATAACCTCGAGGCCAGGCATACGGATGTGCATCCACACAGTCTCTGCACAGTCTGATCAGGGCCTTCACTGTCCACTTACAGAATCATTGGATACTACAGAGTGTGTGACTGGAGAGAAAAGTCCCAAATGATACTTTGCACAGGCACAGGATGATGTGAATCTGTGCATTTTGCGCATGTTCAAAGGCACTTGTTCACTTGAAGTGACCCTAATCATGTTGCCTAAGAATACCCTATTTACCCTAAATCTTTGGACACATTAACTCCTTAGCATTGTCAGTTACTGACAAAAGTATGTCTACGAAGTTCTGGTGGGTTGGTTGGGTGAGGCAAAGGTGTCATGTATCTTACATCACAGGGGCGCCCAACTGATATTGACTTAGAGTTGGGCAAGGCCTGCTATCGTTACTGCAGGTAAGGGTAGAATTCCTTTGAGGGACAGGGGAGGAAGGAAAATGAATGACAGTGAAGAAACAGAAGAAATAAAAACATTCCCCATGTTTTTATTTCTTCTGTTTCTTCACTGTCATTCATTTTCCCCATGTTTTTATTTCTTCTGTTTCTTCACTGTCATTCATTTTCCTTTCTCCCCTGTCCCTCTTTTTCATCTCCTCTACTCTCTCTTCTATCTCTCTTCTCCCTTTCTCTGGGAGATGACGTAAAATGACCCACAAGGGTTGACCTGTTGTTAAACCCCAACACAATCAGTACAAAGTTCTGGTTAAATACTTACTAAGCCTGACTAGGAAAAGTGTGAGGAGGCTATCTGACTGGCTCAACATAACCTTAGCAGTGTTGACTAGGCCATAAAACTCCTCATCAGATTAAAAAAAAAATACAAAAAAAACAACAACAACTAAACTTCTTACCAAAGTTGTTCTAAAATGTCAGCAAGTCTGTTTTATTATCTTATTACTTGTCAAAAATTAATGGAGGATTGTTTTTTATTTCACATTTTAGTAGACATAAGCAACATAAATTCAACAGTTCTTTCTTATTTCTCAAACAAAACATTGTGGATATGCATTAGAATTTTCTGAATGTGCCAGTTGAAGTGAGTTCCATTATTATATGTTTTAATAGCAAAATATGTTGATGTTTTTCTAAAGCAGTGACTGCCATTTTGGTTCAAAAACTATAAATTTCTTATTTGGTAAATTTGGTAAATTTTTGTTTCCATTTGTAACTATGTGATAATATAAGAATTTTCATTTCAGTGCCCTTTTGGACCACATCCCAAAACTGAGTATGACTGAGGAGGAAATAAAGATCAGAGCACAGTCATTGACAGATACAGACCTACAAGATAAACAAACTGGTAAACTTTATTTTTAGCTCACCTGAGCAAATGCTCAGGGTGAGAGCTATACTGATCACCCTTTGTCTGTCGTAATCCATCATTTTTGGGCAGTAGTTAGTTTGTTAACACACTGGAGGTCACAGGCTTGACCCTAACTTAATGAAACTTACTCAGAATGTTTGCCTCTATGAAATCTAGGTCAAGTTCGAAACTGAGTCTCTTGGGGTTAACATCTAGGTCTCCAGGCCAAGTCAAAGGAAAACCTTTTAACACTCTAGAGGTCACATTTTTTGAAGTAATCATTATAAATCTTCCTCAAAATGTTTGTCTTGATGATTTCAACGTCAGTTTCAAAACTGGGTCACTTGGGGTTAAAAAGTAGGTCACCTGGCCAAATCAAAGGAAAACCTTAACACTCTAGAGGTCACATTTTTGAAGTAATCATTATGAATTTTGTTCAAAATGTTTGTCTGGATGATTTCTAGGTCAGTTTCAAAACTTGGTCACTTACTACCTATATTTCACAGTCCAGTAGCTTTGTTCAGTTTTTCTGTGCAGGTCAGTTTCTCTAACTCTTGGTCCTACAGCAGTGATACTTGGCAGTTGCATACATCTTAGCCATGACCTCTTGAATGCAGTCATCCATATTTGACCATGACTTCTGTTTCATGGTCCATTGCCTTTGTTAATTTTTTCTGTTTAGGCCACTTTCTTAGTAACTGTTGGTCCTACAGCATGATATTTGGCACATGCATACATTTTAGCATGATCTTTTGACTGCAGTCATCCATATTTGACCTTGACCTATATTTCACACTCCATTAGGCATACTTCATTGTCTTAGTTGTTTATAATTATAATCATCATGAATCTTGGTGAGAATGTTTGCCTTGATAATTTTTAGGACAGGTTCTCTAAGTGCTGTGATACTCAGGTGAGCAATACAGAGTCATCATGGCCCTCTTGTTGCTAGAGCTACATACCCTTGATTTATGTAGCAATTTTGCCATATTTCTTTTGTTTTTTGTTCAGAATAGTAAATCTACAAAGCCAAACTTGCATTCATCCCCTTTAGGGATCACTAGTTATAGCTGAAATATGGTTGAGTTATGGTTGAGTGGGTCATTAAACTTCTGCTTATTAGGAAATTGTGGGAAACCCAACAGTATAACATCTTGGTAGATATGTAATGTAACACTTCTTGGCTCACTTGTAACACATGACCAAAGAATCTTTATTTTTTCCAGTATTTTCATGAAAGCATACATTGTGGATACTCATTAACTCCTGTCCTGCTGAACCCAGATATACTCTGCCTTTGCAAACAGTGTAGATCCAGATCAGTTGGCTTCTGAAGAAGCCAACTGATCATGATCTGCACTGTTTGCCATTCAGTATGTGAATTTATATCAACAATCTGGATCAAGTAACCTGATTGGCTGAAATTGTCCATGTGATTATCATTGACCTATGAAACAAGGTAAAGATTATTGACAGCCTTCTATTCTTGTCACTGTGACATCAGAGTGCTGTGTAAAATTGGCATGGCATCTTAATTTATTCAGCAGGACAAGAGTTAAAATTAGCTCAAGGAGGCTGTTCTTATGAACACCATATGTTTTTTATGGAAAATAAGAAAAATATATTTCTGGATACAGAACAGGCAGCGCGACCTTACTACGTGTCGCGATATCAAGCGTGGAAACACGCAAGTCACGTGACTTTTTATGGTGGAAGTTGCGCGGGATTAGCGAGGAAGTAACGCGAGTTCAACGTGTAGCGTGGAAGACAAGCGTGGAAATTCTCGCTACAAGCGTGTGATCGAGCGTGTAACGGATTATAGGCGTGGAAACTCGGGCGTGGAAAAGATTAGTGCACGCTCAACTTTACCGTTACCTGTAAAAATAAAATCTACTGTCCATGCACTACTCTGATTGCAGTACATGTACGTCTTTTAAAGTGTGAAAAGATAAAAATTCTCTAATGCGTTCTGATTGTTTTCATTTCTTTCCAGAGTCATGAACCGTGACACAGGCCACACATTAATTATTGATTATTATTGAATAGAACGTGCGAATATCAAAGCTTGCTCTTTGAATTTCGATTAGAAAAATCATGCAAAAGTTTTCAAGGTAGCATGGGCCTCGACAAAGCTCCATACGAAAAAGTACCGGATTCTTTGGCTTAGTCTAGTCCGGCCACAAAAGTGGGTCAGGCATGGTCGTTTTTACAAACACACAAAAGTCACAAAGAGAATCAAACATCTGCCCCCAGTCGACGAATTACGAATTACGTATTTTATATTTGGTATTCCTGTAACTGCTTTTTCCCATGCAACAACCGCACGCGCTCAGTATAAATGACGTACTGTGGTAAAAGACCGGGAAATTCTCACTTACGTGCAGCAACCGCACGTGTCAATATGAATTTACTTAAAGGGGTGCTTCTGCTATCAAAGAGACATTGAATCAACAAGACAGGATTTGTGAAAAGGGTGTCTGTCACACAAAAACACACTTTACGCGCACAAGGGGCAATAGAGGCTAATGACAATTAAAACGAGTGAGTTTTTTACGTCCTACTAACAGCTAGGACATACGGAGATATGGACCTTGGTTTAAAGTCCAATATGAAAGGCTTGAGAAGCCTGGGATCGAACTCATGATCCCGGTTGACAAGACGAGAAGCTTTACCACTGCACCACCGAGGCACCATTTCCCAATATTTCATACTGTTAAATATCTAATAAAAGGGCTGCAGACATTTCCCCATGCCCCGCCACTGCACTTACATCAAGCAAGTACCATGACTCTGTTAATAAACTAATAAGTTTCAAGAAAATATCTCAAATAGTTTTCAAGTTACAGAGCGGACAGAAAAAAAAAAAAAAAAAAAAAAAAACAGAAATCACTAAAATATTTTCAGTGTTCAAAGGGCCGTAACTCCAAAAGTAAGGTATATGAAAGAAAAGAAGGGCAGTTATCAGTTTCTGCTGAAATGATTAATAGCAACCCGGAAAAGTGTGCGTGCTCGACAAGACCGAAATAGTGTAGACTGGGCCGTTTAACTCCAGTTCAAATAAAAATTACGTCGGTATAAAGTTCTCATGTCTGAAGTATGATTTACAACGTACGTACAATGAACCGGACAACAAAACGTACAATAGTACAATGTACATGCGACCAGCAAAGACTCCGGTCAGTCTGTGCATCGACCCACTATATAAAGCAAGCTTCTTGAATAGCCCGGATTCCGAAGAAGGTGCATATTGTACAATCAGCGAAGGGTCTGATCGGAATGTGCTGTTGCAGTCGCACTGTTTATCCCGCTTTGGACAGCCCTGCTATCGAAGGTAAATACGATCAGCGAATGCTTTTATCAGAATGTGCAGCTGCGCAGATTGACCCGAGTCTTCGCTCGTCGCACAAGACATTTTGTTAAACCCAGAGATTGCAGGAGGTACATACGATTAGCGAAGGCTCTGATCAGAGTACTGATGTGGAGGCTTAGAGTGTGCGGGCTGATCCGTCTCTTCGTACATGACATCGTAGGTTTCGCCATGCACAGACCCCTGCGCGATTTGTTTGTGCAAACCATAACGCCTAACACTCTGGCTAAAATTTTCAACAGACGACATTTTGAAATATTTTTCTCATTCTTCCAAGAAAACAAGATTTGCATTTCATTCAAATTGTCTCCATTGCATGAATGTCAAATCCTGTTTTCTTGGTAATAAAAAAAAATAACGATTTTTTTTTTTTTTTTTTTTTTTTTGTCGTCTGCTGAATTAGCCCAGATAGTGGTAATTCGATACCCGCGAGCACCAAGTGTTGTGTCTTTGAGCAAGACACTTTGTCCTCGTAACTTAGTATTGGTTTCTAACCAGGAAGACTGCTTAGATTGTCCGCGAGGGCATATGATAATATTATGGACAAATGTCATTTAGAAGATTCTTTCCCGCCGATGCTAGGTTTATACATGCGTCTCTTTTACTGGTTTAATAAATTACGGTCTTGGTTTTGCATAAATTTTGAAGACACAAAAACAGAACACTTTACATGGAAACGAAAGTTTTGAAGATTGCTCTATTAACCAGTAAAGATAATGCTATTAATGTATATACTGTAAGAGAATAACATAACATAATATTCATTTGTACCCTGATAAATGCGGGGTAACGTCCTCACACTGCAGGTGTTTACTCTTTTAAGGGAGCTAACTGCAACTGACTATCAAAAGGGAGTTAACTGCAATTGCTTTAACGAGTCGGGGCCCATGCGAAATGGGATTGGGAACAACATCTTTTATGAATCGCGCCTGTAAATTGTATATGCTTATACAATAAGCGGTTAACCAGTACACCGAACCCCCTTCTGCCAGAAACTTGTAACTGCCAATCTTGAAGCAGTGGAAGGAGCGAATGACCGTAGCAAATACATGTGTTTCATGATAAGTGGGGATCGAATCGCGTTCGATTCCCGCCGGTGCGATACCATTTTTCCAATAAAGTCAGTGCAAACAACTTCTAGCTCGAAAGGAGACCCGTCATATTTGCATGAGGGTAAAAAGAAAGAGCTTTCCAGAGAGAGAGAGAGAGAGAGAGAGAGAGAGAGAGAGACAGAGAGTTTGCAAAACTTGTAAGCTTCTGGCTCGTCCATTTTAGATACATCCGGCTATGAGATTTAGATATTCCTAGAGAAAAACGGCAAACAGTAAATACCCTGACCAGACGCCGCGTTCTATCATCTCAATATGACTTAAATATTTTTTTTTTTTTTTGTTGTTGAAAGAGACATAAGGCACCAAGTCACCGTCATCATTAAGTGGTGATTTGAATGGGCAGTCCTAACCCATGTCCAATCATCAACCGTCCAGGCCTCGATCCGAGCAGTGTAGATACATTCCAGCGTGTCCATTTCTGTCTCCCTTGTCAATTGAAATGTATCGCTACTTTTACCCTCGAAGCGCTTAGCATATTAGTAGACGCTATTTTTTTTTTTTTTTTTTTTGTAAATTTAGCGTGACGTTACATGTGACAAGTTACTAGTTTGCTTAGGATTTACACCCCACTGAATGTTTGCAACGTCGTCTGTCACTAGCCTGCCCTCTCTGAATATTCTGCTTCTATTTACCACTAAATACTCATTGTCCTAAAGAAACTGAACAAGGTAACTAGTCCCTGACTCTCTGGTTAGCGCTCTGCTTGACATTTTATTTGCTATTTACTTAGACGTTAGACACTGACGAAAAAAAAAAAATCCTCGTTTCTTTCTGAATAGTGTGATCACAGTATAAAGCACAAGAACTTAATAACAATTAAGGCAAACAATGATACAAGAATATTATCGTTATTACAAATAGAAATCATGTACTACCGTACACGTGTAAACGCATTGGGATCAGAAGAACGGATGCGGTACTGATCTAAAATAAAATGCAGACAGGTTGCAATGGGTTGTAGAGTGTAGCGTGAAGCGATCTTACCTGTAGCGCGTGGCGATCGTGGAACTATCGAGTGACACGCAAATTTCACGTTCCGCGTTGCGGTCGGGTTTGTTGCGTGTGATAAGCGCAAAATTATCGTGGAGAGAGCGTGGAAAGAACGTGGAAAGAGCGCGGAACTTGCGAGGAAATTAATCCTTTCCTCGTTCGCTAGTGAAAACGACACGTAGTAAGGTTGCGCTGACTGTACTGTACCTCTCTCACCTAGAGCTACTGTGTGAAACTGTCAGATGAAAATCAACCATATTATTATTATTATGACCAGTGTAGACTCAGATCAGCATGCAGATCTGTGCAATCTGATCAGTGAATGCACTGGTTGCTAACCCTTATCAGGCTGAATATATTAAGATGCCACACCCATTTCTAAATTTCAGCCAAGTAGATTGCTTTGTCGAGATTGTTGATATGAATTTACATACTTAATGTCAAACAGTGTAGATCAAGATCAGTTAGCTTCTTCAGAAGCCAACTGATCTGGATCTACACTGTTTGCAAAGACAGGACATATCCAGGTTCAGCAGGATCAGGGTTAATATCATCAGTGGTCCTTAAGCAGTCTGTAAGCAGATACATAGGCTGACTTTAGTCTAATTTGTTCATGTATGATATACAGTCAATTTCTGTATGAAGGAGATTATGCAAAGATGTTTTATTCCAACATGAGTCTGGTAAGGATAAAACCGTCTTAGTCAAACTACATGCACAGACAACTACAGCCTGTGCATATGCATTGTCTGTTCAGGGTACAGTGATTACCGGAAGTATTAGGACCCCCTAATTTTTTCAAATACTTGTCCTGAAATGCGAGCATGTCTATTTTTCTACTAGTTGGTGTGTCTAAAACTTCCTGATGAATGGCAAACAGTGTAGACACTGCAGCTATTCTGGGGATTAGACCTGTATATGTGTATTCTTAGGGCAAATATGGTTTGTGTAGTGCTTTCATCTGAAATCAAGAGATGCATCTTTTGAGGCATTCTTTTTATTGTTATATAGGAGTTATTTCTCCTCATAACAGATGAGGGGACATAAATTTTATTGTGAACTCCTTGATATGTGGTTAATTTACTGTTCGATTGAAAGACATAAATTATAGTAATCTTGCTGCAAAATATTCTGAAATAGGATTCTTTTGGAAATATAGTCAAATTTATTGACTTACAAGTTTTGTTGAATGTCTAAGTGTTTTTCTCTGTCTGTTTCTTAAAGTTGTGACATTGTTGGTTTACATTTATTTGGTATACATGTACACTATTAGTATACTCAGAGAAATTAAGGAGGAGTATTTGATGATAATTCTGGAATAATTTTCTTAATTCTCCATAAAAAAATATGTTGTGGGTACTCATTAGAAGCACCTCACAGAGGCACTTCTAATGAGTACCCACAATATATATTTTTATGGAGAACTGGAGAAAATTATCTCATAATTATCACCAACTACTCCTCCTTAACAAGTACTCTCTATACTGCCAGACCAATATATGTCAGCTGACATTATTTTGCTGGTACTGAGTGAAGTGGCTGTCTCAGATTTAGAAATTTTGTATAAGTCTATGTGGTAACACCGGCAAGTGGTATGTCAGGCTTATGGTTAAAGTTAGATAGTCACTGTCTTATAACATATATTCCAGGTAAATATGTGGGAGGGTTTGATTGTATGGAGAATTGTCTAATGAACAAGGGATTAGTGAAGAAAGAAGCTGCCAGAGAACCCACGTAAGATTTTATCTAAAAAATAAGATAAGGAAAAAAAAAAAAAAAAAAGATTTTGTCAATTTGCTGAATTGGATGTTAGTAGTGTTGAACTACATCATAGCTCCAGATAAGAGAGGGTATGAAGAAATTATTTTTGTTACCATATTTGCCCCATTTAGTGCTCACTGTTTTTCAAAGAAAAATGTTATAAGCCTCCCTTCTGCTGTCGGAGGATATTTTCACTTACCTTAAGTAAAGATTACAGAGCCTCATCTTTCTCCAGTTTTATTTAAATGGGGCAAATATAGTATTTCTCTAAAAACATATGTTGTGGGTTTTAGAGGTGCCACTGCTTATGGAGAAATAAGAAAAATATCAACAACAGTTTTGGTTGAAATAAACAAACAAACAAAAACAACCTCTACCATTTCTGGAACTATGATTATATGGCATGATGACATAAAGTAATACTCCTAAATACTGTGACAGACAGGGCTGAGCAAACAGTGCAGACCCAGATGAGATGCCACAAAAAGCGACTTCTGTTCAGGGTCTACCTTTGTCACTTATTTAGTAGTTTTTCAGACACATCAACAGGTAGTAAAAATAGACAAATTTTATTACACGTATGGTTAAGGTTTCCCAATTTTTAGGGTAAATACAGTAATACATTACACCACAAATATATAGATTAATGAATGTCAGTACAATAAACTCACACCTGTAGATAAAGGACCTCTGACAGTAGCGATGTAAACTTGCCTACAAAATAACAGGAAATAAAGTTACAGTAAAATGCACTGTCTTTATTGGAATTCCTATGACCCATCATTGGGTTGATTACTTGTTTGTTTGTGTTGAGGTTTTACGGCCCAGTCGACCCAATGGGGTCATGTCGAGCCTACACTCAAGAGACAATCAATCTACCAGTGCTGTCAATGCTTTGATTTTTATCATGTTAACCCTTGTCCTGCTGAATTAAGATGCCACACCCTCTTCTAATTTTCAGCCAATCAGGTTACTTGATCCAGATTATTGCTTTAAATTCAAATAGTTAATGGCAAACAGTGCAGATCCAGATCAGTTGGCTTCTTCAGAAGCCAACTGATCTGAATCTACACTGTTTGCAAAGGTAGGGTATATCCGGGCTCAGCAGGAAAAGGGTTAAGGACTTTTCCAATTGCTTTGTAATCTGATCTGAATTTGGGTAAAAATGCCCAGTTTTGCTGTCAAAGTGCATGGAGAACAGAAGTAAATGCATTATATTTACACAATATATGTATATGGCCACCTGAGGCAAAGTGGTGAATGATACTTTGTAGACAAAAGAAAACGAAAAAAAACAAAAAAAAAAACAAAAAAACTAGAACTATTTTTTCTATTGCCCTTTTCAGAAAAATTGTTGTAAAGGAAGGCAAACTGGAATTCGTGAAAGTTGCCTCCCATGTAAAAATGGGCGAAAACCTACCAGATGTATTAAAAATCCCCTTAACTTTTTGCATGCTGGGTAATTTTGCATGCTTTTTTGTTGGCTGTGGATTTTTTTTATAAAACTAACTTTTTCAAAAAAATCTTTCAGGAATACCTTCACAGTGTCAAATAGTTTGGCTCCGGATCAGGCCCGACATTTTGTCGGGCCTGATCTGGGTCCAAACTGTTTGCAAAGGTTATCAGCAGATGATAAAAGTCGCCACTAGCGAGGAAAGAGTCAAGGTCCAGATTGTATTCATGTATTCATGTATGTGAATTAGGAAGAATTTTTCTGGGGAATTAAAATGAGAGAATTAGCCACAGAGCCATAGGTGTAGTCGTTGAAATTTTACTATATTATATTGCAGGTATGCGCTGACTGATTTTGGTCACACTCTCGGAGAGAAGTTATATCTGTTCTACAAGACACTGTTTACCTATCTGGCTTCCTGTCAACTTCCAAAACTGCCAGATACAATCAGGTATGTACATAGACACATTTTCTGTTCTCAGCATAAGGCTCTATATGAACACTGTTTTTTGTCACCCAGTGTAGGAGGAGGGGGACTATAGAAATGACATCCGTCTGTGTTTGCATACTTCCATGTGTGTATCCATGGATCCTAGAGTTTGTATCCCCAACTACTCCTACAGTTTTAATAGTTTTAGGAAACTTTGCAGGTTTTCTTGCAATTATATGAAGATATGCCTATGTGGATTTTTGGTCTGATCATTTTTGAAGTAGTTTTGGCTTAGAATTTCCATTTGCCAAGCTTGTGCCGCAACTCCTCCTACACATTTTGTTGGATTTTTATGCAAATTTGCAGATTTTCTTGATATGACGATGTGCATGCTTTTTTGTTCTTGATGTGCAGAACCCACAGCCCAACATTGTTGGCCCAGTTGTTGACATCGTTGACAAGGTAAAACAAATTTTTCATAATTGTAGAATATTTCAGAAAAATGCATACAGATGATATGGGTTGCGCCATGCAAAAATATGTCTTGGAGTATATGCGGACATTGAAGGCCCTGATCAACCTGCTTATCTGCACAGTCTGATCAGCACTTTTACTGTCTGCTAACAGAATCATTGGATACTACAGAATGAATGAATGGAGAGCAAAGGCCTGAATGATACATGTGGAGGATGATCTGAATCTGCACATTTTGCACGTGTTCAAAGGCACTTTTTCACTTGACAAAGCCCATATTATTTCTGTCGCACCTACATTTGCCTGGGGGACTAAGGCATGAAAGTCTCCATTTGTTTGTTTGTTTGTCCACCCCAGCGTCCACCCTAAATGAAGATAAAAATAAGATGCCCCACCCACTTCAAATTTTCAGCCAGTCAGATAATTTTATCCAGATTGTTGGTATAAATTCATATACTTAATGACAAACAGTGCAAAGGCAGGACATATACGGGTTCAGCAGGACCAAGGTTAATAAAGGCTACTTCTGCAGTCAACGGTTTGAAATGAAAAAAGAAAAAAAATCTTGCAGTAGTTTTCCTGTAGTTATGAAATTCCTTTCCTGTGGGGTCTTTTTTCAACCAAAAGGTATTCATATTTTTCTTATATCTCCATGAAAACTTATGGTAATTGTTTGAAGCATTTTGCCTTTTACTTGTAATTTCCCTTCACTGACCACTGAGGATGATAACTCTCACTTTCCAGTGCATGTTGTCTCATTTTCGTATGCAGGTGCAACATAAACTTCAGTGAAGTTCTTTATATTTTTCAGCACCACCTGTGTTGGTAACAGGAAAATTTGCCTGTTGATAGATGAAAATGAGCGTGATAAAGGGAGACTACTCAAGTATGCAGCAGATAAAGGTATTGATGCTCAGACAAGATTCTTACCTGCAGGAGATTATATCTGGATTCTTACCCCACCCATGGTTGATACAAGGCAGCAATATACTGGGAACCATACAGACACTGAAGTTGTAAGTATTCACATATATATTAGCGGCCCCTGTAGCCTAGTGGATAGGAGAGTTGACTCTTAATCCATTAGGTTTCTCACCACTGTGGTTCGAGCCTCGCTCAGGTCACGTGGGAAAGCCAGGTTCTGCTTATGGATGGTCAGGTGGTTTTTCCCCGGGTTCTCCGGTTTTTGCCCACCTTTGATGAACAATCAGCTCAATATAAATGAAATATTCTTGAAAGGCCCGTAAAACCCAAATAAAAAAAAAAAAAAAAAAAATCACATATACATTTGTATCTGGATTCTTATCCCACCCATGGTTGATACAAGGCATCAATATACAGGGAACAATACAGACACTGAAGTTGTAAATATTCTCTTATATCTGGATTCTTACCCCAACCATGATTGATACAAGGCAGCAATATACAAGGAACCATACATACACTGAAGTTATAAGTAGTTACATGTAATTACATACTACACTTCAGTAAATGTATCTTGATCCTATCCCACTCATGGTTGATATGTAGCAGCAGCATACAGAGAACCATATAGACACCAAATTTATGACTCTTTATATATATCTGGATTCTTTCTCACCTCTGGTTGGTTTGTAGGGGCAATATACAGGAAGCCATACAGAAACTGAATTTGTAAGTCTTCAGTCTGGATTGTTTTCCACCCATGTTGAAGACAATGCAGCAGCATACAGTTATCATACAGACACTGAAAAGAATTTACATATATTTGGAGTCTGACGCACCCATGTATGATGCACTTGGTACTCTTTGGAATTGTTTCAGTAAATTACAGTAAAAAATGCCTTGGTGTGGCAGTTTCAATATAAACCATGAAGTATCCAGGGGTTTTCCTACAATATCATTCTATTGTTGTGCCTGCTTTTAGCATGGCATGATATAGGGTCTGGTTTTCTGTCTGTCAGTTCGTCTGACAATCCGTCAAAATTTGCATCAACCCAACTTTGGACCCTATGTTCAAGTTCATTTCCCGAGAACTATAAAGGCAACAGTGATGATACTAGTATAAGCTGGCACTTAGGGATGACAAGTCAGACAGCAGTATCCATATTTGATCTCGGCCTGTATTTGACAGTTCACGATCCAGTTTTCTGTTCGTTCCTCAGGCAATCCATCAACATTTGTGTCAACCCTAACTTCGACCCTAGTGATTAAGTTAATTAATTTCCCAAGAACTATATAGGCTGTAGTGATGATCCTTGGTATAAGCTTGTACTTAGGGATGACAACTCAACCAGCAGTATTCATATTTGACCTCGTTCTGTGTTTCACAGTTCACCATCTATGTAAATTTGTGTGGCTTGACATAGCCTTCGGGGGAATTCTTGTCTTAAGATAAGTAAGACAAAACCTATTTTCTTTGTTTATAACAGGTATTGCCATTTATAGTGGAGAGAAAGAGTTGGGAAGACTTTGAGCACAGTGTTAACTCAACCAGGTTTCAGAGACAAGTGAACAATATGATGGTATGTATATCACAGCTGTTTACACAGCTAACCTGGACTCAGTGGCTCAGTTGGATGCGCATCCGACTAGTGATCAGAAGGTTTCAGGTTCCAACTCTGCCGGGTCGGCAACATTCTTTTGTGGAGATTTGATCATGAAATACTTTCTACGGTCATTCTCTCCCTTCTGCTGATTCAAGAAGGGCAGTTGTCAGTTTCTGGTGAAAGAATGTGCACAATACTGGTTAACCGCTTAGAGGACTAAGTCTGCCCAGTAAAAGTGTGGTTAGGTAAACTGACTGCACTCAGCATGACCCCATTGGGTTGACTTGGTTGTAAAACCACAACACAAACAAACAGCAGACCTAGAATTCAGGCTATATCATGAGAGAAAAGATATTTTTAATGTGAAAGATGCCTTGATCCATGTAAAATACTTAAGGACTTTTCCAGGAAAATGTATGCACTTTTCATTTACTAGGGATGAAACAGCTTAGTAACAGAGGTGCAGGAGGCAGAATAGATTGGTGTGTTATAACTTATTGATATGGCATATATGGAAGCAACAAAATGAGATAATATACAATTATTGACTACTGAGGTATTGGATATGACGTGATATTCGATACCTCAGTAGTCAACAATTTTACTACATAGTTTGTGGCAATAACGGTCAACACCAGACCCCATTAATATAAAGAGTGCACGTAGATGTTTCTTCACTACTGGCGACATCACTAAAAGTTGATATCTAATTTTAGAAACTTATATACACTGGAAGGCGTGCGCAAGCCAGTGTGTATCACAACCTTGGGCTGGGCTGAAGGTGACTCTGAGCTAATGAAAGTCAATTTATTTATAATATGTATAATAATGTACCTTATGCCATCTTCACCCAGTGAAGACACAGATCAGCCTTGCATCTGAGCAAACCTTGTATCCTTGGCTATCCAAAAAGCGCCCCCGCCCACCCCCCACTCCACCCCCCACCAGTGAAATTTCTGATGTGGCTTCATAGACTGATAGACAGACTAATCCCAAGGTCATTTTCTGAAGTGTTAGAGGCATTTATGCATATATTATAGAAAATGTTAGTAAATCATTCAGGGCCCAGTTGTTCAAAACTAACGATGTTGTTAGTTAACGTATCGTTAAAACTTTGATCATTAAATATGGCATATATGCTAATATTTTGCTGAAAAAATGTGAGTAGCTTTTGCATTTGCAAAAGCTACTCACATTTTTTCAGCAAAAATACCTGTTGATTAGATATTGTACTTACTAGAACAGTTAAAATTTTGACCACTAACAAGCTCGTTAAACTAACGATGCTTTGAACAACTGGGCCTAGATTTGTATATTATATGTTTGTCAGGGCAGTGGAGTGAAGAATTGTTTCTACCTGATGGAGGGATCACCAGGGGCATTGAGATATAATGCTACTCAGCAACATCAACAGCATCTTAAGGTAATAATGGTTATATTAATTAATTTAGTTCTTGCAGATACTGAAAAACATGGATATCCGGCCTGCTGATCAACGAAGTTTGACCAGGCCAGCTCCAGTGGCTTAGTTGGATGCGAGTCCGACTGGTGATCAGGAGGTCGCGGGTTCGATCCCGGCCGGGTCTGCAACATTCTGTTGTGGAGATTTGATCATGAAATATTTTCTGTGGTCATTCTCTCCCTTCCGCTGATTCAAGAAGGGCAGTTGTCTATTTCTTGCAAAAGAATGTGTCCAATACTATTACTGGTTAATCAGTTAGAGAACTAAGCCTGTCTAGTATGTTTAGGTAAACTGACCACACTAGACATGACACCATTTAATTGACTGGGCCATAAAACCTAAACACAAACAAAGTCTGACCAAGATCTGAGCTAGTCAATAAAATTGAATGGAAATATATGAAAGACTTTACCACCATTTTACTAGGTGTTTGTTTCATTATTTATCATGATATTAATGTATTGACTATATTTGGCCTAGTAGTGCTTGACCCACAGTTCTGAGATACCAATACAAATGAAAAATAAATATGAGACTCAGTCTGAACTTCCTCTTATTTTCAGTGTAAGCAATGGTTACTTCCAGTTTCAACTTCACTGGCTTTTTGCTTGCAGCATCTTGCAATCTACTTACAGTAGACTCTGGTTATCTCGACTTTGCTTATCTCGAATAACCGCTTGAAAGTCTGGTCCCTGTTTTTACATGGAAATCTAACAACAGGTTACAAAATATTGTGGAAAAGAGGAGAATTGCTTTCAAGGAGCAATTTCTCCTCTTTTCCGCAATATTTTCAACTTATGTCTAACTTCAAGAGTCAAATTACATATTCATTTGTGAAATTTGGTTGTTTGATTTATTTTTTCCTTAATTCTGCAAATCTGATATGTTGTGGTAATGATATCTCGAAGTATTTCTGAGAGTTCCTTGGACTTAGAGATAAAGAGAGTTGACTGTAATACATAACACAACTACTTAGATGGGATCATAATTCAATTTAGTGTTGAATTTTGAGATTTGTACATCAACAGAAACAAAATGTTTTTACTCTGTTAATCAGAACCTAACCAAATTTGAGTTTATAAATATCACAAAATGGTACAGAAAACCCAAAACTACAGATATGGTCTTTACCAACAGATATTGCTAATTTTTGCTCTTTCCAAATACAAAGGTTTTATTTAGGTGGTATTTCAAGGAACCGTTTCTAGTCATATTTTAGACTAACTTCCTTTTCGTACGTCATTGAGCTCAAAACAAAATGTGATATTAGTTCATTCCTCCAAAGCCACCCAGTCTCGCACTGAACCCACTTGCCTGCATTTCACATGGACACCATCCATACGATCTCCCCTTGCGGGTGTGTGTTTTGGGGGATGGGAGGGGGGTGGGGGTGGGGGGGAGAGATGATTGACCAGGGGCTGGGTTGGGTGGGCAATGGAGGGCTGCAAGTCATGTGTTGGGTGGGCACAGAGTCAGGGGCCACTGGTGGATTGGGGGAGGGTGGATGGGGGGCTGTCAGTGTCAGTGTCTGTGTGTAGGGGGACGTGCGACCTGGATGGCATCTGCAGGCCTTTGCCACTGGTGACTGGTGTGGTCGTGAACAGTCTGGGTCTTGTGTGTGTGTGGTGGTGGGTGGGGGGGGGGGGGGTGGCGGGGATTGTGGGGGGCAGGGCAACAGTCTGATGATGATTCTTGGTGAGAACTGAAATTGTGAAAATTTTCTTCTTGGATGATAAAAGAATTCTTTGGATTAAACTTCTCTATATCTGCCTTTCATCTCATATATTATGTGTAGCTCATCTGTCCTTTTCTAAGGGAGATTACTCAAAATGATATAAACTCATTCCCCGCTAATGGCGACTTTTGTCATCTGCTGATAACCTTTGCAAACAGTTTTGACCCAGATCAGGCCTGACAAAACCTCGGGCCTGATCTGGATCCAAATTGTTTAACAATCTGATGGTATTTCTCAAAGATGTTTTTTTAAAAGTTAAATATAAAAAAAAACAAATACACAGATGACAAAAAAAGCATGCAAAAAGCATGCAAAATTACCCGGCATGCACAGAGTTAAACAAGGAGTCAAACAAACAAAACTCAGGCCTGTCTGTCCCTATACTACAGATTAATATGGTATCTCCTGAATGTGTCTGATATCTAAAACATGGTTTTGTATCCTCATATCTTGTTGTGTGTTATTTGCTGCAGGCAATGGTGGAGAAACTGATCTATGACTATGGCTTTTATGTCAACTACACCTCGTCCTGGATGAAGTCAGCACAGTGGCTTCTCTGGTTTACACAGCTTATAGTGGAGGCATTCAAAGAAGGTAGGAGGAGTTTTTCATACCCAGAAATTTAGCTCCAGGTAAGATGCTTTTTTCAGTCAAAAGTATTGATATTGATAGCTCACCTGAGTCGAAGGTTAACATTTGACCTTTTTATTGAAAGCTCAAATTTGCATTCCCATACATTTTTCTCAAAATGTATTAAAGACCAATGGCTGAAACTTACAATGCATGATTGAAATTGTCAAACTTTTTAGTTGCAATTTAAATTTTGTTCCCTGGGGGTTATCTGCCCTTGCCTTTGAGCTGTATACATGTATAAAATCATGTATTCTTCAAACGTCTTCTCTGAAACCACTTGACCAATTTTCACCAGATTTCACATAGGGTCTGTCTCGAAGGGATATTGACAATTTGTTAAAATGGTTCCTTATCATTGAACAAGATGGCCGCCATGCCTATATATGGAAAAAAAAAAACCACACACACACACAAAAAAAAACCACTTAAAAATCTTCTTCTCCAGAACCAAGAAAGCTTTGAGGCTGAATCTTGGTATATAGCATCGGAACTCAAGGTCTACCAACAGTGTTGAAATGGTGATCCTAGGATGACCTTTGACCTTTTTATGGCAGTCAAATATGTGTCCTTATACATGTGTATGGGGGAAAATGTTAAAAATTCAATTTTTCAGTTTGTATAAAAGACATATGGTTGAAACTTGCAGTGTATGGTCAGAGCTTTTTGTTACAAAAAAAAAAAAACAACAACAAAAAAACAAAAAACACCAGGGTTTATCTGCCCTTGCCCCTGGGTTATAAACATATATAAAATAGTGTAGTCTTAAATGTCTTCTCTGAAACTGCTTGGCTAATTTTAACCAGATTTCACATGGGGCCTTCTTTCAAAGAGGTGTTGACAATTTGTTGTAATGGTTCTGCACCATTGAACAAGTTGACCACCATGCCCATATATGGTAAAAAAACTTCAAAAAACACTTCAAAATCTTTTCCAGAACCAAGAAAGCTTTGAGGCTGAATCTTGGTACACCTGAACCTCATTATAGCATGGTTCATTTCAGCATAAATTGGGTTACAACATGTTGTGCCTTTAACCCCATTTTTGTCCCTAGCCAACCATTTTTCAACAGTCAAAGATGTCTAAAAAATCACGAATGATCAAGTCTTCCCAAGCTGATGACGTTCGCTCAACTTCTTAAATGCAACAATACAGTAGTTAGAACGGCTCTTGGGAGACATCAGATGAATAACGGTAACCTTGCGAATACAAATTAATAATGTTATTATATTTAAATTCAATATAACACCCTTTCAAATGAGGCTTGTTTTAGTTTAGTTCTTCTAGAATGGCCTCCATTTATCTTTTAAAAGTAGCTGGAGCATTGCAAAAGTTAAAACTTGGAACTGAAACAGTCCTTTCCTTGTGATAAATGCAGATTTTGGTTTGTCATTTTCTTCTACTCCAACTTGCTGATATCCAGAATATGAATCAAAGGTTGAGAAACATTTAGCACCTGTATGCAGTGTTTCTTAATCTTAATCTCCTCCAAGCATTGTGCAATTCAAAATTGTAGTGGGCCACATATTTTTTTGTGGTTCTGAGAAAGTAGGCATGATATCTGCGGATTACGCACAGTAGATGTCATGTTATGGAAACTTCCACTTGATGTAACACAGAGTATCAGATCAATTTAGTAGAGACAAGACTCTTTATACCGACACTTGATACAAGGATAAAATCCATTATAGTGACAATTTGACTGTCACGAAATCTTCATTAAAGAGGTAAAATTTAGTCACAAATTATGCAAGAATATTGTATTTAATACTTTAAAGAAACAAATTTTTTGGATATTTATTAGAATTGCCTCAGAGAGGCAATTCTAGCAAATATCCAAAACATATGGTCTGTGAGAGAATAAGAACAACACAAGATCTTTCTTATATATCAGTCTGCTCATTAAGTATTCTGTACAATAACAAAGTCATTTTAATGGCAATGTCATTGGGAACAAATGCTGACATTGTAATGAGGGTTCACTGTAATGGGTATATTGTGTATTCTTTTCCAGGAAAACTGACTGATAGCACAATATCATACAGAGGGTACAGTAGCCGTGTAGCTCAACTGAATGGTGCTCACCCTGGTAATCTACATGCAAGCCAAGTTAGAAGAACACATAACTGGGCAGCACAGCTCTTTATTGATCATATATTCAGGTTTGTATTGGAAATGACTGCATCTTTTATTTCATACCTTAATGGGTGTGGTGGGATGTGGCAAAGGTGTCGTGTAGCTTACGTCACCGGGGCGTCCAACTGATATTGGCTTACAGTTGGGCAAGGCTTGCTATCCTTGTAGCAGGTTAGGGTAGAGGGGAATGTTTTCATTTCTTCTGTTTCTTCCCTTTCTTCCCTTTTATTCCTGTTCCTCTTTCTTCCCTGTCCATCTCTTTAATCTCCTCTACTATTTCTTCTATCTCTTGTCTCCCTATGACTTATTATAATCGTTTCATTACAGAACCATGTTAGTTCACCATTTTGACGCAAATGACCCTCATGGGTTGATGCATCATTAAACCTGAACTCATCATCATCATCATCTTGTCTCCCTTTCTCTTGGAGATGACACAAAATGACCCACAAGGGTTGACGTGTAATTAAACCCCAACACAATACAAAATATTCCTTAATAGTGAGTCTTAAATATTGGGACAGACAGACATGTTTGCCACTCATCCAGCTGCTTTTTTAGACAGATTGACGCTGGCCTCGGTGGCTCAGTTGGATGTGCGTCAGACTGGTGATCAGGAGGTGGTGGGTTTGACCCCTCACCGGGTGGGCAATATTCTTTGATGGGGATAGATTTCTCTAGTCATTCTTTCTTTTGCTGGTTCAAGAAGTGCAGTTGTCAGTTTCTGGCTAAAGAATGCACAATACTGGTTAAACGCTGAGAGGACTAAGCCTGCGCAGTAAAAATGTGGTTAGGTCGACATGACTCTGTTTGATTGACTGGGCCGTAAAACCTCAACACAAACAAACAAATTGACAGGTAGCCAAATGTATTGTTCAACTTTTGAGGTATGGTAAGGTGTTAAGCTGTGATTGTGGGTGGGGGAGGAGGGGTTGTTGGGAGAGGGTTTGCTGTTTTCACATTGACCATCCATCCGTATGTCCGTCTGTCCATTATGTTTTGGTCACTTGCAGGGGTATCTCATAAGCACTGTTTATTGACACTTCTTGTTGGGTTATTGTTTTAGGAAAACATGTGAGAAAAGCAGTTTTAATAAGTACCTACAAAATATATTTTGCTGTTAAAACAAAAATAGCCTAAGATGCCATATCCACTTCTAATTTTCAGCCAGTCAGATTACTTGATGCATGTTGTTGATAGAAATTTAATACTGAATGATAAACAGTGCCAACTGATCTGGATCTACACTGTAAAAGCGGGGCCTATCTGGGTTCAGCAGGACCAGGATTAATACTTAGAGCTATATGATTATTTTAAAGGGCAAATATAAAGGTTTTAATTCTACTAAATATTTAAGGGCACTTCAGTAAGGAGGTGACTGCCGAAAACCGCATCAAATTATCTTAAACGGTTTCTGAAATATTGCGATTTGAAATTTGATATTTAACATCCAAGAGGATTGAATTCAGGCTGCCTCATTAATATTCATGAGCCTTTTTATGACATCATAAGGGAACAGTAAAATTTTAAACTTTTTTAAATTGCCAATATTTTTTGCTCTTTAATCTGCATCACTTCAGTTTTCATATTGTTTAATTTATTCAGCTCCTTTAAACTAATATACATAGGAATTTAGCTCTTATTTTCTGTTTAAAGTGTTACATTTCAAATTTAAAAATTTCATTTAAATAATTTAAAATCCAGTTACAATGCTTAATAATTAGCCAAAATTGACTTTTTTGGTATTCATTTATATGATATACACCCAAAATTCACTATTATTAAAAAAAAACTTACGAAAAATTTAATATTAGTCAAGTTTTAAACATTTTAAAATTTAGCTTTAAATTTAAATAACAGATTAAATTTTGAGTTAAATTCTCTATTCATGGGCTTATTTGTGGACAGAGACCAATTTCAATAATATTAAGGAGAAAAACTGTGTAGCATATAAGGAAATGCAGAATATTCCTGTTTAAAATTTCAATTTAAAATTTAAATTCCACTATGACATCACAGAATATTGCATTGTGGGCCTTAATCAATACACAATCCAAGGGAGGTTACTCTAACAGGAAAAAAGGTAGGTATCGTAAATTAATCACCATAACTTTTGATTGGATTGGAATTTTTTGATGGGGTTTTCAACAAAATAATTCTCATAAAGCATTCTATCAACACCCTGAAAACGAGGAATATTTTAAATTTCTTTATATTTGCCCTTTAAGCTTTCATCATAAATGATGTTCTTATTTCTCCACAAAACCATATGCTGTGGGTATTCATTAGAACCACCTTGCTGAGGGGCTCCTAATGAGTGCCCACAACATACATTTTTATTGAGAAATCAGAAAAATATTTATCTAGAGCTATGGTATGTATAGTTTAATTTCAATTAACCTTTACAGCTCTCTGGGCTAATTCTTCAGACGAAAAATTGATATTTTTCTTATTTTTCCCAGAAAACAGGATTTGACATTTATGCAAATTGTCTCTATTAGAGACAATTTGCATGAAATGTCAAAACCTGTTTTCTGGGAAAAATAAAAATATTTCAATGTTTTATCTGCTGAAAAATTTTACTTATAGTGCTAAGTGTTAAAGAATTGATAGATGCAGTAGATTAGTTGAACACAGTAGCAAGCTAAAAAAAAAAGAAAAAAAAAAAAGAACCCCCTCCCCCCATTCCCCCCAAAACAAGAAAGTTATGAGTCCCATATTTTGTTTGATGTAGCTGAAGTAGGACTGTACTGCTTTCAGGGATGAGTTAGGGGACAGAGCTCTGTTAAGGACAGTACATGAGGACCTAGGAATCCAGAAAGAAGAACTACACCTGCTGGTGATACAGGGACTTGAGCAGTATAACAAGGTGGTTAATTTCATTTTTGGACGGGTTTTAAAAAAAACTGGCATTTAAAATTGCGATGTCCGGGCCGGCAGACGGACTTCAGGCATCGTCCCAGGTTTACCTTTTGTTTAACCTTTTTTCAAAGCAAAATGTTACCTTTACTCTTCAGTGGAGATATGTTACCTTTATTCTTCAGTGGATTGCTTCTTAATTTGGTAGGAATGAAAAGGAGGACCAGTAGGCATGTCACGTGCAAGCGAGACAACTCTCACTTTCTTCATTATGTACTCATCTCCCCTGACGTCCAAGGTTTGCCTTTTGGTTAACCTTTTGAAAAACCCATCCATAATGCCGTTGGGTGTTTTTCTTGTTACATGTCCTTTTCTTGTATGAATACAGTTTGTTTTCATTAAATGGTTTGTATTTGGTCTGAAGTTCTATATCTAGTGGTTAGTGCTACCCACCTTGGATCATGAGGCCTCGTGTTAAAATCCCGCTGATGAATTCAGCTCATGACTATATGGCACTTCATTGTACAGATTCTTTCATTATCACCCTTCAATCGTCGTGTTATGACTTAGATATTGTTAAAATGGATATAAAACACCAAACCATCATCATTGTATTTGATCTATATCTGTTACCGCTAAGTTGTAAAACTTTGTGTGCCCAGGAAAAGTGAAGTTAGGTAAACTGACTGGCTCAATATGACTGTTATAGTGTTGACTGGGTTGTTACTCCAAACTAACCAAACAAAAGAAATCAAAATGTTTTCTAATGGAATTTTTTTACCCAGCATGGTAAGTATTAAATCAACAAATTTGGACATGCACGTTGTTGTAAATAGGGTGCCAGTCCAAAGAATATAAAAATGACTATGAAGGTCCTGTCTCACCTGGATCTACACTGTATTAAATGTATCTAGTTAGGATTGTAGGTCTGAAAGTGTTAAAGAGAAAAGGACAATTCAACATAAATAGTTTCAATCAAATCACAAAACCAAACATATTTGTGAAAATCTATAGGAAAAGAATGCACTGTAATTTTTGAAACTATGTCAGTTAAAAATTAATTAATGTTCAACTTCTTTAATTTTGTGTATAGATTTGATGACCTGCATTTGTTGAAATAAATATATTTAAACTAAAACTGCCAAAATCATGAGTCAGGACCCAGACTCTGAGTAACTGACATGAAAATTTCAAAATGACTGATGTGCAAGGAAGGATAATGAACAGTGTATTGAAATTGTAAACTCTATATCAAATACAATGAAAACAATGAAGATTTTAGGTTCACAATAGGTAGGAATGTATAATCTGAAAAATTAGCTCTGTTAAGAAAACATGCCAGTAGCCTTGATTATATCTACAGAGAAAAATCAGTTGTTACTTATTTTTGCCTTTTTATGCATTTTGTCTGAAAGAGAATACGGTTCAACTTCTAACTTTCTTTTGATGTTCAGATTTACTGTAGAATATGAAAAGTAACATCAGCAAAACAAGCAAGTTAGAAGCCCAGAGGGTGATCATACTGTTCTGAGGCAGTTCCTCTGTTGAAGTTCTTTGTGGTTTCATATGTACAGGGGTGGGAAACTTCAGGATTAATCCTGATTTCACTTTTAAGAACTTCCATTTTAAGTATGAAATTTCACTTTTCCATTTGTTCACAAGACCATCATTTAATGTCAAAAGTAGTTATTTGGGTTAATATATGCCTGAAATAACTTTAAATCTTATGTTGAACTAATAATTAGGCCCTCCCAGGGGTTATGGGGAACAGGGGAATAATGTCATTTATTTAAGTGGAACAGGGAAACACAAGTCTAAAAATGAAGGGAACAGGGGAGCAAATGTAACTTTGCAGAGCAGGGAACATAGAAAATTAAGATTTTGATTTTGGGGAACAAGGGAAAATGCTGAAATATTTCAGGGGAACAAGGGAACAGGTACAACCCTGGGAGGGCCTCCATAACTAGTTGCACAGGTCCAAATAAGAGGGGGTATCCACATAATAATCTTCTTAATAAAAACATATGCTGTGGGTATTCATTGGAAGTGCCCAGCGCTTCTAATGAGTACCCACAACATATGTTTTTATTGAGAAACAAGACAAAAATGAGTAGTTTTGGATGAAAAAAAAAATGCCTTATTTGGAGCAATGAGTAGTTTCTCAGTCCTACCTGGGGAGAGTATTTCAATTTCAGGACTGGTTTTAGATTTCAGGATTGATTTTTAGTGACTATTCTCATCCTTGTATGTGGTGTTTGTTTTGTCATTATTTGTTCCTCATCTCTCACCTCTGTATGAGTTGTTTGTTGCTTTCCCTTTTTAGAAAAGACAGTCCACTTTGAACAAGTGTTGTACAGCTGTTCATGATACCCCACAACAAGCCAAAGGTAACAATATGCTATATTGCACAACTGATTGCTGAAATGTCCCGGTACCTTTTAACAAGGATTAATCAAAAATAGTCTGATTACGTCTTTTCCCCAAAGGAATCCTACTGTTAGCTTTCTCTGGTGTGCAGAAGCCTCGTTACCCCCCTGCAAATTGTGTTTATTGGGAGGGGGTGGGGGTGGAGTTATGTACTGTTTTCACGGCTGTCTGTATGTCCGTCCATTAAATTTTGGTTTCTGGCTTGTCTGCACCCTATCTCCTGAAGGAATGGATGGATTTTGATCAAACTTGCACAGCGATATGGACAAGAACTGATTAAATTTTGGTGACCTTGACCCAATTTTCAAGGTCTTAGAATGTTGGAAAATGGCTTGTCAGCACCCTGTATACGGAAGGAACAGATGGATTTTGACCAAACTTTGTGCATATATTGTTGGGACATGGACAAGAACTGATTAGATTTTGGTGACCATGACCTCTTTTTCAAGGTCATACAAGGTCTTAAAATGTTGATAAATGGCTTGCCTGCAACATATTTCCTGAAGGGATGGTTGGATTTCTACTAAACTTGCACAATATTGTTGGAATATGGACAAGACTTCAATTAGATATTGGTGACCTTGATCCTATTTTCAATGTAACATAAGGTCTTAGAATGTTGGGATCAAATTGGTAGGGGACATATGTTTCTTCTGAAAACACTGTTCTAGTTCAAATATATTCATTCAAAATAAAATGCCAAGCAAAACACATCTTTCTGAAAGATGTCGAAAGGATTTAAATAAAACGCTATGCAAAATACGTCTTTCTGAGTGATATCGAAAGGACAGTCGTGCATGTCAAATATGAGCCAGCATAGCTCCAGATAAGAGGAGTAGCCAGATAAATTATTTTTCTTATTTCTTCTTGAGAAGCCGGCCTCAGTGGCTCAGTTGCATGCGCGTCCGACTGGTGATCAGGAGGTTGCGGGTTCGACCCCTGCTGGGTTGACAACATTCTTTCGCGGAGATTTGATCATGAAATAATTCTACGGTCATTCTCTCCCTTCCGCTGATTCAAGAAGGGCAGTTATCAGTTTCTGGCGAAAGAATGTGCACAATACTGGTTAACCACTTAGTGGACTAAGCCTACCCAGTTAAAGTGTGGTTAGGTAAACTGACCGCACTCAACATGACCCCATTTGGTTGACTGGGCCATAAAACCTCAACACAAACAAATCTTCTTGAGAAGTGCTTAGGCACTTCAAATGAGTAGCTACAACATGGAGAATTAAGAAAAAAATCAATCTTTTATGGACTAAAAAGGTCTGAATCTTTTCTGGACAAAAAGAGCTTAATCTTTTCTGGGCAGAAAAGGTCTTCATCTTTTTTTGGACAAAAAAGTCTTAATCTTTTCTGGACAAAAAAGGTTTTAATCTTTTCTGGACAAAAACAGTCTTAATCTTTTCTGAACAAAAATGGTCTTGTTGTTTTTTGGACAAAAATGGTCTTAATTTTTTCTGGACAAAAGCGGTCCTAATCTTTCCTGGACAAAAAAGGTCTTAATCTTTCCTGTACAAAAACGGTCTTAATCTTTTCTGGACAAAAAGGTCTTAATCTTCTCTGGACAAAAAAAATGCTTATCTGGACCTAAATTCCCTGTTCCCAAATGGGATTTAAATGTGCAGAACCTGGCGTGTAACTAGACAGCCCTAACCACTAGTTGGAATGTGCATCTCATGTCTTCCATTTCAGAGACAGTGGAAAGAATGATAGGTTCAAATATTCATAACATGGTCCACTATGATGTTACATGTTACAAACAGCTGTATATTCAGGTAAATTGCTCATTATTTGTGTGAAAGTCTCGTCCTGATATATTACGTTTTCCCGAGAGTCATAATATACAGTAGAACCTCGATAATTCAAACTCCAATAATTCAAAATTCTCAATAATTCACTCATTTTGAATTCCCGACTTAAATATGTGTATGCATTTTAACCCTCAATTATTCAAAGTCTCAATAATTCAAACAAAACTGTTCGGTCCCTTGGACTTTGAATTATCAAGGTTCCACTTTACATGTTTTCTTGAGAGTAGAAAAACTTAGAAATACAAATCTGTTGAATGAAAGATGACTATACATTTTTTTACCATTTTCTTGAAACTTTTTATTGCATGGAAACTGCTGATAAATAAATTGCAAAAATCTGCAGAAGGCAATCTAAAAGAAATACCAAATCCTGGTTTAAAAGAAAATTTGGTAAAGTTTTTTAAAGTTTACCTGTTTTCTCCCTATTATATATATTATAGTGTTGCCTTTATTTTGCATTTAGAAATCTTTACCATAGTTCTGCTACACATAGGAAAAAGAAAGGAAGGGAATGATCAGGAATCGATACAATTACCTAACACCTTCCGTTCCAAGACACCAAAGGGAAAGAAGGAAGCACTTAAAGCAACAACACCACAATCAAAACACTACAAGCAGAAATAGGATTAGCCTTTCAAACATTTTCTTATTATTCCATTAAAACATATTGTACTCATAAGAAGTGCCTTGGTGATTCACCACTGAGGTACAAACAACATATGTTTTTATGAAGAAGTAAGAAAAATATCAATCATTTTTTTTTTAACCCTAGTCCTGCTGAACCCAGATATACTATGACTTTGCAAACAGTGTAGATCCAGATCAGTTGGCTTCTAAAGAAGCCAACTGATCTGGATCTGCACTGTTTGTCATTGTGTATTTAATTTGTATTAATAACCTGGATCAAGTAATCTGATTGGCTGAAAATTAGAAGTGGTCGTGGCATCTTAATAAATTCAGCAGGACAAGGGTTAAATACAAAGTTACCCAGAGCTGTGGTCTGTTCTTACATTGTAATGAAGTTGAAATACCCGTTCATAATTTACACAACAACATATCTCAGTTAACCCTTGCCATGCTGAATAAATAACCATGCCCAGTTCTTATTTTAAGCCAATCAGATTATAACATATTTAATGGCAGTCCTGGCTTTTTCAGAAGCCAACTGATCTGGATCTACACTGTTTGCAAAGGCAGGGTATATGTGGGTTCAGCAGAACTAGCATTAATGTTTTCTCCTGTTTATTTATGACACCTTAGGTTATGGCTGGTGTCTGTATATTGAGAACCGAGTCAGAGGGTGAATCCGAGCGTGTACAACAGCAGTTCTTGTCTGGTCCACAGTCAGTGCTTCATCAACCAGGTTCAGGTAAGTGGATTAACCCATTTTAGTCTGGAGACCCCTCTGATCTGGATCTGCACTGTTTGCCAGTTACTTTTATGGGAGTCTCCAGACTAAAATGGGTTAGCTCAACTCACATTTACCTCATGTATTTGCAAAAACATTTTAGGAACTTCAGATGAGATGGGTGAAAAACATAATTAAGTTATAGGAGTTACTGTTGTCATAAATTCATAAGTTATGATCTTGCATGCAAGGTCTCTTTCAAAAGTAAAACTCTCACAGGGGAGGGAGAACCCATTTTACATTATCAATGACTTTTTGTTACTGTTGCGAGATGCTGAGATAGAGCAGTCTTTATCATGAAGTGTTTGATTTGATGTCCTTTCAAGAAGGGAAAATGATATACTGGTAATTTTATATATGACTAGGATAGACCGGTATATTCTAATGTATGCAGTCTGATCAGAGTGTAAACTGTTCACTCACCATGGTCCACATAATTTAGAGCCTTTGTTAGGCATTTTTCTCCACCAGAAAAGAAAAAAAAAAAAAAATGACCGGCACAGTAGCTCAGTTGGTAGAGTGTCTGCTTTGTGACAGGGAGGTTATGGGTTCAATCCCCAGCCAAGTCATATCAAAGACTTTAAAAATAGTACTAGCTGCTGTTTTTGCTTGGCAGTCAGCAAAAGACAGCAGAGCTAGGAATCAGAACTGGTCAGCTCAGTGTCAGTATAATGTGACTGGGTACAATATGTCAAGTGTCTGGGGTGTGATATTTCAGTGAGGCAGCACTCTAAAAGTGAGCATTGAGCTCCCTGTCACATCCAGACACGGTTGCGATATGACTGAAAATTTGTTGAAAGCGATGTAAAGCCTAAATAAAACAAAAACCACCAAAAAACAACTAATAATTTTATATTCCTCCATGAAAATGTACTATGTTGTGGGTACTCATTAGAAGCACCTCACTGAGGGGTTCTAATGCTTACCCACAACATATTTTCATGGAAGAATAAGAATAGGATATACCTGGTCTTATCTAGATCTATGACATATATTTACAGCCAGTGTTGACTGATTGACTGTAGGAAAGGGTGAGTTGACTGGGGTCTACATTTGTCTTGCATATTAAGATTGATTTCTGTTTTGAAGGGCTGTTTTGTTGTTTAGTTGTCACTGAGGAGCTTCTGATTAGTTTTTAAGGAGAAATAAGAAAAATGATCCCAAAATTATCACCAAATAAAATGCTGCAACTTAACAAGTTCTCTGTTGTCATCTAGTATTGCTCATCGGAATATTTATTTTCATTTCCAGGAAGAAACAGACCAACAAAGCAGCCAGTAAAAAAGCCGAAGTCTCCCAGAATTACTTCCCCATATTCAAGGGATGTAACCACTGCTATAGACTCAATTACCAATGCACTGCATACTAACACTGATACTGTTCATCCACTGGACTTCTGTACCAACTTACTGAACCAAATTGGAGGTGACAGTCCCTCTCTTCCACCAGGTTGTCACATTTCTAATCCTTCTGCTCCAAGGCAAAAGTTACCAGGGATTTCAGGAACAGAGTTGCCACATTCTTTTAAACCATTTTCAGGATCTGGTTTCACTCTTGGTACAGGGAGTAATTCTCGTACTCGACCATCTGCAACAGTTACTAGGGAAGATGAAATATTGGAGTCTGAGAGCAGTGGCTATGGTAACAGGACAAGATCAGATGTGGGAATGTCAGGATTTGCAAGTCATCCAACACAGGCTCTTGATAGCCATTTTGGGTTGTTAGGGCCAAACTTAGATAATAGTAACATGACCCCGAATGCTACATCAGTTGCTGCTGGGGAGGATTATGCCAATTCACAGAATGAATTACAGATTTTGCAAGAGGTAATTGTTGAGCCTGCTTGTGATAAGAGAGTAGGCCCCTTATGGTATTAGTGCATGCATATAATAGCTACAGATAAGAGGGGTATCAAGATAATTTTATTTCTTATATTCTCCATGAAAACATACATTGTGGGTACTTGGTAGAAGCACCTCGTTGAGGCACCTCTAGTAAGTATCCACAACACGTTTTCATGGAAAAATCAGAAGATTATCAATACATTTCAGTAAACAGAAAGCACTTTATCTAGGGCCATGCAGGTCTGTTCTTCTGTCCCATTCTGGCAGTTTTTATAGGCCGCTGGCCAGATATGGTTTAACCCCCCCCCCCCCCCCCCCATAGACCATGTTTTTCTTATAGCCTATTATCTTGCAAGTATTTTGCAGCATGTTAGCCATCTGGCGATGGAGGCGTTACCCAGTAACAGCCTGTTACATTCGTTACACCGACAAAAAGTATAAGAAACTATTAAACCTATGAGAATTTGAGCAAAAGTAATTTTATGATCCAGCTAAATATATGAAGTTACAGAACAGTCCATTAGCTACAAAATGTGATGGTTTTTTTGGCCTTACATGGTGTTACACATGTTACATTTTCTACGGTACCCTTTAGAAATGAGTATTTTAACTCGTACAGTTCATTTTCGTAGATTGTACATTGCCCCTTTGACCTTAACTTTGTAATTTGTGACAAGGTATTAAAATCCTCTGTCCAAAGCTACAATCATGATCTCTCTAGCTTTTATATTTTGTCAGTTATTGGGTGTTAAGCAATGTCACCCCACTGGGAAATGCAACATTAAAAAATCGTTTTCACATATTATCACACCAAATGCAGCCTAGAAGTTGTACAAATAAAGTGAATTCTTATTTGTAGCATTATATTTCAGTAATATGAGATACATAGGCGCGTTAAAACCTGTCTCTGCTATATTATTCTGCCCATAATAACGTAGGTAACATCTAAAATATCTACATATTGTGGGCTTTGGTGGTTTTCTGTCTGGTATTCTGCATCAGTTTTTAATGCCTCTGTTTTGTATCCTTTTGAAGCGTTTGTACGCATTTCCAAACCTCCAAATTTAATGCAGCAAGTCTTTGTCAATTATATACATTCATCAGTTATATACATTCAATACTGTTAACAGCAAAGTTGCTATCTGCATTTTGGCCACTTTTGCATAAAATACTGAATACTGTCCTGAAGTTTTTAATGTGTGGCAAATGCTTATAATTTCTTGATATCTAAAAATATCTACAGATGAATTATATGACAGACCCTCACATGACTTTGCTTAATAATTTATCAATGGTAACATATGTAACACCTTTATGTCTTAATTTTAAGGGATTTTTGTCTCTGTAAAGGTTTGTACCTATACCTTTATAACTTGAATTAATACTCAGTTTTAGAATAATAAAGTTCTGTAACTTCATATTTTCAGGATAAGAGGATAAAAATAGCGCTTTTGCCTTATTTATTCTGTGACATTATCAGGTGTTTACGTAGGTAATTCATTTATCTGCAATCTAACTAACCTATGCAAATCAAGAATGTTATTGGTATATTAAGAAGATCCATATTATAGCTTGCTAAACTGTTATGAATATTTTTATAATTTTATTTTTCGCATACTGATTGATAAGGACAAGCTCTTGCCAATGGTCTTGCCAAATCCCAGATTTTATTGCCAGTCTAATCATATATATCATCATAATCAGATTTTTGATTAACATGCAGGTACAGGAGCAACATCCACATCAGTGGGCCCCCTTCCAGATAGCTGGCTTGCTGCATGCATGGCAGATCTCACACCAGATCTCCACATATTTCTATCATGAGGGTTGATAGCCAAGAGCTTCCACTCTCTTCAATCCCTCTCTGCTTCCATGTCATCTTTGGCCTCCCAGGCCCACGCTTTCCCTCAACCCGTATGTGAAAGGCTATCTTGACTGCACCATTGGAGCCTTCCACATGTCCATACCAGGGGAGCCTTCTCTCCTTCAGAATGAGGTCCAGATCCTCAATGCCAAGCTGCGCAAGTAGTTCATTGGACCGGGTGCTGACGTCTTGTGGCCTGACATTGCAGATCTGTCTGATCATTGCCCTGTCATTCCACTGCAGACGTTGGAGGTTTGGTTTTGTCAATGGCCAAATCTCACTGGCATGGAGCATTGCGCTCGGCACACAAAAGCTGTATACACGGCCATGTCTTGAAAGAGAGGTGGCGTGAAGAGAGAACTGGTAGCAGCTCCTTGAACTTCTTCCGGGCATTTTTCACATGTGTTGTAGTTGAAAGTTCATGGCCACCTGCTGCTGAGAGCATGTCCCCTAGGTAGCAAAAGGAAGCTACCACCTCCAGCTTGTCAGGTCCGACTTCGACTTCCCTCTGTAGTCTGCCGTCCAAGGGGCATGCAGTTCCCTGGCACCGTGTACATCTGTAGTCAAGATCCTTTGTCAAGCACTTGAGCCCACTGCATTTCTTGTGTACCCAGTGCTTGCAGCCATTGCAGAAGATGCTGTTGCTGCCCACTCCAGTGCGACAGCGGTGCATGGAAACTCGCCTGAACTCTGCATGAGGTCCAGGCCCGTACTGCAGATCATGATCTTCATCTTTCCTGCATTTACTCTCAGTCCTTTCTTTTCCATTGCTTCTATCTAAGCCAAAGCAAATACTGAAACTGATCATAATGCTTAAAATGATAGTGTTGAAAGGCCATAAAACCAAATTGTCAATCATTATATGGGTATAGTGTTGAAAGGCCATAAAACCAAATTGTCAATCATTTTATGGGCGTTTTTTGGTCTTTATATGATTTTGAAAAAAAAAAAAGAACAATACATAAAGAACTTTTTGCAGATTTATTTAAATTTCTCTTTTCAAGTACAGAACCTTTGGTTATAGTACGTAGTATGTGATTTACAGTGACATATTAGTAGTCAGTCATCTGCTAGATCAGATCAATTACCTTTTTGACAGCACTCTAGGTGTACATATTTATCACTTCCCATATGTTAGAATAGTCATTGTTGATCATTGCTGAGAATACATATTACTGTACCTATATGTGCAGGATTACACTATTTTCTACAAAATTGCATATGTGCCCAGGGAAGGCTACGATCAGCCTGTGCACTCTATGTATAGCTAAGAGCACAAAGCTTCATGCGACTAGCAAAGATCCTGATCAGACTGGATGCATAGGCTGATCTGAGTCTTTGCTGGGCCTCTGATCAGACTGTGCAGATGTGTATGCTGATCTGTGTCTTTGCTGGGCACATGTAGTAATTGCTGTGCGCTGGCTCATTTATAAATGTAAACATGCAACCAGGTCACTTGCTCATTCGGTAGCATGTGATTTACAGTGACATATTAGTATTTTGAATATTAGACAGGAAAAGGAAAAAAAGTTCTTAAATGTTTACCATTTTTCACAACTTCCAAATGTTCAGTGCTGCCTGACATTTATAGCACAAGATACCAATTTTATACTGAAATGACAAGCCATATAAGTGGGTCATGCACCTCCGCTGAAAAGTGATTTCAATTATAAATTTGTTTATTTCAATCACATTTTGGGACATATATAGACTTTTAAAGGCATTTGTACTGGTATAAAAGCCGATTCCAACAAAAAGCTAACTTATTGCATCTGTGAGCAGCATAGATCCAAATCATTTTCTTTTCTCTTGCATGCCCATTTCTATAGTGCATGGTTTGTTTACATTTCTATGTATTATGTAATATTTTTATACATGATAGTGACGGGGTGTTCATGTTGGTTTTCTGTATGTTCATCTGTCTATCGTATGTCTGTCCGTATTTTCGGTATCTGCCTGCCCCATGATAATCCTGGGGTATTATTATTGTTTCATGTTTTTATTTTATGTATATATTTCAGGTACTTAACAAAAGTAAACATGATGTTGGAACAGCAGAATCAGATTCCCAGGATGACCCTGAGTTACAGCTGGCTTTGATGCTAAGTAAACAAACTGATAATGTAAATCCTAGTTTAGATATTGATGACCCAGTCAGATTTGATCATGAGAAATCTGTACAGTTCACTGATAAGGTTGTCCCAGATGACTCACAAGAGGATCTTGATGAAGAGCTTAAAATAGCTATAGAAAGAAGTAAACTGGATAGTAACCAAACTGGCAAAAGTGATTTAGATACTCATACAATTTCTAAGCTTCAAAAAGACATAAATGGAGATGTTGATCTTTCTGGTATGTCACCTAAACAAATGAAAACTCCATCAGTAAATGTGGATATTTTACCTGATGAGGACAAGCAGTTGAAATTAGCAATTGAAATGAGCAAAATAATGAGTACCCCTGTAAAAATCGATGAAGAAGAGACAGATTTTCAAATGCGGGAAGCTCTTGAAAGGAGTAAACTTGATCATACTCCACGGAAGCTAATAGATGATTCTGACTTTCAGTTAAAACTGGCAATTGAAAGAAGCAAGATTGAATACAGTCCAAAGAAATCTGACACTGAATTGGAGAATAAGATTCTGAAGGTAGCTATAGAGAGAAGTATTATAGAGCAGAGCCCCAAAACAACTTCTATTAAAAGAAAACTTGATAATTCTAATGATTATGTTGAAAGGAGAAAACTTGTGAGAAGTTTGGAAAGCAAGTTAGAGGAGAATATGGATAGAGTAGCAAACACTGATGGCTTCAATGAAGAACTTGTAATAGATATTAGTGATTCACAGAACAGCATAATACAAACTAAAGAGGTAGCATCTCTTCATGATGAAGTTATACAAATAGATTCACAGTCACAGGAAATAGACATTGAAGAAAAAGAATTGGAATCAAGCTCTGATTTCACGGGAGTGAAACCTGTTTCTGTAAACACTTTTTCAGATGTCACTTCATATGCAACAGAAAATGATGACATAAGTAGGAAAGTTAAGGACTGCAATTTTCTTTTCAATTCTGATGAGCGTGTAAACAACAGTGCTGATGAGTTTGTTAACAGTAATGTGGATGAGGAGGTTGATGATGATTTGATACCCCCTTCACCGTGTAAGGATAAATTAAATGCAAGTCAGCTAAGTATAAGTTTTAAAAGCTCTAGTATGAAAGGAGAGGATACACTGCATAGTGTTGCATCCGGTGGACCTAAGCGCTGTAAAAGTGTTCTGTCAAAGAGTGTCACTTTAGGTATTGAAATACCAACTAAAATATTACATACTCAACATGACAGAACAGCAGAAGTCCCAGACTCCTCTTCAAAAGAAAAATGTGATCAGGAATTTTGTGTAAAAAAGGAAGCTAAACTGTCAAAGAATTCAGATTTCAGCTTAAAATCTAGTTTGTTTAGATTTGTGGATGAAAATGCATCTGATGATGATGACAGTTTCTCTGACTGTGATGATAATGATAACCCGATGGACTATGATGGAAGTGAAAATAATTCTAGTAGGAGTATAGAGGATATTTTTCATTCTGATGTTACTGGTGTTAAGTCCAGTCATGTGCCAGAAACAAATACTAATTCTGATAAAGTGCCAAAAACAAATGAAAATGTGCCAAACTTGCCTACTTCAGGTATTCTAGTCAGTAAACATTCAGAGCAACACATACAGACTTTCTGTATTAAAGAAAGTAATCAAACAAGAAAAAGTGTTAAGCAGAGAGATTCCAAAATGGATAAAACTGCTAATGTGGATAGTAGTAGGACTAATAATACAGAAGTGAGTGCAATATTGACAGTTGAAGAACATTCCAATATAAAGTTAGAGCCAGGTGATGAAAATCCCTATCATACCGACAGTAATTTAGGTCCAGGTTATAATGATGAAAAAGTTTTGAATATAAATTCAAAGGATATTAATAGTACTTTAGTGAAAACTGAACCAGATGACTCTCAGACAGATAATTCTGGATTTTATGGATTTGATTCTGATATGGAAGAGGTTGACTTTAATCCAGACTTAGATGATAGCGATAATGATCCATTATATGAGGTTACCAAAGATGATGTTGCTTCTACAGAGAGCAGTAATAGTGATTGCAGTGCTGCTGATAAAGATGACATGGATGAACTTATCTCTAGAGTAGATCCAGATTACTTACCAAACATCAGTAGACCAAAGAAAAGAAGAAAAACTAAAAAAGATTGTTCTAGAAGCAGCCGTGTACCTTCATATTCTATTCATATAAAGACAGAAAAATCCGAAAATTCAGTTGTTGATACCGAAATGGATGCAGTATTAGCACAGATGTTGCAACGAGAATTAAACAAGGAGAGTCATGATGAACTTCTTGCTGGAAAGATACATGCAGGCTTGTCAGCTTCAGCTCTAGTTCATGAAACTGATGAAGAAGTAGCAAGGAGACTTCATACTGAGTTAAATAGTACTAATTCTTCTACTGCAGATGAACTTATCAATTCAAAAGATGCAATATTTGGATATGAAAACAAGGTCTTAGAATCTAAAAAGGAACAGTATTGCAAAAAGAAACAGGGAAACATGGAACATATAGACTTGCTTGAAACAGATAACTTGGTGAAGGAATTACAGAGAAGAGAAATGGAGAAGATAGAAAGAATGAAAAGAACTCTGGCTGAGGATAAAAGACTGGCAGAATTGCTTCAAGAAAACCCAGATGTAGAAAAAGGTAAGCTGTATGTAATAGTTGTTATGGAACTTGTGAAATTGTCAAAATTGTCATTTTGTCTGGTCTGTCACAGGGCTGATGCTAGCAAAGTTCTAGATAAGGTGCTTTTTTTCAACCAAAATGTGTTGATATATAAAGAAATCAATTGGCCTAACAACCCAGACTTAGTTGTTGTTTTTTTTTTGTTTGTTTTTTTTTTTTTTTTTTTTTTTTTTTGCAAAGAAACTGAAACACAAGTATTTTGTTCCTGATCTTATTGATATTTGGAGAATAGGTATAGACTCCGTATCAAGAATGCAGTTTAAGGCCAAGACTGTTTCTGTATTGGAGTTGTTCTTTGTCTATGTCTCTGTTACTACCAATGTGCTGTTTTGTTTTGTCATTTGTTCACAGCTGTTTTTCTTTTGGCAAGGAATTCTTTGTAATTGTGGCCCATAGCTCCAGATAAGAGGATTATCCACATAATAATTCCCTTATTTCTCCACAAAAACATTTGTTTTGGTTCTCATTAGAAGCACCTTGACAAGGCGCTTCTAATGAGTACCCACATGTTTTTTGTGGAAAAATAAGAAAAATGTCAATACTTTTCATTTGTAAAAAGTACCTCATCTAGAGCTATGGTGGCCTTTATTTGATGACTTCATTTATATTTTAGGTCAAAATAATTTAGAAAGATCACTAAGCTGCAAGACTGATTACCCCCCACCCACACGCACAAGTTCTTCTTTTACTAAATGCTGTTTGTATCACTGCCCACTAATACTCTCCATGTTTTACACTGAATGATTCATTAGGATGGAATAGCATATTAATCAAAAAGACTTCTTTTGATCACATCCAAAATGAATTCACTTACTGTCACAGTGAGTAAAAATTTGTCTTTGGATATGATCAAAAGAATTCTATGGATCCATGTTTTACTGCAGATGAACGAGAAAAGAAAGAGACCACTGTGCCTAGAAATTATAAGAAATTGTTCGCTGAGGACAGAGCATTGAGGGAGAAGGCTGCTGCTGAGGTGACTAGTTTGGAATTTTTACATTTAAGAAATAATTTTTCCATACTGTGAATTAGCATCAAATAACGCATGGTGTTGGAGGGCAGATTGCAATGCAGTAATTTGGACAGCAAAACTGGAGCGAATTAATATTCACATCTGCCTGACAACACCATGTGTTATTCGATGATATTTCACAGCAGAGAAAAATAATTTTGATTCTAACATGATACATAAAGGAAAATCGACGTAGTTGCAGTGTTTCCCAACGAACTACTTTGCAGCGGACCTGGAAGTAAATGTTTACATGTATATGCAGCATCATCAAACGCACCCTTTTGCACACACTACTTTGATGACATGAATTATTCTAGTTTGATCACAGTAACTTTTCCATAAGGCGCAAATAGAAAAAGTCTTGTTAGAATATAAATTTATACTAATTATAATGGGATAACCTAATTTCCTACCATTCTTATCCTGAAATTTGAACAAGTCTGTTATACTACTTGCCGATGTGTATAACAATGTTGGATGAGTGGCCTGATCAGAAGCCTGGTTCTCTACCCCATTGATCTGGGTATACACTTTATGTTTAGGCCTATCTGTTTCAATAAAATATGGTAGTTTACATAGTGTACAATGTTTATATATGCTGCTGTTGGGACTAACACTTTAACCCTAGTCCTGCCAGTCCCGGATATATCCTGCCTTTGCAAACAGTGTAGATCCAGATCAGTTGGCTTCTGAAGAAGCCAACTGATCTGGATCTGCACTGTTTGCCATAAAGTATGTGAATTTATATCAACAATCTGGATCAAGTAATCTGATTGGCTGAAAATTAGAAATGGGCATGGTATCTAAATTCATTCAGCATGACAAGGGTTAAGGGCTATAATGATATTGCGTAATTGTTATCCTCAAATGACTGGAAATTAGTTGATATTTATACATTGAAAAAAGCTAGAAAAAGGAGAAACATTAAAATATTACATTCAGAACTGTGAAACAGATTTTGTTGCAATTAGCCATTAAATGAAGTGTGATATCCTTGATTAAATACATGATCGGCATACACTGTGGCCAGCCTCATTATGGCATCTGTGAGATAGGGTCATAATGATTACTGTGACAAATTGGTTATTGGATAGTTTTAAATTTTTAGCCTGATGGCTCGAAATTTAAAACTATGCAATAAACTATAATTATTTGCTAATATTTTTGTTCACAAATTTATAGCAGAAGACTTATATCAAAATGTTTAGATTTGCGAGGTATCTAGGATCTCTCCATATTATGTGATACTTTATACGATCATTACATATATATCAGCATGATTAGAGAGCTGAGATCTGCAAACTTACTTGCAACAGATATTTGAAAAAGTGAACTTCTAATGAAGAACATCTGTTTTTACACTAGTAACATCTGGTGTTTTTTTTTTCAGCTCTACCTCTCTACCACTGGTAGAGCTTATCCCAGAGGGGGACTGTCCGACATCTGTATGTCCGTAAACAATTTCTTGTTATTGCATCTCCTCAGAGACCATTGGTCAGATTTTTTCAAAACTTATCTGGGATGTTCCCCCTGGTGGTATATTTTGTGCCCGTCCAAATTTGGTTCTGGTCATTGGCCATCTTTGATTTTTCTCGTTATCGCATCTCCTTGATAACCAGGGGAGAAATTTCATCAAAATTTTGCATATGGATTCCTCTCAACCCATAAATGTGTCTCTGCAAAAATGTTTGCAGTCCGTCTATGACAGCAGTCTTAGAAATTGCAACTTCCCCTTTACTTCTTTACTTAACACTGTTGCAATATCTTTATCGTATCTCCTCCGTGACCACATTTTTTTGAAATGTAAAGGTCGTGACTTCCCTTTACTTAACACTGTTTCAATCTCATTATTGCATCTCCTCCAAGATCACTGGTCAGATTTTTGAAACTTGTCTGAGATGTGTCACCGGTGACCTTGTTGTGCATGCCCGAATTTGGTTCCGTTGCATCGACAAATATGACCGCTGTCAGCAATCTTGAATTTTTCCCGAAACTTTGCATATGGATTCCTCTCGACCCCTATATGTGTCTCTTTGAAAAGGATTCCGGTCCATCAACTAATATGGCTGCCAGACGGCCATCTTAGAAATTGTGACTTCCTCTTTACTTATCACTGTAACAATCTTGTTATCTCATCTCCTCCCAGACCACTTTTCAGTGTATTTTGAAGCTTGTCTGGGATGTTATTCAAATGGTCTTGTTGTGCCTGCCTGAATTTGGTTCAAGTCCGTCAACAAATATGGCCACCATTGGCCATCTTTGATTTTTCCTGTTATCGTATCTCCTCCATAGCCAATGGAAGAATTTTATCTAAACTTTGGAGTGCAGACCCAGAATGTGGCGTCTGATCAGGGTCTGCACTTTTTGCATTAAATATTGGAATTCCTATAAAACATAGTAATAATAAAAACTAAATGCCACAGAATGTTGCATCTGATGTGGATCTACACTGTTTGCATTAAATTCAGAAATTTCTTTAAAACGTAATAAAAAACTAACCATACACCCTGCTGTTGAAAACAGACTAGTCCAAAGAGTTGTGGTAGAAGGGTCCTCTCGATGTAAATAGGTAAAATATGATTGTGTTTTACAACAGGTGGAAGAATACAGAAAGCTTCAATCTCAGAGGTACCACCAAAGACACAGCCAGAAGCTGCCAAGTGAAAGACTTCACACAGTAGAAAAAGGTCAGTCATTGCTATACAGGACAGTTAGGATGTAGCATTTCCAAATAGATTGGCTCTGGATATCTCACACAAACCATTGTTTAAGTCAAACTAGATAAAAGACAAAATTAGTTTTTGTTTTGTACAATGCAGAAAAAGGGCCCATATGCAATTTGCGGACAACAAAGACACTGATCGGCCTGTACATTTGCGCAGGCTGATAAGTGCCTTTGTTGTCTGCTTACAGAATTAATGGATTTTGGAGTTTATGTTGATAACCAGAGAATGTCCAGATCAGACTGCATGGATACACACACTCATCTGGACTATTGCTTTTGGCATATGGTGTAAGGGCCTTTTTTCCAGGTGTGTTCCTTGCATTTCAACTCCTTTTACCTAAAAGTACTGTTATTGCAAACCAAACTTTCTGATCCTTTAGACTTTGAGATAACCAGAGTCAGCCATATATTTCTTTTTCTGAAATAATGTACTTTCGTGAAATACAGTATTTACCCTAGATGTTTTCTAAGAAAAATTCCAAAAAAAGTCACTTTACTGTAGGAATTGCATATGTCAGACTAAATTTTGACCATGAAGTTTACTTCAGGGTAAATAGTTTAGAACAAAGCAGAGAAACAGAAAAGGCAAATGGTTTCTTATAAGATATGGTCAGTCAGAACAAATAATTTCTTTTAAAATAAAACGCCAAGCAAAAAAACCTTTTTCAAGTGATGCTAAAAGGATAGAAGGGTAAATATAATATTATCCGTTTCTCCTATAATCAGTTACATTACTGCAATCTTATTTACAGCACCAGTTAGACTGCCATGTTTATGCCCTCCCCACCCTCCTATGGGAGGGGGGACATAGTGTTTTTGGTGCCAATCCCACTGGTGTCGGGGTCACACTTTTTTGCCTTCACAATATTTGGATTCTTACCAAATTGTCTTGGCTATATCATTGACACATAACGAAGAACTGACTAGATTTTGATGACCTTGACATAATTTTCAGTGTCACAGCAGTAGAAAAACTGAAAACTCACGGTGAGAGACATTTGTTTTCTCTGAAAACACTGTTAGTTGCCCAAAGTATTGGGACACCTAAACTCACAGCTCCAGATAAGGCACTTTTTTTCCATCAACAAGTAATGATGTTTTTCTTATTTCTCAAAACATCTGTTGTGGGTACTCATTAGAAATGCTTCACTGAGGCACCTTTAATGAGTACCCATTACATACATTTTCATGGGGAAATAAGAAAAATATTACAGTTGAAACTCATTGGCTAGAACATCTTTGGGACCATAGAAATTGTCCGAGATATAGGTAGTTTGAGTCATTGAGGGTTAATCATGAGGCCAGATCAAGAAGCAGTTGGCAATTATTTAGGGAAATATTTTCGATCTTCTACACTAAATGGTATGTTAAGTGTACTCATTAGAATTGCCTCTGTGAGGTGATTCTAATGAGTACACACAACATACACTTTTATTATAAAATAAGAAAATTTGTCTAAATATTTGTTTTCTGGAGCTAATGGAAGAATTTCGTAGGGAATCAAAAACGAGTTTGTATTAGCCATGGTAAACAAGCCATCAGTGTTTAAGCTATCAGTGTTTGACTGTATGTCAATACCCCCTCTTTTGTAGAGCTATATAAACTACTTCAGAAGTATATGTTCTGCCTCTTGATGTGTCAGAAATATTGCTGGATAAATGGAATACAGTGTTGACCCTGACAATTGTGTGGCATCTGATCTGGATCTACTTTATTTGCACAGGCCTATATTGTAACACATACAATGTAGTTCACATTTAGATACAAAATAAAAGTGCTGAAGTATGATTTGACTCTATTAATGTTAACTGCTCTCTGGGCAAATTCAGCAGACCATAAAGTGATATTTTTCATATTTTTACCAGCAAATAAATATCAAAGCCTATTTTCTGGAAAAGCAAGAAAAATATTTCTATATGTTGTCTGCAGATAATTTTACCCAGCATACTTTTAAGCTTTAAAATGCTGCTGTTATTTAATTTAACATTTTATCTATGGTAAATGTCTTAAGAATTTGTACACCAAAATTTTTCATAAAAAGGCATATTCAAATAGTGGAGACCCAGATCAAGGAGCAATCTGATCGTGTCTACACTGTTTACCATTTCACTAAGAATCTTAACCCTTGTCCTGCTGAACCCAGATATACCCTGCATTTGCAAACAGTGTAGATCCAGATCAGTTGGCTTCTGAAGAAGCCAACTGATCTGGATCTGCACTGTTTGCCATTAAGTATGTGAATTTATAGCAACAATCTGGATCAAGTAATCTGATTGGCTGAAAATTAGAAGTGGGAGTGGCATCTTAATTTATTCAGCAGAACAAAAGTTAAGAAACAACTGCATAAAAACAAAAATTAGGCCCCAAAAGTATGGAATAAAGTGTTCAGATTGTTGGGACATTTACCATATCCTTCTTACAGATTTCAGAGGCAGTAGTATCATTGGTAGTTCCTCAAGGAATACTGTAGAGACAGACAATACTTTCGACAACATAATGTTTGACAGACAGTCCTCTCTTCCCAGTTCCACATGGCCTAGTACAGATTCCATCCACATCAAAACCATCCAGTCGCAGAACAATAGTTTGCCCTTCAGCCAATCAAGACCAGGGCCACTGACACCTTGTACCAAATCCAACCAATTGCTTGACAATGAATTACCTATTGACCAATCACAAGCCGTTCCATTGACACCATGTGGTCAATCAAAATCTAGAGCTGAAAGAAATGTCAATACTACTTGTGGTAGCTGTGGTGAAAAAGGACATACTAGAGTCAATCCAAGCTGTCCAAAGTATCATACAGCAGAAGAATCTGCAAGGAGAGAGGTAGGTGTACAGTGAACTAACTGAAGCATGAAATTAAAGGGGCTAGATACACTTTGTACAGGGGCTGAGTCAGAGGGGTTACAGGGTTTCTGTCAAACCCCCACTTTGACTCAGTTTCATTTTCACAGGAAATTTTTTGATAAATTTGGGATACTGTATTGATCCAAGATATTCACACCCTTTACTCTTTTTACCTTATACTTTTCTTCAGCAAGTCCATTTTACTACCTGTGAATGTGAAATTGCTATATAAGTGGCAAGCAGTGTAGACCCTGATCAGACGCCACATTCTGTGGCATCTGATCTGGGTCTACACTGTTTGCTTGTATTTTCGGAATACGTAGAGTTAGTATAGTAAATTGATCAAACCAAACCCCCTCAGAAGTCATCTTGGATCCACCCCAGAATTTATTACAAAGCAGACAGCTGTGATTTCCTATTTGCATTGTTGACACATTGCCTCTTCTGCAAATGGGTCTGCTCTAAAAGGAAAGAACTCGCTCGCTAGGGGAGCAAAATTATTTCTTTTAGAGTTGACCCCTATTCAATAGAGCAGCAAAACAGTTTTGATAATGTCTCTTCACCTGAAAGTGTATGTATTACCCTTAAAAGTACCTTGACATTATCAAGGTTGTGCAAAACTGGAATGTATTCATACATACAAAGAAAGGGAGAAGTCAGAAGATAGTCTTTTGTTACTTTTGTGGGTTACTCATTAAAAATGCATCACTGAGACAATTCCATGAAGTCTCCACAGTTCTAGTGAATTATTTCACAGTGTCGGAACTGCTTTAATAAACTGCTTACCGCATTAATGCATTTCATCTTGACATCCTCAGCTGCCAAAAGGGACATAAACCTGACCAAAATGAAACATATTCCCATGACGTCCTGAAACTGTTGACATTACGTCATGAAGTGCCATCAACATTCTAATGAACAGACTGAATAATGCTGTTTTCTTATGTTTTTTATTGTTTTCTCGCTCAAAGGAGATTGATCATTGAAACACTTTTTGGCGCTTTCAAGAAGACAGTGCAACATATGTTTTCATTTAAAAATATGAAAAATTATCCCAAAATTATCACCAAATACTCCTCCTTAACAACTCCTCTGATCAAATATATACTTGGTTCTAGACTTAACTGTATATTCCCTTAGTATTTGACCCAAGCAAACAGTGTAGACCTGGATCAGATGCCCAAGAATGCAGCATATTATCAGAATCTAAATTGTTTGCCAATCATTCAGCAGTTTTTAGACACATTAATTTTCAGGCTATAGATATTCTGAGAGTAAAATGGTTGAACTATTTGCAAACAATGAAGACCCTGATCAGACGCTGCCTTCTGCAGCATCTGATCTGGGTCTGCACTGTTTGCCAATTACCCTTTTAGGAGTCTCCAAACTACAGTGGGTTAACAGGTAATAAAATGGACTGATTCAAATTTGAGGACAAGTGTTGAGTTAAAGGGTCCACGTATTTATGGTAAACAGCTGGCTTCAGTGGCTCAGCTAGAGGCATATTCGACTGGAGATCAGGTGGTCGCGGGTTCAATCATAGCCAGGTCTGGTAACATTTTTTCGTTGAGATTGATCATGAAATATTTTCTGCGGTCATTCTCTCCCTTCCACTGATTCAAGAAGGGCAGTTGTCAGTTTCTGATGAAAGAATGTGCACAAGTACTGGTTAACTGCTTATAGGACAATCTGCCCAAGAAAAAGTGTGGTTAGGTTAACTGACCACGCTCCACATGACCCCAATGGGTTGATTGGGCTGTAAAACCTCAACACAAACAAAATTTATGGTAAAGATGGTAAATCTGCATTTATTCAGACTTTGGTTGCATCATTCAGTGCTCCAGATAAGAGCGGGTAAAGGGTATTTCAGCATTGATTTTCAGAAAATTGGCATTGAATTTGAAACTGAGTATTAAATTTTCGATTTCTGCATTGGAATCAAATTCAGGGGGTAAACATTTTATCGGAAAATTGTCATTGTCAGAATGAGCTTCCTCTTTGATGGGGCATTATGTTTGTCCAAATTTCAGAGAAAATAAGGCTTGACAGTTCATGCAGACAATTCACATAAAATACAGGCCTTATTTTCTATGAAAAAAAAAATTTAGAATTTTGTATGCTACATTTTTTGCATGGTACTTTAAATGTTAAGCATTACAGTGCTTTAAATGTTAAGCATTACAGATGTGTATTTCAGCATTAATCTTAAAAATAGATAGTAAAATACTCATTGTATCAAAGCCTTATATAGAGAGCACTGATCATTGCAGGCCCAACAGGAGAGAAAAAGGCAACAAAAGGAAGAGAAAAAGAGAGAGGAGTTGGAAAACATAAATATGTTGGTGAGTTCATTAAATCATTTCTGCTTTGTACAGTTAGAACAGTTTACATTTAAATCAAACCTGTATTAACAAATACCTATGGGGATCAGAGGATAATTTTCTCCAGTTCTTCATAAAAACATATCTTTTGGGCAGGGCTCTGGAAATTCTGAAATCTGAATCAGTCCAGCCAATGATGATGATGTCATCAATGAGCCCATTTCCAAAAAAAAAATATAATATCACCTGTCACGAAAACAAGTGACAATTGGCAGTCCTATAACTCCTTTTAAATAATACACCTCAACTCCGTTATATGACGGAAGTCCGGGTATAACGAGCATGATCAAAGCTGGCGTCATCAATAAATACAGTCAGGTATGTAGAAAGAAAGAAAGAAAAAAAAAAGGCACGATTTTGTTGTTATTTCCACCTCCTCAGGGTTTTCCTAGATAACTATTTATAAACAACTGATTCCCGTCTAATGTAAGCGCGAAGACGGCAGGAAACAGGAGAAACGGAACGAAACGACTTTCATGGACCTAATTAAGTCTAATAAAAAAAAGGCCTGCGCCACGGGCGGTTTTGCAGTTTTCAATGTTTCAGGAGCTGTACAGACTGCTTAAATTTTAAGCACTGACCAATCTTGTCTAGCGGAAGTGGTGCATTACTTATTTTTACCGTGATATCTACCTTGAATTATACTCGCGTGTTACGGCCGTCAACAAAAAAAAAAACAAAAAAAGAAGCAAACAATAAGATCCAGATCAGACGCCGTTGTATGCAACATCTGATCAGAATGTACATGGTTTGGGAATTAATTTATCAAATCTGGGACCGACAAACCGTGTTGATCAAAACAAAAAAGAAGAGGAAGAAAACTGGTGTGTTCAAGCGGTGCATTCTCTTATCACTCTCAGTTAAAGCGACCTTTGATCTTTTGGACATGCCGACTGCACCTGATGTTTTGCAGTCTCAGTGTATTCACACGTGTCACACAAACGGATTAATTATCAGACTACCATTACTGATGATTTGTGTTAATTGCTTGTTTACCGCATAAAGGACATTAAAGTGTTAATTTATTGACAATGTTTAGATAATGACGTTATTAATTTGTGCTGTGGTAGGTTGCCGTTATTCATCTGTCTCTCCAATATACATGTCAAATGACCGTTTAGAGCCTTTTAACTACCATAATATCGCATTTAAAAGGTGCGCGGATGTTGTCAGTTTGGGAAGACTTGACAGTTTGTGATTTTTTAGACATCATTGATTCCTGAAAATTGGTTGGTTGGGAAAAAAATGGGGTTCAAGGCACAAACCTGTTGGACCGAATTATTAGCGTTTTGGGGTGTTTGGAACCGGTCCAGAATTCTTATTTTCGGTCCAGACCGGCTGTTTTCCAGTTTTCCGGAGCCCTGCTTTTGGGTACTCATTAGAAGCGCCTCACTTTCTAATGAGTACCCACAGCATATGTTTTCATATAGAAATAAGAAAAAATATCCCAGAGTTATCACCAAATACTCCTCCTTAACAGGTCCTCTGCTGATGCCAAAGATGATTGCTTAAGACAAGTGCTTACATAATACTAGTAAAATTCAGCTTACAGTAGAAATTCCCAATTTGAACATCTGTTTTTCATTCTTTATTGTAAAAATCTTAATGATTTTTCGAATTTCGATTATTCGAAAAATTCAGTTTTTTGAATAAAAAGAAATTCCTGTTAAGAACTCCATCAAAGTTTGCAATCAAAGTCACGCATGATTGTCATGGTTTCTTTTTGCCGCACCAGTGCAGCGACTTTAATTGCTGCACACCTGAGTGACTGCAGGCATATCAGTTTAGTGTAAACAAGTAATTGATACTGTATTAATTGTTTGCTTAAATAGGTGACCATCCTTCATTGAGTTTATGATATCTCTAGTACATGTCATTGATAATGATACTCTTGTTTGATGTCTTCAAGTGACAAAAATTAAAAGCATTACTAAAGTTAAATGGAAGATTTACGTGTAATATGTTAGTACGTTAGACTTGTATTGAGTGTGAAGGGGTTACGCCAAAAAAAATGATTCTGAAAACTGGAAAAAGATCTCTCAGACTGTAGCAGCCTGTTCTATAGCAGTCAGTTAGAGGTCCTTGCCAGCTGCAAACATCAGCAATTTTTGCTCCATATTTGTATTGGTAGATTAATTCTCCAGTAAACAATTCTTTCACATAGTTGTTTACATGTATAAATAAAACTATAAGTTCTTTTTTCTGCTTGACATAGATCTGTCAAGCATAAAGGAAGATTTGATTGGATTTTAAGTTGCTGATCATTTTTAATGCTTAAACAGACTTCCTGTACATGTCACTAAAATACCAATCTGGTCAAACAACTGTGCCAAAGGCAAAATTGCGAACATCCCTGAAAATTACCGATTTTGAATATTCAAAGTACCGATAATTCGAAGGAAATCTTTCAGTCCCTGCCATTTCGAATTACCAAGAATTGACTGTATTTACCTGTAATGGGATCTGAAATAATAAACCAGGTAGATTGCTTAATACAGGTGGCCCTTAAAATATAGTATAGATGTCCCAGAAGAGCCACAATCACAGAAAATACTGTATTTATTCTAATAAGAGCCAGAGGGCATGATGGGCGTCGGATTGGTGATCAGGACATTGTGGGTTTGATCCCTGCTGGGTTCAGCAACATCCTTTTGTGGAGATTATAAATTTATTTTCTATGTTCATTCTCTCCCTTCTGCTGATTCAAGTAGGGCAGTTGTCAATTCTGGCAAACAAATGTGCACAAGTACTGGTTAACTGCTTAGAAGGCTAAGCCTGCCCAGTAAAAGTGTGTTTAGGTAAACTGACAGCTTGACATGATCCTAAAGGATTGACTCAGCCATAAAACCTTAAGTTAATCAATATAATAAAATTCTTCCAGACATGTGGACACAAAGGCTTATATCAACTTGCTCAAGTGGGCTGTCTGATCAGGATCTTTTCTGTTCTCCAAGACTCACTGGATATTTCAGAATAAGTCAGTGGACAACAAATGCCTTGATGAGGTTATGCATAATGACAGGCTGAGTTTTGCATTTACATTGAAAACATTTTTCTTTGATATGGTTCAAAATATCTGCTTATTGTAGCAAATTGGCAGTCTAATGTGGCTTCCAGTAGTTTTTCTACTGACCATTCCAAGACAGTCCCTCTGTTGCAATGGTATCATATGTGGCGTTTTATTTTATTTTATTTTATTTTTATTTTTTTTTTCATTATTTGGTCCTGATCTCCCCTTCTTTTGGTGCCTTGGAAAAACTGTGCCCCATGATTGTTATCTTTCTTGGGTAATTGCATTGTGAGCACAACACATATAGGGGGCTCTTATGCAATTTTTGGAAAACATAGGTCTAGATCAGCAGGCATATCCATGCAGTCTGATCTGAACATTCTCTGTTTGTCCACATATACTACAGTTTTGTTTGTGTTGAGGTTTTACGGCCCAGTCAACCCAATGGGGTCATGTCATGCGCAGTCAGTTTACCTAACCACACGTTTACTGGGCAGGCTTAGTCCTCTAAGCGGTTAACCAGTATTGTGCACATTCTTTCGCCAGAAACTGACAACTGCCCTTCTTGAATCAGCGGAAGGGAGAGGATGACTGTAGAAAATATTTCATGATCAATCTCCAGGAAAGAATGTTGCCGACCTCGGCGGGGGTTTAGATTGATTCTGTAAGTGGATGACACAGGCCCAGATCAGCCTGCGCATTTGCGCAGGCTGATCTGGGCCTGTGTTGTCCACAAATTGCATAAGGACTCTTTTTATATGCTGCACATTATTTATAGTTTTTGTATTTTACACAGGCTAGACATCAACAGGTGATTGAAGACATGAATAATGAACTCCAGAGAGAGATCTCTACAATACAGAATAATTTACGAACTCGTGCTGTTGAACTGGAGACGCAAGTCAATTCTCGTGTGAAGAAAATGGAGAATGCTGAGAAAAGGAAGAAAAAGAAATGATGTTTGCCCCTCACCCAGCACTTTAGTCATATCACCAGATAGTAAAATGCACTTATTAACACTTAAGGACAATTATGGTATGGTATAGTATGTGGTAGTATGTTTTAAAGAGATCAGTTTTCCAGGAATTCACATTTGAACAGGAATGCTATAAAATAGGTTTTATCATAACATCACTAATGTGCTATAGTGTTCTGGTTACTATGTCTGATACTGTATTTCCTTTGAAATGGTGTTTACCCATTTATGCCTAGTGTCGCATGATTCTTTAAGCAGACTCCTTATTAAACTGTGCAGAAGCACAGGCTGATCTAGGTTATCACTGTCTCATACACCCGAAGACACTTTTTCACATAGCGTGGCCCAGTGGCTATACGAGCATTGAAGTCTTAGTTCAGCAAGCTTGTTTATGCATTGTGAATAGGGCAGTTTGCTCTTTACCTGTAAATTCCAGGCTGATCTGAGCATTCCTTGTTTATCCATATTTACACATGCTATTGTATAGTGTATAGTTTGTACATTAATAGAATATGAGCAAAAAAAAGTAAATCTACCATAGTTGCTGACGTGAAAATATTTCTTTGTTATTAAAATCAAATGAAATGTTATAGCATTTATACTGCCAGATAGTTTTCACCAAATGTGTTCTTATTTTAAATGTTCTTTTATGTGACAGTATCAAGTTTATGTGACAGTATCATCAAGTTTATGTGACAGTATGAAGTTTATGTGAAAGAATCAAGTAGAGTTTGTTTAACAGTATCAAGTCAAGTTTATGTGACACTATCAAGTTTATGTGACAGTATCAAGTTTATCTGAAGAGTATTAAGTCAAGTTTATGTGAGATTATCAAGTCAAGTTTATGTGACAGTATCAAGTTAATGTGACAGTATCAAGTTTGTGTGACTGTATCAAGTTTATGTGACAGTATGAAGTTGAGTTTATGTGACTGTATCAAGTTCACGTGACAGTATCAAGTTTATGTGACAGTATCAAGTCAAGTTTATGTGACAATCAACTTTATGTGATTGTGTCAAGTCAAGTTTATGTGACAGTATCAAGTTTATGTGACAGTATCAAGTCAAGTCTTTGTGACAGTATCAGGTTTATGTGACAATATCCAGTTTATGGACAATATCAAGTTTATGTCACAGTATCAAGTTTATTTAACCCTCGTACCATTTAAGTCATGCTGTTGAAATAAAAACAAACAAACAGTGTTATCCCCTATGAGCCTCTGAAGGCCCATTTCTCATTTCATATGGACAGGGCAAAGGGGTCATACCAGGGCTCGGGAAAACCGGAAAAATCGCCGGTCTGGACCGAAATTAAGAATTCTGGACCGATTTCAAACACCCCAAAATGCTAATAAATCGGTCCAACAGGTTTGTGCCTTGAACCCCACTTTTCCCAAACCAACCAATTTTCACAAATCAATGATGTCTAAAAAATCACAAACGGTCAAGTCTTTCCAAACTGACAACGTCCGCGCACCTTTTAAATGCGATATTATGGTAGTTAAAAGGCTCTAAACGGTCATTTGACATGTATATTGGAGAGACAGCTGAATAACGGCAACCTACCCGCAGCACAAATTAATTACGTCATTATCCAAACATTGTCAAAAAATCAACACTTCACTGACCTTTGTGCGGTAAACAAGCGATTAACACGAATCATCAGTAACAGTAGTCTGATAATTAATCCATTTGTGTGACACGTGTGAATACACTGAGACTGCAAAACATCCAGGTGCAGTCGGCGTGTCCAAAAGATCAAAGGTCGCTTTACTGAGAGTGATAAAAGAATGCACCGCTTGAACGCACCGTTTTCTTCCTCGTCTTTTTATCGCACCTGCTTGTAGCAGGGTGCGATATAGGCGTCCGATTTTCTGTCCGTCCGTCCGTCAGTTCGTCCGTCCGTCTGTCAACATTTATGTTCGACATTTATGTCAAAGTTAGTATTCTAATCAACTACAAGACTAAACAACCATCAAACCTTGCATGAAACATCTCCCTGACCTCCTGACTTTGCAACATAGGTGTCCGCTTTTCCGTATGTCTGTCCATTCGTCCATCCGTCTGTCAACATTTATGTCGAAGTTCGACATTTATGTCAAAGTTAGTATTTTAATCAACTACAAGACTAAACAACCATCAAACCTTGCATGAAACATCTCCCTGACCTCCCGACTTTGCGACACAGGTGCCCACTTTTCCATTCGTCTGTCTGTTTGTCTGTCCGTCTGTCCGTCTCTTAACAGTTCTGTTCTGTCGAAGTTCGACATTTATGTCAAAGTTAGTATTCTTATCAACTACAAGACTAAACAACCATCAAACCTTGTATGAAATATCTCCCTGACCTCTTGACTTTGCGACATAAGTGTCCGCTTTTCCATTCATCTGTCCGTTCGTCCGTCCGTCTGTCTCTTAACAGTTCTGTTATGTCGAAGTTCGACATTTACGTCAAAGTTAGTATCCTAATCAACTACAATTCTACAACAACCATCCTTCCTTGCATGACACATCTCCCTGACCTCCTGACTTGGCAGATATGTTGACCCAGTGACCTTGACCTATATTTTGCGCTCCATTGACTTTGACACAATTTACGTTGACATTCCAGATCTTCTCAACTATAAGGCATACAACTACCAAACCTTGCATAGTGCTTCTTCTAGATGTACAGACTTGGCAGGTACCTTGACCCGGTGACCTTGACCTATATTTTGCGCTCCAGTGACTTTGACATATTTTGCGTCGACGTTCGATATCTCTTCAACTATAAGGCCTACAACCATCAAACCTTGCAAAGTGCTTCTCCTCAATGTACTGGCTTAGCAGATACCTTGACCTGGTGACCTTGACCTATATTTTGGCTGCAGTGACTTTGACATAATTTACATCAACGTTCCAGATCTCCTCAAGTGTAAGACCTCTAGCCACCAAACCTTGCATAGTGCTTCTCCTATATGTACTGACTTGGCAGGTATCTTGACCCGGTGACCTTGACCTGTATTTTGAGCTCCAGTGCCTTTTACACATTTTATGTCAACGTTCAATATCTCCTCAACTATAAGGCCTACAACCATCAAACCTTGCATAGTTCTTCTCCTCAATGTACGGACTCTGCAGGTACCTTGACTGGGTGACCTTGACCTATATTTCATGCGCCATTGACTTTTACACCTTTTAGGTCACCCTTCCATATGTCCTCAACTGTAAGGCCTTCAACCACCAAACCTGATATAGCACTTCTTCTCGATGTACTGACTCGACAGGTACCTTAACCTGGTGACCTTGACCTATATTGTGCACTCCAGTGACTGACACATTTTATATTGATGTTCGGTATCTCCTCAAATATAAGACCTACAACCACTAAACCTTGCATAGTGCTTCACCTCATTGCCCTGGCTTGGCAGGTACCTTGACCCAGTGACTTTGACCTATATTTGACACCATTTTACGTTGATGTTTGATAACTCCTCAACTATAAGGCCTACAACCACCATACCTTGCATTGTGCTTCTCCTTGATTTACTGAATTAGCAGGTACCTTGACCCGTGACCTTGACCTATATTTCATGCTCCAGTGACTTTTACACATTTTACGTCAACTTTCCATTATCATTGGGCTGTATGATACGAAAAGTCAGTGCTGAAAATATAGCCATTAGAGAGAATGGAACTGGCCTGGAATATATGTGCCCCACTAGGCACTTTATCTACATTTTTTTTCAACCCAGTTTTCCAAGTAAGCACTGCTAAGAATGAAATAAACTTATTTAATAACCACATTCTGATTGAGGCTCCTGTGACTTTTGCGCCAGCAGGTGCGATGACGCCTTCCGCGGAATTCTTGTTTGTTTTGATCAACATGGTTTGTCGGTCCCAGATTCGATAAATGAATTCCCAAACCGTGTACGTCCTGATCAGATGTCGCATACAACGGCGTCTGATCTGGGTATTATTGATTGCTTCTTTTTTTTTTTTTTTTTTTGGTGATTGCCGTAACACGCGAGTATAATTCAAGGTAGATTTCACAGTAAAAATAAGTAATGCACCACTTGCGCTAGGCAAGATTGGTCAGTGCTTAAAATTTAAGCAGTCCGATCAAATCTTGAAACACTGAAAACTGCAAAACCGCCCATGGCGCAGGCCTTTCTTATTAGACCTAATTAGGTCCATGAAAGTCGTTTCATCCGTCTCTCTTGTTTCCCGCCGTCTTCGTGCTTATACAAGATGGGAATCAGTTGTTTATAAATAGTTTAGGAAAACCCAGTAACAACAAAACCGTTTTTTCTTTTTTTTGTTTTTTTTTTCTTTCTTTTTACATACCTGACTGTATTTATTGATGACGCCAGCTTTGATGCTCGTTGTACCCGGACTTCCATCATATAACGGACTTGAGGTGTATTATTTAAAAGGAGTTATAGGACTGCCAGTTGTCATTAGTTTTCGTGACAGGTGATATACACATATTTTTTTTTGAAAATGGGCTCATTGATGATGTCATCGTCATCGGCTGGACCGATTCAGATTTCAAAATATCCCGAGCCCTGGGTCATACGGTAAGTGAAAGAGAAATCTATGCACACATTGTGAGGTCTAGTCATAGAATTTACTGTACCTTTGTGGAATGATTGTACACTACCCAGTTATATATCACATATAATGTCATATCACACTCAAAAAATAATGTCAGCATATCCTCTCAAAATACTTAGTACAGGTAGAGCTAGCTATAGCAGCCACCATGGTGTCAGCATTGGTGTGTTCATTGGTTATATTTTTTGGTTCAAGTTCTTAAAAGGCTATATCTTCTGAACAGGGCTCAAGAAAATGCCAGTACTTCGGTCAAAGACCGGTCTTTGAAGAGGACCAATTTTCACTTCAGAAGGACATAAAGAATTCGGTCCATAATTCAGGTTTTCTAATATTCAACTTTAAAATTTACCTGGAGCCATAAAAGGCCAGTCTGTCCCAACACTTGGGGATATTACAGTGAGTATAAAAGGGATAGTGCTTGGTTATGCATTACAACAATAAAAGGTGTTTTTCTTGCTGTTGTTAATTTTTTTAATTTTAAAAGATCTGTTTAATGTGTTTCATTGTAATTTTTATCTGCTTAACCTGCCTAAGTCAGATGTGCTGGGACTCGATGTGGCGCTAGGGTGAAACACATTCTTTTTTACTGGTCCATAGAAAGAAACAAAAAATGTAGTGGCTAGCTGCACCACAACAGGAACACAAAAACGTGACATGCCACAATGTGAAGAGATACCGTTTTTTTCCTTTTTTGCGCTCTCCACCCACTGAAGGCTCAGTTGTTGTGAAAGTACATTAAATCACACGTCTGATAATATTGAGCTTAATTGCTGTTTGTAATTGTGATAATTATGCACATGGAAGTTCAGCAAGTGTAACCAATATTGGTATCTCATTTATTATGTTAATGACAAAGCAGCATCTACATTTGCAGATTTTTTAACAATGGTTACGCAAAATACCCAAGTCTCAGCTTGGCAAACTCAGTAAATGCAGCCGAAAATAACTCGGCAAACTCCGTAAATACAGCAGAAAATGAATGGATCAATTGGTAATATTCAGTTTCACAAGCCCTGCTTCTGAAATGCTGGATGCAAGTTCTTCAGACTTGCCCTAATGTTAGATTTTAGTCTGAAGTTTAATGCTGTGCCATCCCATCCCATGAGTGACCTTGAGGTCAAGGTCATGGACTTGAGAAAAAATTGTTAAAAGTTTTTGGTTAATGTTTTTAAAAGACTATATCTCTTTAACCTCCAGATGGAAGTAGGTAGATCATACTTGCCCTGATGTTAGATACTGGTATGAAGTTTTATGCCATACCATCATGACCCACTAGAGTGACATTGAGGTAAATGTCATGGACATAGAAAAATTTATGTTAAGAGGCAAAGCGCAGTTCAGGCAAGCTGTGCTTTCCTATGATAGTTTTTATTCTCACTGGGCAGAAATGTGATCAGAAAGACTAAAACTTGTATCTGCAGTCTGGTCATAGTTGCCTTCATTTGTCTATATAACACTTACCATACTATGGGCAAATTCAGCAAAATGACATACTGATGATATTTTTCTTAATTTTCCTAGAAAATAGGATCGACACTTCATGCATTTTGTCTCCTAAGGAGACAAGTTTTTTTGTATGAAGTGTAAAACACTGTTTTCTGGGAAAAAAAGAAAGGGAAAACTATTAAACAGTTAACCCTTGTCCTGCTGAACCCGGATATACTGTGCAAACAGTGTAAATCCAGATCAGTTGGCTTCTGAAGAAGCCAACTGATCTGGATCTGCACTGTTTGCCATTGAGTATGTGAATTTGTAGCAACAATCCGGATCAAGTAAGCTGATTGGCTGAAAATTAGAAGTAGGTGTGGCATCTTAATTTATTCAGCAGGACAAGGGTTAAGTTTCATACAGTCTAATCTAAAAATCTGGATCAATTTAGAATGCCATCTGCTACTGTTGATAATTTCCCTTGATGGGATCATTTTTGTTGTGACTGCTTTAGCAAGCAGAAGCTACATGGGGATCACTTTCGGTCATCGTAGTTTACGTTGGCATTGGCAGCGGCAGCATTGTAGGCATCAACACTGTTAAGTCTGTGAATTCTAGTTGGTTGAATAAAGTGCCTTATCTGGAACAGTGGAGTAAAAAAAGTATGACTGTTGTAGATCCTGATCTGGGTCTTTGCTGCTTATATATGCATGAAGATATTTTCCCCCATGTACTGTATATACCCTAAATATTAGAACATCTTAACTCCCTATAGTATTTTTCCAAAATGTGGAATGTTGATTTTGCTACGAAATGATGTGTCTACATATCTACCAGATGCGTGGCAAACAGTGAAAACCCTGATCAGATGCCACAGACTGTGGCATCTGATCTGGGTCTACACTGTTTGCTCGGGTCTGTATGTCTCCGTACTTAGGGTAGATATGGTAGTTTTCTTGTTTTTAGCTTCCCTGAGCCAAAGGCTTTGGGGGAGCTTATAGGATGGTAGTAGTTCACCTGTCCATCTGTCCACCATTTTCAAACAACGTCTGAAACAGCTGGGCCAATTTCAGTTAGATTTCATATGCTGCCTCCTAACAATGGAGGAATGAAAGTTTGTTCGAATGATTCAGGTCACATGACCAAGATGGCCACCATGCCCAAATATGTTAAAAACCTTAAAAAATCTTTTTCTTAAGACCCACTGGGCCAGTCGATTGTGGAACAGCTCGGGGGCATACCAAACTCGGCACATAACCAACTCGGCCCATTGGACTGTTTGGTCCAATTATCTACTGTTATGTTGAATACTTTAATCCACTGTTACAAACAACCAATTAAAGGTTGCCTGAACTTTGATCATTTTAACTTGAAGGTGGCAAATATTTATAATGTAAATATGTTTAGAAGCTATTCTACCGAGCTACTACAATCTATGATTTTGAGCAGAAATAAAATATACTCCTGGAAACCACCTCTGACCTGTATTATTATTTGGGCTTCGTCGCTTGAAAACCTGTCTTCGGGGGTTCCGATCGATCAGGTTAGACAAAAACTGGCCTGCTCAGTCTCAAAAACTACGAGTTATGGCATACAGCAACCTAAGTAATCATACTTTCCAAGTAGTGAACAACAAAAGGATTGATCAGACTGCACGGTTGACCTTTGTTGTTCACACATGCAGGTGGCCCCGGGGTTTTCTTACGACGGGGGCTCAAATACTAAAGTGGGGTACATAGTTCCCTCAGACTATCTTACAGAGTGGAAATATGAAAAAAATATAGTATGAGCCATGATGGAGAAAAAGGGTCATTCGGACAGTCCATACAGTCAAACTTTCAGTGTGCATGCTCAGCACCTTAGCAGGTCAAGAACTTTGGTTCTTTGGCTGAATGTTTCTCAGGACCTACAGCTTAGGTGAGCAAACAGCGAAGGTTTTAGCGAGACTGTGTGGATGCGCAGGGTCACCTGAACCTTCGCTGTTCGCATATGCAATAAATGGTAATGGGGATCAATAGTCTACCTTTCAGGCTTTTTAGAGCAGAAATAAGAGGGAAAAAAAGTATATCCCCTTTTATCACTATTTATTGTAGATCTTTATTAACTCAAAAGGACGGCTGATAGAAGTTTGGCGATTCCAGGAAAGGCTAGTTTCACCATATTCACATTTACAGTTTTGAAATCAATTCTGACTTCCTGAATTCGCTTTGTTCAACTATAGTTTATTGTTTATTTATTTAACAATGAGCAAAACAATGATTTATTAATAATTTTACAAAAGATTAAAAGAGCAGACAAATAGAATTTCTAAGCACACTCAATCCAATTCATACCGATTAGCACTTTAATCTGAGAACATTCAGCCTCGATGAGGTTCTAACGAGCACCCACAATCTATTTTTTTTAGCAGAAATAAGAAAAATAATGTTTGACCCTGTAAGCCCAAGTTTCACTTCATAAAAGTGGGTTTTAAGGGGGTAAAATTATACAGGTGTAAAAATGGGCCATAAAAAATTAAAAGGAAATTTCAGATGGAAAACTCTGATATTTTTCTTATCTCTGCTGAAAAACATATATTTTTATTTCTAACTCGAGTATACACAGTCTATGTTTTAGAATAGAAATAAGAAAAACTGGTATATACCCCTATATACTCTAGTAATCTATTATAGTAACAATTATGTCCTTTTCATGGCCTACTGAATGGGTAAAGATATAATTTGAAGAAAAAAAAAAAATATCTTTCATAACTTCTCCTTTTTATAATTATCTATAAAAAGTGTAAACTGCCTCTAGAATAGATGCATAAATATACAGATATATAACTATATTTATGTGGCGAGTTTGCTATGTGCCGAGATGGTATGGGATGAGTTGGTTATGTGCCGAGTTTGCTATGTGCCGAGTTGACCTGGCATCGGCCAATCGCCTTGAAACTTGGTATATAGTATCAGGTGACTGAGTACTACAGAGTTTGTCCAAATGGTGACCGCGCCTTGACATTGACCTATTTTATGGCTTTTGAATGGGAAAAAGGTAAGACAAAGCTTTTTTCCAAAGCTATTGTAGTCTGTGACATCAGAGTAGGTACTACATGAATGTCTATGAATACCAATGGTCATGGTCATTTAGGGACCATGATCCTAGGTCGCTAAGAATGCCTGTCCAAATCTCTGGGCCGATTTTAATTGAATTTCATATGGAGCCCCCTGGCAGTGGGCGAACAAAAGTTTGATCAAATGGTACTGGTTACATGACCAAGATGACAACCATACCCAAGACTTGAGCGATCAGGACCTCATGGTCCTCTTGTTTCTTTTTTTCAGTTTAATGAGATTGTTTTTTGCCATGTTTGTCTTTTGTTAATGCATATTAGTTATATGAAGTTTTAGTTTTGGTTTATTGTTTTATATATTTTATATTGTTTAAAGTAGAGAAAATATAACCAAAATATAGTAGAACTTTGTTATGACATGAGTTTTGTAGTAATGTAAATGGTTCTGTAATTTTTATTCCCAACCACACAAAATGGCCGGTGTTATGGTTTCTAAGTTGACCGTTCATCCATTCATCTGTCTGTCCATCCATGCATCTGTCGCACCTTAGTTCAATTTTTAGCTTGCCGGAACAACATTCAAGGAGAGCTATTGTACTACCCTTGGCGTTGGCGTCCACAAATGTCTAAGTTTTCTTTAAAAGTTTTTAAGACCTCATTATTTTCTAACCTTATCACCGATTTGATTCTTTGGTATTATGATACATATTGGTTCAAAATTTTGCGCAGTACCATCCCCATACCCTGGGTCATGTCAAGGTCAAGGTCACAGACTTAGAATTTTCATGTTAAAATTTTACATCAAAGTTTTTAAGGATCTCATTACTTCTAAACAAAACGATTGATTTAGTTCCTATTTGGTATCATGATAGATACTGATCAAAAGGTTTTAATCAGCACTATCAGCACTCATGACCGTGACATTGAGGTCGAGGTCACAGGCCTAGAATTTAAATGTTAGTTTTCATTAAAGTTTTTAAGACCTCATTATTTCCTAACCTTATCACCAATTTGATTCATCATTGGTATGATGATACATATTGGTAAAAAATTTTGCCCAGTTTCACCCTCACCCCCCTAGTTCATGTTAAGGTCAAGGTCACAGTTATGTCAAAATTTTCATGTTAAAATTTTATGTCAAAGTTTTTCGGACCTCATTACTTCTAAACCAAACAGTGGATTTAATTTATATTTGGTATCTTGATATATACTGGTCCAAAGTTTTTTATCAGCACCATCAGCACTCATGACCGTGACTTCTGGGTCGAGGTAACAGACTTAGAATTTTAAAAATGTTAAAGTTTTTGTTTAAGTTCTTTTTAGACTCCATTATCCTAACCTTATCATGGATTTGATTCTTCTTTGATTTGATGAAATTTTGCACTGTGCAATCCCCCCCCCCTCCCACATTCCACCCATTCCACTGCCCCCCTCTCCCCCCCCCCCCCCCCCCCCGCCCCCCCCTCCAACCTGGACCATCACTGTTTGTCATTCAGTATGTATCAACAACCTGGATCAAGTTATCTCATTGGCTGACAATTAGAAGTGGACATGACAGTTTATTTATTCAGTATGACAAGGGTTAAAAATGTAGACCTAGGAATAAGAAGTGGCCAGCCTAGGATCAGCATGAATTGACTGTGTGGAATTTTCACCATGAACAGTAAAATTTCAATGACTGAAGCACTGATGACTCCTTTACCTTGGCTGATTCAACTTGTTTTTGAGTCCTAAAAAATTTATCAGATAGCTTATAGAAACAAATAATCAGGGATATTTTAGGAAATTTTCTTATTTTATCATAAAAATGTATGTTGTTTGTACTCATTAGAATTGCCTCATTGAGGCAATTCTAATGAGTTCACACAACAAACCATTATTTTATAGATCAAAAAGACATCCCTAAATTATCCTGATTCGCCTCCTGACCTGGCGCAATGATCAAGCCTCAGTGGCTAGAACAGCCCATGCCTAGAACATATTCCTATGGTCCTACAGATGTTTAAGCCATTGAAGTTTGACTGTAACAGGTTACTTTTGCAGATGTAAACAGCTGCCACATAACAGTGATTGGTCAAGAATATAAGTTTTAGATGTCAAGTATCATATTTTCTTAAATGTTTGTACAGAATGATATACACGAAGAAACACTATAGACAGTGCATGCTCTAATGTACAAAAACAGGAAATCTTGGTCCTTGCATTTTAATTTCGGATAACAACTGAATGTAAAATTTTATAGTTTGTTGTAATTTTTTATCAGTATGTGAATTGCTTATTAAGGGTCTAAAAGTAACATTTTAATGCTAAATAAAATCAGAGTTCAGGCTAAATTTGTTTTATGAATGACATTATCTGTTTTAATCCTTAAAACACCAATTAATCCTTGAAGCACCAATTGCAGCAGCAGACATTTTAAAATGTTTTTGTGTTGTTGTTTTTTTCAGTTTTCATAGAAAGTAAGTCCTGGCATTTCATGTGAATTGTCTGCCAAGCAGACAATTGACATGAAATGTCAAGACTCATTTTCTATTAAAAAAAAATCATAAAAAAATTAGATTGTTGTCTGCTACAAGTTTTGCTTGACACCTTTTTAAGAGTTAATGTTGGAGGTCTTGGCTTCCAAGCATCAATATTTGGATGCCTTACAGCATGTTTTGGGAGTCTCTGACTACCATATTTTCCTTAACCCTTCTCTTGCTGAACATGACATGCCCTGTCTTAGCAAACAGTGTAGATCCAGATCAGTTGGGTTTCTGCACTTTTTGCCATTAAGTATGTGAATTTGTATCAACAATCTAGATCAAGTAATCTGATTGGCTGAAAATTGGAAGTGGGCATGGTATCTTAATTTATTCAGCATGACAAGGGTTAATGTAAGCACTGCCCTTGACCAATATAGAAGGGTTCCTGAGGAGCTGTTTGATCAGGGTCAGCACTAGTTGCCAGTTCAAACAATTTTATGGAAAATCACACATTATTCAAATAAAACAGTTAGCCATTTAAGAGTCCTAAACCTGCCCAAGAACAATGTGAGTAGGTTAACTTACCCTTTACTACCCATTGATATTTCTAAAACTATGGAATAATTGGCAAGGAGCGTAGACTCTGATCAGACATTAGATTCTGTGGGGCCCCTTTCTGGATCTACATTTCTTACCCAGTATGGAGTGTAAATATGGTAAGTTTGATCAAGGTCTGGTTTGTTTGCCATTTTAGCCAGCATTGTTTAAGCATATTTTTGTTTAGAATATTTTTACCTAAAGTTTGTAAAGGTTTGCAGCATCCAAAGATAGAGTGTGAATACAATAAATTTATGAGTTTGTTTAGGGAATATTATATCTAACCTGTACATTCAGTAGATTTTTACTGTCCATAGGGGTGTATCCAGGATAATTTCTGAGAGGGTTGGATTGGATCAAATTACCATATTTACTCTACATATTTGGCCTGAGCAAACAGTGTAGACCCAGACCTGATGCCACAGAATATTACATCTGATCAGGGTCTACACTGCCACTCATCCAGCCATTTTACACAGTCATAAGTGGTAAAACTGACTTGTTGAAGAGGATTATCAGGTAAAAAGTAAGTAGTGTGGATAGTTAGAATAAATATAGTATCCGAATTTTGAGTTAAAGGAGGATTGTACTGAACGCCAGGACCCCACCTGAATCCTCCCCTGGTCCACATTTTAGGATATTTAGTGGTCTTTTTATGCTGCAACTTACATTTCTGCTTGACACAATGCGATACCATATTCACCTCAAATATTGGAACAGACAAATCTTAGCAAATAGTGTAGACCCAGATCAGATGCTGCAGAATTAAACATCTGATCGGGGTCTATACTGTTGCCTCTCTGCCAGCAGTTTTCGTGCACATCAGCACGTAGTAAAATGGAGTTATCCAAATTTTAGAATAAGTATGATTGAGAGTGAGAATAAGCCAATATTTAGGATGAATATGATATTGCATGAAATGAAAGTTTGCTGAATTTGTGGCAAAAAGCCTAGTAATCAGATAAAGTGATCATAATGTTACGGTTAATTATATTTTGTCCATCTTTTTGTAGAAATATTAAATAATACGAAACATATCAGGTGACATTGTTTTTAGTAAACCCATGGAAAACAGGAATACCATATCCATGTATTCGTACATTGTCACTGTTTGTACTAATATTTATATCTCAAACCTCCATAATACCATTTGCAACATACATTGTTTTGGGACAAAATCATTATGTTAATCGCTATGCGGTGCAATCCATATTGCTGCAAATTTTGTACTTTTTAGCTCACCTGAGCACAAAGTGCTCATGGTGAGCTATTGGTGTCAAATCAATGACCGTTGTGCGTCATCCGTCGTGCGGCGTCAACAATTGCTTTAAATGCCTACTCCTACACCCCTGGGTCAATTGATTTGATACTTGGTAGGAAGCCTGTAGATTTTTACTGTCCATAGGGGTGGACTTGTAGATCAAAAATAGCTAAAATCTTCCCGATTGAAAATCCAAGATGGTGTCCATCTTGAAACTATATTTTTCGCTTCTTCTCCTGAACCGAAAGGCCAATTGACTCTAAACTTGGTAGGAAGCATCGGGGTGAGTTGTAGATCAAAAATAGCTAAGTGAGTCCTGCCGATAGGAAATCCAAGACGGCAGCCATCTTGAAAATCTATTTTTCGCTTCTCCTAAACCCAAAAGCCAGTTGACTCCAAACTTGGTAGGAAGCATTGGGATGACTTATAGATCAAAAATAGCTAAAATCGTTCGGATCGGAAATCCAAGAGGGCTGCCATGGCAGCCATCTTGAAAATCTATTTTTCGCTTCTTCTCCTGAACCGAAAGGCTTATTGACTTTAAACTAGGTAGGAAGCATCGGGGTGACTTGCAGATCAAAAATAGCTAAAATTGTGCCAATCGGAAATCCAAGATATCTGCCATGGTGGCTATCTTTAAAATCTATTTTTCGCTTCTTCTTTTGAACTGAAAGGCCAACTGACTCAAAACTGGAAGCATTGTGATGATTTGTAGATCAAATATAGCTAAAATCGTCCCGATCGGAAATCCAAGATGGTCTGAAAATCTATTTTTCAGTTCTTCTCCTAAACTGAAAAAGCCAGTTGACATAGGGTTGACTTATAAGTAAAAAAAAAGCTACAATCTTTCTGATTTGAAATCCAAGATGGCGGCCATCTTGAAAATCTGTTTTTTGTCTCCTGAATCGAAAGGCTTACTGACTTTAAACTTGGTAGAAAGCATCGGGGTGACTTGTAGATCAAAAATAGCTAAAATCATCCCTATTGGAAATCCAAGATGGCCGCCATCTTGTTTTATATATACTTATATGGGGAAAACCTTTATAAATCTTTTTGTCTGAAACCAGAAGGCCCTGGCCTTTGATATTTGGTTACATAGTTTCATCTAGTTCACATGCCTATTCAACAATAAGACACCATGCGATCATGCTTCTGTCCAGCACCCCCAGTCTATCATCTGAAAGCATTCTTTTCAACAAAGTTTAAAGATACATAATCCTATGAAGTGCAATCCTAGTCTTTTAGAATAAACTAGAGACAATGATACTAAGGTGAGCGAATCAGGGCCCTCTTGTTTTTTTTTTTGTTAGCTCACCTGAGCACGAAGTGCTCATGGTGAGCTATTGTGGTCAGTCAATGTCTGTCGTCCGTCGTGCGTCATGCGGCGTCAACAATTGCTTTAAAAGCTTACTCCTCCTACACCCCTGGGCCAATTGACTTGATACTTGGTAGGAAGCATCAGGGTGACTTGTAGATCAAAAATAGCTAAAAGCGTTCCGATCGGAAATCCAAGATGGCCGCCATGGCAGCCATCTTGAAAATCTATTTTTCGCTTTTTCTTCTGAACAGAAAGGCCAGTTGACTCCAAACTTGCTAGGAACCATCAGGGTGACTTGTAGATCAAAAATAGCTAAAATCGTGCCGATCGGAAATCCAAGGTGGCCGCCATGGCAGCCATCTTGAAAATCTATTTTTCGCTTCTTCTCCTGAACCGAAAGGCCAATTGACTCCAAACTTGCTAGGAAGCATCAGAATGACTTGTAGATCAAAAGTAGCTAAAATCATGCCGATCGGAAATCCAAGATGGCCGCCATGGCCGCCATCTTGAAAATCTATTTTTCGCTTCTACTCCTAAACCCAAAAGCCAATTGACTCCAAACTTGGTAGGAGGCATTGGGGTGACTTATAGATCAAAAATAGCTAAAATCGTGCCTATCGGAAATCCAAGATGGCCGCCATGGCAGCCATCTTGAAAATCTATTTTTCCCTTCTTCTCTTGAACCGAAAGGCCAGTTGACTCCAAACTTGGTAGGAAGCATCGGGGTGACTTGTAGATCAAAAGTAGCTAAAATCACGCCGATCGTAAAACCAGGATGGGCGCCATGGCAGCCATCTTGAAAATCTATTTTTCGCTTCTTCTCCTGAACCGAAAGTCCAGTTGACTCGAAATTTGGTAGGAAGCATTTGGGTGACTTGTAGGTCAAAAATAGCTAAAATCGTGCCGATCGTAAATCCAAGATGGCCGCCATGGCAGCTATCTTGAAAATCTATTTTTCGCTTCTTCTCCTAACCCAAAAATCACTTGACTCGAAACTTAGTAGGAAGCATCAGGGTGACTTGTGGATCAAATATAGCTAAAATCATTCTGATCAGAAATCCTAGATGGCCACCATGGCCGCCATCTTGAAAATCTATATTTAGCTTCTTCTCCTGCACCGAAAGGCCAGTTGACTCCAGACTTCGTAGGAGACATTGGGGTGACTTGTAGATCAAAAATAGCTAAAATCGTTCTGATCAGAAATCCCAGATGGCCACCATGGCCGCCATCTTGAAAATCTATATTTAGCATCTTCTCCTGCACCGAAAGGCCAATTGACTCCAGACATCATAGGAGACATTGGGGTGACTTGTAGATCAAAAATAGCTAAAATCGTGCCATTCGGATATCCAAGATGGCCGCCATGGCAGCCATCTTGAAAATCTATTTTTTGCCTCTTCTCCTGAACTGAAAGGCCAGTTGACTCAAAATTTGGTAGGAAGCATTGGGGTGACTCGTAGATCAAAAATAGCTAAAATCGTGCCGATGGTAAATCCAAGCTGGCTACCATTTAGAGTTTGTTCAAATGATCACGCTCAATTGACTGGCATGCCATATATCTTCTTCAAAATAAAGAACTGCTTAAATGATGATCTTTTCATTAGTTGTGATGACAGGATTGGAAAAATGTTGCATAACATCTGCATATCTGCAGTAGCTATGTCACTCGGGTGAGCGACCCGTGGCCCGTGGGCCTCTTGTTTTTTTTTTTTTATGTAGTCAAGATTGGGGTTAAGCTCCCAGTAGACCGTGAGCTGCCGACAGATCGCTTTCCCTTCTAGGGATTTTTGGTGAGTATGATTTTCCGAAAGCCCATGAAAAATGCTGTCATTTTAAACCAACCCATTTTAAACTCTGCCCGCCCCCGCCCCCCCTCCCACACACACTCACATACACATACACCCTTCCACTATATATTGGAAGAGTCCAATTACAATTTTAGGTATACCAGGCTATGTCATTCAGATGTTCCTAGAGAAAAATGGATAACTTTGCAAACAGTGGAGAAATTGATCAGATACCGCATTATGTGGCAGCTGATCTGGTACTGCACTGTTTGCCAATTAGCTTTTCAGGGTTTCAAGATTAAATGGGTGAATAGCCCTCTTATTACAGCCAGTTATATAGGCTAACTCGGTATTTTGCTTGAATTTATTAATCTTCATATATTCTATAAATAGAACTTCGAGTTGCTACATCCACCATGTCCATCATTCTGATCATCAGTAAAGTGTCTCATATCAAAAACGTATGCTAAATTCTTGAAATTTCATACGATGCACAATGCATGAAAATAGCTCTTAAGCAATTTGTGAACAACAACAGGCCCAGATCAGCATGTGCATTCACGCAGACTGATCAGGGCCTTCAGTGTTTGCTTACAGAACTGATGGATACGGTAGTGATGTCAACGAATAGAGAATGCACGGATGAGCATGCTCATCTGCACCTTCACTGTTTGCATATGGCATAAGGGCTTTTTTTCCACGTTGCGTATCATTTATGGATTGACCATGAACAAGAAAAAACACCCAATGGCATTATGGACGGGTTTTTCAAAAAGGTTCACCAAAAGGTAAACCTCGGACATCAGGGGAAATAAGTACATAATGAAGAAAGTGAGAGTTGTCTCCCTTGCAGGTGACACTCCTACTGGTCTTCCTGCTGGCCTCGGTGGCTCAGTTGGATGCGCTGTCCGACTGGAGACCAGGAGGTCGCGGGTTCAACCCCCGCCGAGGTCGACAACATTCTTTCGTGGAGATTGATGATGAAATATTTTCTACAGTCATTCTCTCCCTTTCACTACTTCAAGAAGGGCAGTTGTCAGTTTCTGGCGAAAGAATGTGCACAATACTGGTTAACCGCTTAGAGGACTAAGCCTGCCCAGTAAACGTGTGGTTAGGTAAACTGACCGCGCCCGACATGACCCCATTGGGTTGACTGGGCCGTAAAACCTCAACACAAACAAAACTGGTCTTCCTCTTCATCCCTACCAAATATGAAAGCAATCCACTGCCCGCCCGGACACTATTTTAAAGGATATTTTACAAAACACGTCCAAAAAATGCGTTGACGGATTTTTTTTCTGTCAGACTAGTACTTGGAGAGTTATTCCTTCTCTCAAAACATGCAATACAGTCTTGTTATCATAATTTTGGATAATTTCCAGAACCCAACAGTAGTCCTGCTACTGACCATCAAGTCCTCTCTGGGGATCTAAATTCAGCTTGGTAAAAATGTTGACGTATATATTTTTGTGACTCGGGCCCTATCTGTGAGGCTGTTTTCGTCTCTTGCTGACAATTTCTGTAAGTGATCTATGCGGTAATGCTCTAAGTTCCTGTGTGATGTGTCGTCTGCTCTCTGAGATTGTGTCGGCAGATGGCACTAATGCGGTTCCAAGCACAGAGGTAAAATACATGAAACTGAGCAGCATCTGTAAATATAAAGAAAAAAAAAAGCAGCATACGAGATAAGGGTATTACAAAGGTGACCAGCAAAGGCTCAGGCGAGCCTGCGCATAAGCGGAGTCTCGCCAGAGCCTTTCTATTCGCAGACCTGTAGTAGAGACATTGAGAAAGCTTCAGGTAAAAACGCATGTCTGTAGCCCAAATTGGGGACTGCGCATGGGCATTTCAAGTACCGTAAACGGGAAAAATATAAGGTCTTTTTTTTTCGTGTACCGGCTCATATCTAGATACCCAGGGCTAATTATACTTTGCGGAATGGAACGGACTCGGGGAAAGGCCAAAAAATATGGAAAACGGCCCTCCAAAGGCATCGTATGTACGAAATGAATGATATAAAACGACATCGTCATGGTAAACAGAAGGAACGTATGGAGATAAAATGCACAGAAATAAAGCCGTTGGGGTCGTAACCCTGCTATTATAGGCGCCAAATCTCGCCCTTAATCCTGATACAGTTTTAGCTGCACATTATTGTTTGATCTGCGTAGTTTTACAAACATTTGTGTAAGGCTCAAAGCTTCAATGCAGGGTTGTGGAATTACCAGATTTCATTACTTGTCCACGGACAAGTAAATGGTCAAGATTTACTTGCCCGAATATTGACATTTTTCTTATTTTTCAAAGAAAACATGTTGTGGGTACTCATTAGAAGTGTAAAAGGCATATGCTGGCGGTGGCCAGATTAGGCTACGCGTTTGCACATACTGTTCACGGCCATCCTTGTCAGCTTACACAGTCAATGGACACTGTAGGGCATGTCATATATACATGTACCTATGAACAGAAGGCCCTAGTCTGACTACAGAACCTGATCTTGGCCTTTGCTATTCGCATATGGGCCGCCTCATTTGGGCAGTCTTATCTTGGTTTTCGCTGTCCACCAACAGTCATTGGATAATACAGAATTAATGAAAAATGAGCACATGCCCGGATAATACTTTGCATATACGCGGGATGATCTAAATCTGTGCATTTTGTGCAGCTTTGAAGGCACTTTTTCGTTTGACACGGTCCATATCGAGGGTTGAGCGCAAGACTAGCGTCAGTCAGATGGTTGTTTTTCCCCAAACCTAATCTCCTCACCATGAAGGCGTTATGAAGATTACAACATTTCTTTCTGTAAACAATGAAAATTTAGGTGCCATTGCTCGTATGAGCAATGGCACCTAAATTTACATTGTTTACAAAGGGGTCCAAGTTGCCCCTAAACAAGGGTTTCAAAAATATGTTTGAGTTACTATAGTCTTGCGCTCAACCCTCGATATGGTATGAGGGCCATTTCCTTTCGTATTCAACTTAATGAGTGTGCAAACAATGGAAAACTTGGCTACATTACAAAGAAACACAGCATGACTTGTACATTATGGAAGTGTGGGGACCTCAAATAGATGTAATGGTTTCATTACCTGGACAGAGGCGAAGATGCATGTATACCAGACCTTGGGTAAGGCGTCCGCAGCACCTGTAATGACACATTTATACAAATTCATAATGTTTACAAAAGGCATAAACTTAAAGTTATTCGCTATGATTCACCACAACGTATGCGAAACAAAAGAAGACATGTTGTCGGATAGGAACTTTCGCATGTGCGAGTATTGTTACATCTACAGTTATTCCTGGCTACTTCGTAACATATTTGGTATGAACACAGAATGCGTTTACCATGATAGCCGATGAAAACAGTAAATTCATTTGCTTCTTATTGAGAGTGTATTTGGTTGCTTAATGAGATGAAATTCTAGTATACATTCACAGACTTCTACATGTGTTCTAAGAGGGAAGTTACAGTTGTGTATACAGTAATATTTATAGCAAAGCGTCATTGGTGATGTTCCTTTATTATGAAATGAGCTTCGTTTTCAAAATCAAACTGTGAAACTCGTGATTTGTTTGTTCTTTGCAAAATTGTACACTATTAAATCATTACCTCACATAACAGCTATGAAAAAGCAAGATTATTGCAAATTCAAAATATTTTGTTCTTTTTTCTGATTCCTTTTACCAACCAACTCTGTGACTTTTTTTTTCATTCTTTTTTTTTTCCTGCGACGTTTTCCTACGAAGATATCTTTGCTATCCGGATATATCCAGAAGACCCTTTAATCATGGTGCTGCAATGGTCCAAAGGCATTCTTTTTTGACTTCTATTTTACTCTACTGTAGCTTGTGTTGTGCTGTGTGGCGACCGTAAAAAGTCTCCCCGTACATCATCATAGTGCAGGTTATTTATTATTTCCTTTGGGGTCATTGAGCTCATCCTGGTTATTTTGAAAATCGAATACCGCTTAAGCCGGCGCAAGGGGGCGTATGCAACCTCGCAAACCAGTGTTGCATATGAAGAGACTCCCGATTTTCATGACTTTATGTGTTCATTGTTTCCAAAGGCAATCTTTTTTGACTTTTATTATATTTTACTCACCACAAAGCGTTGCTGTGGAGACAGAGAAGAAGAGAAATCTACAGTACACTTCAACTATCAATACTGGATTGGCAGTTATGTCTTCCTCCATGAACTTCCATGATTTCGGCTGTGAAAAAGACAATGGCCAGACACAGCTGTCAGGGTAATTCACCTTTTAATACGCTTTAAAAATTATTGCATGCCTATTTAAGGTGAACTGATATACTTTCAGGGGAAATAAAATCTGACAATCGTTTGCCTCCCTTTTGAAAAGGAGCCTACTCTAAAAGGAAAGAATCTGTCCCCATTGGGAGCAAGTTCTAATGCTTTCCTTTTAAAGCAGACTCCAAGGTTATCAGAAACCCTTGCATGACCCCCACCTCCTCTCTTAATTCTGGCGAATCTCAAAATTACAATTATGTCTGAGTCCGCTTAGGATTCTCTGTCTCGGTGAAAAATTACAAGGCTAACACAGTGCCTTTTAAGTTAGAACTAAAATAAAAGAATAACACAAAGATAACGAAAACAAATCTATAATTCATGTAATGACAGATTTACATTCTATGAATAATAATGCATCAGTACACAAGAAAATATAGGGAAATGATTTGAAAGCTGCTTACGTTGAATCTGAATGTGGCTGTGTAAAGCCCAGCAAATAACAGTAGTGTAGCCACATACGACTGGATGAGTAATATCCCACTCACTTTACGTCGCTTCAACTGTTTTGCCAATTGAGCTGTAAAATAAGAGAAGTAGAATAACCACATAAAACTGAGTTGTGAAATAGAAGAGAGTATACCTAGTAAAAACCACCATGAAATCAAAGCACTGACAGCACTCAGTGGTGGATCGATTGTCTCAGTGTTGGCTAGGAAAATGGTCCTGAACGGGGGCTAAAGGGGGGTGGTAAGACTGTTTCATTCAACCCTTAATTTCTTGTAATTTAAGGAAACAGTGCAATACCTGATCAGACGCCGCATTCTGTGGTGTCTGATCAGGGTCTGCACTGTTTGCCACTGTCCCAAATGTGGCAGTCCAAGTTTACAGATAACCCTCTATCAACAGCACTCTGACATCACAGCGACAAGAATAGTGCAGCTATGAATAACCGGTACCTGGGTATTGTCCAAGTCTAACGCGTTGTCTGATTATATTGGTCAATGATAATCACGTACACAACTACCTTAAGGAACTTTTGCCGTTTGTGTTCTATGGTCGATTGTAAACAATCAACCCAAAAACAAGGACCATGAGACATATAACCACAAAAGACAGATAATACATGAACAAAATGAACTGAAGAAACAAAAATGAAAATAAAAATGTTTTGGAACGGTCGGAAGAATAAATACTATGGGGAGGGTATCAACCAGCTTTAACCGATACCTCGGCAACATTCTTTCGTGGAGATTGATCATGAAATATTTTCTACGGTCATTCTCTCCCTTCCGCTGATTCAAGAAGGGCAGTTGTCAGTTTCTGGCGAAAGAATGTGCACAATACTGGTTAACTGCTTAGAGGACTAAGCCTGCCCAGTAAATGTGTGGTTAGGTAAACTGACCGCGCTCGACATGACCCCATTGGGTTGACTGGGCCGTAAAACCTCAACACAAACATTAACCGATACCTATAAACCAGGTTTAAGCCTCGCTTATAGTTCCAGTACCGTTCCAGGGGCAGTATTTCGTTTGCAGTTCCTCATCGCTTGGTTGTTCTGTTTTCGGTAAAGTGCTGTTTTGTATTGTTATTGTTTGTCATTGAACACACTTCCGGCTCCGTTTGTTTGTTGTTTTCGATAAAAGTCTGTTGTGAATTGTCATTGTTTGTCACTGAACACACTTCCGGCTCTGTTTGTTTGTTCTGTTTTCGATTAAGTGTTGTTTTGTATTATTATTGCTTGTCAGTCAGCACACTTCCGCTCTGTTTGTTTGTTCTGTTTCCGATAAAGTCCTGTTTTGTACGCCATTGTCACTCAACACATTTCTTGCTCCGTTTATTTGTTCTGTTTTCGATAAAGTGCTGTTTTGTACGTCATTGAAAACACTTCCAATTTCGTTTGTTTGTTTTGTTTTCGATAGTGTTGTTTTGTATTATCATTGCTTGTCAGTCAACACACTTCCAGCTCTGTTTGTTCTGTTTTCGATAAAGTGCTGTTTTGTATTGTCATTGCTTGACATTCAACGAACTTCCGGCTTAAATTGTTTGTTCTGTTTTCGATAAAATGCTGTTTTGTATTGCCACTGCGTGTCATTCAACATATTTCCCGCTCCGTTTGTTTCTTCTGTTTTCGATAAAGTTCTGTTTTGTATTGTCATTCAACTCACATCGGGCTCCGTTTGTTCTGTTTTCGATAAAGAGCTATTTCGTATTGTCATTGCTTGTCAATCAACACACTTCCGGCTCCTTTTGTTTGTTCTGTTTTCGATAAAATGCTGTTTTGTATTGTCATTGCTTGTCAATCAACACACTTCCGGCTCCGTTTGTTTGTTCTGTTTTCGATAAAATGCTGTTTTGTATTGTCATTGCTTGTCAGTCAACACACTTCCGGCTCCGTTTGTTTGTTCTGTTTTCGATAAAGTGCTGTTTTGTATTGTCATTGCTTGTCAATCAACACACTTCCGGCTCCGTTTGTTTGTTCTGTTTTCGATAAAGTGCTGTTTTGTTTTGTCATTGCTTGTCAATCAACACACTTCCGGCTCCGTTTGTTTGTTCTGTTTTCGATAAAGTGCTGTTTTGTATTGTCATTGCTTGTCAATCAACACACTTCCGGCTCCTTTTGTTTGTTTTCGATAAAGTGCTGTTTCGTATTGTCATTGCTTGTCAATCAACACATTTCCGGCTCCTTTTGTTTGTTCTGTTTTCGATAAAGTGCTGTTTTGTATTCTCATTGCCAGTCAATCAACACACTTCCGTCTCCGTTTGTTTGTTCTGTTTTCGATGAAGTTCTGTTTTGTATTGTCATTGCTTGTCAGTCAACATACTTCGGCTCCGTTTGTTTGTTTTGTTTTCGATAAAGTGCTGTTTTGTATTGTCATTGCTTGTCAATCAACACACTTCCGGCTCCGTTTGTTTGTTCTGTTTTCGATAAAGTGCTGTTTGTATTGTCATTTCATATCCTTTAAAAATATAAGGGATAATACCCAGGAAATGCCACAATCACGACTTTGCGACGGTTCCAAAGCGATTCCTCTATACCAAATCATCTTAGTACGCACGTCTGTGATTTTGTATGCGACATATGTTTTGTTATTGTATATTCCTCATCTCCGCTTTTGATACCTAGCGAGGTGTGATTGTGGCATTTCCCGGTATCTTCACTTATATCTTTTCGTTTATTCGCTCTATTTTGACGAAATGCTGTTTTGCATTGTCATTCTATGTCATTTTGCTGCATTTATATTTTTAGTAACTTCTCACTGTTCTTCACACTTGTTGAAATCCTTTGTTCTGATTTTCTTATATCACAAATCTGATTTTCTTAGATATTTCAAATTTTCAAAATCTTTCAAAATTGAAACTTAACACAATCAATTTACAGTATTACTACTTCCTCTTGACACAAAAAAAATTCACTAATTGTCACTAATAAAGCATTTTAGAACATAAATCTTAGCACAGAAATGAATCACATCTTTCACAAGTAATTAGCCTCAAGGTTTTTTGGGCGCCTTTATATCTGTTTCTTAAGTAGCATTACGTTTATTGTTATTCTGTTTCTGTGTGATTGTGTTGGGGTTTAACGACACGTCAACCGTTATGGGTCATTGTCATTTTATGTCGTCTCCCAGAGAAAGGGAGAAAAGATCGACTAGATAATAGAGGAGATGAAAGAGAGGGACACGGAAGAAAGAGGAACAGGAATGAAAGTGAAAAAAAAAACAGAATAAAAACATTCCCCCTCTACTGCTACCTGCTACAAGGATAGCAGGTCTTGCCCAAATGTAAACCAATATCAGTTGGACGCCCCGGTGACGTAAGATACACGACACCTTCGCACCACCCGACCACCCCATATTCTGTTACTGTTACAGGCCCAAATTACAAATACGTATTCGATCCGCTTTTGGGCATCTCAACTTATCAGTTAATCATCACAGGAAACATCAGCAACAGAAAGAGAAAACAAGAAAAGAAAACCATAAAATTATATGTAGGTGTGATGGAGCAGTGACGATCTAAAGTCAGAGTTAGGGTAATCACCAATAAAAAGTATCATGAATATCATGGCTTCGTTCATAAGTGCAAATTACTCGCGAGTATTCTAATCCCTGCTTCTGTTGGCGCTCGTCATTAGGTACCAGGGCAAAACATTCGCAATCACTTTGCACTTCTGAACTCAGCCATATCTTCACATAAAGTTAAGTGACAGCAATACATTTACAGATGCCAGATTGGTCAGTGGAAGTAGTGCAAACACAAAAATAAGTTTAATAAGTGCAACAGAACATATGTAATAGGACAGTGCAGAGAGGACTTGTAAGGAGACGTATTTGGTAATATAGAAATTACAGGATTATGTTTTCAAGTTCTCCATAAAGTCATACATTGTGGGTATTCGATATAATTACCTTGCTGAGGCGATTCTAACGAGTACCTACAATGTATGTTTTATGGAGAAATAGCAAAAATGGTCCAAGAATTGTCAACAAATACTCCTCCCTAACAAGTCATCTGCACAATCATATCACGTATTTTGTTGCACATATTGAGCTACTTTGGTTTGCACTCCTTATACTCCTTAATTTTTCTGACAGTGCACAAAGATCATTTGAACGTTACAAATGTTTGACAAGTGAGTAATGGTATTCACACGGGAAAAAGCATTGGTTTTTGTTAAAAAAAAAGGGGGGGGGGGGGTAAGAGAAAAGTCCAGGGAGTGCCACAATCATAAACCGCAGCCCTTTCCAGACACCAAGAGGAAGAAGAGGAAACCGACAAAACCAAACAAGCACAAATCGAACAAACGTACGAAAAGCACTAAGATTAGCTCTCTCTTCCCCAAGCAAGGTAATCGCAATGCTAAAAGGACTGAAAAACACAAGAACAAAATAACACTAGATCGGGCAGTCGATGGCACGCCATCGCAAATCCCCACGCTTCTGGCAGAAATTGCCCTTGTACCACACAGCATAGTTTTAAGCAACCAGGTTTAAAAAATGGAATATTTTTATGGAATTTAGAGTAATTCACTTGTCAATAACTTTTCTGCTGATAAGTTGTACTAGGATATTGTTTGTAACCATCTTCATCCAAATACAATAATGTTACATCAAATATAATAATGTTACATCAAATATAAATATGCCACATGACCATGTTGTGAAAAACTTAATTTTTAACCCCGCCCCACCTCCAAGTCCCACCCCAAGGGTGTTCCTGAGGTCACAAAGTAAATCCCATTCAATATGTCTTACATCTATCACTCTGAGTATATGTGCAAAATCTGGCATAAAAGTCTTTTAAATTTCAATATTTTGACCTTTGACGTTTTGACCCCTCCCCGGAGCAGACATGTGACCTTTGGGTCAAAATTCTACTTGTATGTTATTCTACACATCATTCCCTTCAATTTGGTATGCCACATGACCATGTTGTGAGAAACTTAATTTTTGACCCCGCCCCACCCCCAAGTCCCACCCCAAAGGGTGTTCCTGGGGTCACAAAGTAAATCCCGTTCAATATGTTTTACATCTATCACTACTGAGTATATGTGCACATTTTCGCATAAAAATCTTTAAAATTGACTTTGAAATTGGAAATTGTTAATATTTGACCTTTTGACCACTCCCCAGGGCCCCTGTGGGCGGGGCCAAAAATAAACGTGCTCTTGCACGCCCCACTTGTGTAAGCAAGCCACTCACCAAATTTGGTTGGATTCTGTCCAGCGGTTTGGGAAGAGATAGCATAACGGACAGACGGACGGACAGACGGACGGAGGCGATAACAATATCCCTGACGCTTTTTCTAAAAAGCGTGGGGATAACAAGGTAAGACAAAACAAATCGCCTCGTAGAATAAACCACAAAGCAAGACAGATTAAAGCATGATCATACCTGATATCAATATAACAATAACAAGGTTCACTATTTGTAGAATCATCATAACAACAGAACCCTGAAATAAATCAAATTGTAAAATCATCATAACAACAGAACACTGAAACAAATCAAAGTGAGGAATCATCATAACAACAGAACCCTGAAACAAATCAAATTGTAGAATCATCATACCAACATAACCCTGAAACAAATCATATTGTAGAATCATCATAATAACCAAACCCTGAAACAAATCATGTACAATCATCATAACAACATAACACTGAATCAAATCTAATTGTAGAATTATCATACCAGCAGAGCCCTGAAACAAATCACATTGTAGAATCATCATAACAACAGAACCATGAAACAAATCAAATTGTAGGATCATCATAACAATAAAACTGCGAAACAAATCAAATTGTAGAATCATCATACCAACAGAACACTGAAACAAACAAAATTGTAGAATAATATATAACAACAGAACCCGGAAACAAAACAAACTGGCGTTGTTATGACAGCATAAGTCTTGGCGCGTATACGACTGCGCATATCCCGACCAGCCTGTATAATGAATGTTCAGGTCTGGGCAAGATCAGTTTGTTTTCAGACTTTAAGGATAAACGTATTAAACATATGCTCAATTGGACCGCGCCATGTGGAAACGTGCCTTCGGGCTTACGCGGACAGCGAAGGCCAAGATCAGCCTGCGCATCCGCGCAGTCTGATCTGGGCCTTCACTGTCTGCTTACAGAATCATTGGATACTACAGAATGTATGAATGTAGAGCAAAGACCCATATGACATTATGTGCATACGCAGGATGATCTGAATCTGTGCTCCTCACGGTCTTTTCGAAGAAATTTTAATATAGAAACAGCATATAATGAACGCATGACAGTTTCTTCTCATTTTGTTGCCTGATATGTCATGTGTTCAGTTCACAATATTAGCTGTATTCAACTTTAGGATTTTAGAATATTTGTTCTAGACTGGGTAATTCGAGCTACTGAAGGTTAATCAAAGCGCCAGGTCAGGAGGAAAATGAGATTATTTTAGGGATGTCTTTTCGATCTTTTATAAAATAATGGTATGTTGAATGTACTCATTAGAATCATCTTGATGAGGCGATTTTAATAAGTACACACATTGTACATTTTCATGATAAAGGAAATTTCGCAAAAATATCCGAAATATTTATGTTCTTTACTTATCGGAGGATTTTCCTAGGACTCAAAAACGAGTTCAAAGCAGCCACGGTAAACGAGCCATCGGTGTTCGAGTCACTAAAATTTTACTTTATCTTATCTTAAGATGTTTATGTTGACATGCAGTCTCGATGTCGACTCAGGCCAGTAACTAGTAGGAAATACTTAACGAAAGCAAGCAAGTAAGTAAGTAAGTATGTAAGTAAGTAAGCACTTTATTTAACGAGGGTGACTAATACCAACCATTTGTGAGGCAAGCTGTTTCCCACTCTCGGTTCGAGGCAAATTGTCAACAAGTGTCAGCATAACCAGGACAATAAGCTGAAATGAAAATAGATAAACAAATTAATTAATACTTAATAGCATTGGTTTTAGAAAACGTCTGTATGCGTGCGTGCGGGCAGGCGGCCGTTTGATACATGACCCAGTTATGATCAATAACTTTGCTTCCCTCTAAAATTGCACGAGGGTGAGTCGGTTCTCAGAATAAATGACGACGTTTTAGAAGGTTGGCGCATGACTATCAATGGTGTGTGTGTGTGTGTGTGTGTGAGAGAGAGAGAGAGAGAGAGAGAGAGAGAGAGAGAGAGAGAGAGAGAGAGAGCAGACATTGAACGTTACCTGTAAAATGACAGTATAAGAGATGCCTTTGGCTCCCGTAAGTTTATACATAGATCTCCGGAGACATGATCTTAATGCCCGGCATCTTTTCGGTCTTTTAATCCATCCAGTATTTTGTTGCTCCTGTAAGAGTAAAATCAACTGTTTCTTAGCAGGACAAAAGTAAAACTTTAATAACTCGAATATCATTTATAGCAAGCCAACAGCACAATAAATCTTCCATGGTTTGAAAATTGATTGTGCATTTGGCTTGCCTTACTCGTTTACCGTGGCTAATTCGAACTCGTTTTTTAGCCCCTAGGAAATTCTTCCGGTAGCTCAAGAAAACAAATATTTAGAGAAATTTTAAGGAAAATTTCCTATTTTATCTTAAATATATATGCTGTTTATTCTCATTAGATTCGCCTTATCGAGGCGATTCTAATGAGTACACACAGCATATCGTCATATCATAGATCGAAAAGACATCCCTAAATTACCCTAATTTAGCACCTGACCTGGCGCTACGATTAACCCTCAGTGGCTCGAACTATCCATATTATAAACAAATTTCCATGGCCCCAAAGATGTTCGAGCAACTGAAAAATCCGACTATACATCCAAACAGAACATTAAGATGCCCCACCCACTTCTAATTTTCAGCCAATCAGATTACTCCATCCAGATTGTTGATATAAATTCACAAACATAATGGCAAACAGTGCAGATCCAGATCAGTTGGTTTGAAGAAGCCAACTGATCTGGATCTACACCGTTTGCATAGGCAGAGTATATCCGGGTTCAGCAGGACAAAGGTTAATGTGTCCTGCTGAGGTAAAAGAAACAGCTTTTATAGAAATGCTAGTCAAGGCCGGATCCAGGATTATTCAACAGGGGGATCAAAATTTCTGAGGGGATCGATTTAATCAAATTATCGTACTTACCCTAAGTATTCGGACAGAAATGCTGAACAAACAGTGTAGATCCAGATCAGACACCACAGAACGCGGCGTTTGATCACTTCTCGTCCATTTTATTAGCAGTGAATGTGCCTAACATTGCTGGATGTGAGGTAAAAAGTGTAGACCCTGATAATCAGGGTCTACACTTTTTACCACACATCCAGCAATTTTAGACACATTCATTGCTAATAAAATGGACGATAAAAAGTAGGGTGTGCAAATATTTCGGACAAATACGGTATCCAAAATTTATAAAATCTATCCAAAATTTCCCTTGAAAATGAAATTTTGAGTCAACAGGGAGGGTCGAAAAAACATCCCTCCCCCACCCCCACCTCCCACCCCCCAACACACACACACACAAACACGAATACAGTCTAGATCCGCTCCTACTGGTGCGGTCGGTCCTGGAGTATGCTTGCTCGGTTTAGGACTCTCATAGGGTAATTCTTCACGAAGAATGCACTCTCAGTCAGCTTCCACATGTCCTCAAGGGGTTGGGGAGGTGTGGGTGGGGGTGAAGGGGGGTCTATCAACATTCTCGGAAGTTTGGAGCTACTGTTGGAAACTTTTTTAAAATACTTATATTACCAATACAATCATTACACAACAAAAATAAATAAAAACAACACTTTTATAAAAAAAAAAAAAAAAAAAAAAAAAAAAAAAAAGAAAGCAAGGGGAATATTTTTTGGGATATGCTAATATCTGCAAGTATTATTTTTGGTATGGCCGATACACCAGATATTTATTTATTTAATTTTTATTTTTATTTTTTTATTTATTTATTTATTTTTTTTGTTTGCATATGGCTGATATACCGTATATTTTTTGGGTAAACACTTAATGCTGGGGCCCTATGTAGCAGATAAAATTCAGTTCAGAGTACCTCCCCCCACCCCCGCCCTCAACACACACACACACACACATCCACCCCACCCCTGGGTGTTACCGTAAACAGTTTAGATTTTAGAACACCCACCCACCCAAGCATGCACTGCAGAGAATAATTGTAATTGTGTACCTCATTCTCTAGGTCCGCTAGATGGTGTGTCAGAGTATCTGTTATATCATCAAGGGAGGAGATTAAACGTTCAACTTCGTAATATGAGAGAGCTACTGTATCCTGTCTGAAAAATCGAGAAAACCAGTGAACCTCAACGTGAGAAAAGCTTTGGACATGTGCGCCCAGTGAAGATTCAGTCTGATCAGAATCTTCACTGGGCGCATTTTGGATATCCCAGTCTGCAAAGTTTCTTCATGTGGACAAAAAAGACTCTGATCTGACTACGCGCATGCGCGGGCTGATTTTAGTCTTCGTTGAGTGCACATGTTTTCTCACATTGCGGTTCAAATGTTAATTGCAATCTAATAACGCTTAGCATGCTGGGTAAAAATATCAGCAGACGACATTTTGAAATATTTCTTCTAAAGAGACAGTTTGCATGAAATATCAATTCCTGTTTTCTGGGAAGGAGACAGTTTGCTTGACATATCCTATTTTCTGGGAAGCAGACAGTTTGCATGAAATGTCAAATCCTATTTTCTGGGAAGGAAACAGTTTGCGTGAAAAGTCAAATCCTATTTTCTGGGAAAAATAAGAAAACAATAACCAATATTTCGTCTGTTGGATTATCTGTTAGACTGGGACATTGGCAAATAGTGCGGACCCGGACGTTTGCTTAAATTACAGGAAATGGGTTAAATGAAACAGTTTTTAGTCCCCGATCAGGACCATTTTCCCAGCCTACACTCAGACAATCGATCCACCAGTGCTACACAGTTAGTGCTTTGATTTTCTTTGGGTGTATTGTCAAAGAATATTAACGCCGTCTGGGAGTATAATTATTTTCTTTAAAAGAAGCATCCGTTTTTGAAAACGTTCAGCATATGCGCTTATTTTTATCTCACCGATCAAAGTAAGACGTCGATAACTCAAAAGTAAGATCGTATTACTTATGTATATCTCCTGCGTCAAGACAACATTAGCCCTTGTGCTTTCACAAACTACATAGGCAAACGCATGTCTCAAAAAAGTGCCTCTTTTTGCAAAATGGCAGTAAATTCTTTCGGGAGTATCCATTCACATCTTTCTTACACGCCTTCACACCCAAGGGGAGCAAATTCCGCCCTTTTCAAAAGGGAGGCAGAAAACAATTCTGTTCCCTGAAAGAATAAGGCAAGTGGAATAAATATTCCCTTAACTTTGGGCAACGTTTGGACCGTGGTTATCACGACAAGAGTCGATGTTTTTTTTCTACTTGTGTTTCTCTAAAAGTTAATGGACCCATCAACTGCATTGTACTCAATTACAGTCGAACATAGCTCGAACACCGATGGCTCGTTTACCATGGTTAGTTAGAACTCATTTTTTTTAGTTCCTATGAAGTTCTTCCGATAGCTCAAGAAAACAAATATTTAGGGAAAATTTTCTTCTTTTATCATGAAATTGTATGTTTTGTGTACTCATTAGAATCGCCTCATTGAGGCGATTCTAATGAGTACACTCAACATACTATTATTGTAAAGAAAATCGAAAATATGTCCCTAAATGTTTGCTATTTGCGTCCTGACCTGGCGCTATGATTAACCTTCAGTGGCTCGAACTACTCCTATCCCGAACAAATTTCCATGGTCCCTAAGATGTTAGAGCCATTGAAGTTCGACTGTACTTTTGTGTGTTAGTGAATCAAGGTGAACAGGTACACTTTAAACGTAGTCAATATTGTTTTGCCTCCTTTTACTGAAAGGGGTCTACACTAGAAGGAAAGAATATGTTCCCTTTGAGAGAAAATTCTTTTTTATAGTAGCCTCCTTTTCAGTAGAGTTTGATGTGCAGCAAAGCAAATAGGAAGTCACAAAAAATTGACTCCCTTGTGAATCAAAGCACTGACAGCACTGGTGGGTCGATTGTCTCTGAGTGCAGGCTGGGAAAATGGTCCTGAGCTGGGGCTTAAAACTGTTTAATTTAACCCTTAAGTTCCTGTGATTAAAGTAAATAGTACAGACCCTGATCAGACGCCGCGTTCTAATCTGAGTCTGCATTGTTTGCCAATGCCCCAGTCCATGTTTTACAGATAACCCTCTTTACACGGCACTCTGACGTCACCGTGACAAGAATAGTGCGGTTATAAATAACCCGTTACCTGGATTTCATACAAACGCGCCATTTGATTTCATTGGTCAATGATAATCACGTGGACAGCAACCTTACATTTTGGTGTATGTATACTTTTGGTCGATTGTAACAATCGAACCTTAATGGCGTGAACCCTACCAAGTGTATCTAATCCTCTTAAGAGGAATCAAAATTTGAATAAAACATAAAAACCTGGTTTCACAATCTGGAAAATTCATGATGTCTGGGTAGATGTAACATTACGTGTCTTGTCAACATCCAAAGATTAGTGATCATGATCAATGAGCAAGGGTTCGCAGGATAGCTAACAGACATGCGTCACACGCTCTCGGTCTGATTTTATTACGAATGTAAATGAACAGTCATCGTCACAAACAAATCAAATGATATTACCTTTACCACTCTCTGGGCTAATTCAACAGACGACAAATTGACGACGTGTTTTTTTTTCTTATTTTCCGCAGAAAATAGGCTTTGACATTTCATGCAAATTGTCAAGCAATTTGCACGAAATGTCAAAGATTATTTTCTTAGAAAAATAAGAAAAAACCTAAATGTCGTCTGCTGAAATGTTTGCCCAACATGTAGAGCGAAACACAATAAAAAGATTAAAATATCAAGTAGTTATCACTCATTTCAAGGTTAGCCTTATCACCAGATGAAACGGTTATCTCTCGTGTCAAGCAACTTGTGTATACACTTTCACAAAATATCTCAAATGTTGTAAACCAGAGAGCCAGGCTTTGCTTTGGTTTGATTTGGAGTTTAAGATTTAAGCAGAATGCAAGCTGGGGTTTCCCCAGGGCCGATAACGGTCCGATATAGATTCTCAGAGTATATATTTAAGGAGAATGATAGCTTGGTCTTCCTCTTGGTGATAGGCTATGTCCTGTGATTAACTGTGACTCTTCCTTGACGTTGACGTATTCTTTACCGTAAAGCTCTACCCTCCCTCCTCTCCTAAAACTATGCTGGTTACTGTTTCAAGGCGATATTTCTGTTCCAGATTCCCCTAATTTGTTCATTCTAATTTCGATGAGGTGTCGTATTCTGTGATGTGATTATTGTCTTTCCACCTTTCTTCAGTACCTTCCCAGCTAGCATTCTTTATAAATCTATAGCGAGCCTTTATTGGCCCGTCAGCTACCCTGGCGGGCCGATAACGGCCCGTTATAGATTTATAAAGAATGCTTACTGGGTTGTTCCGTGATGGTGTTTTTTCTAGGAAATCACCGTATATGCTTTAGAATTGAATGGAAAACGGCTTGGAAAACATCTTTGGTTAAAAGCAACATTTTTGACGAAAAATTACAAACGTCTGTTTTTTTGTTTTTTTTTGTATTTTTTCATCATTTTTGTTTTTAAAAACGAGAACATACAACTTTTTTTCAGATTTCTAATTATTTTTGCAGTAAAAGTAAATGATTTTGTAGTAAACGTAAATGATAAAAGTAAACCAGACAGCCCACCCGCTGTCACTATGTTGGAGTAAATGCCTTCTGGCTAACCCTGATAGAAAGGGGAAAGAGAAAAAAAATCAAACAAAATACATTATGCTTATGATAATGTAACATATCTGTGCTAAAGATTTGAAATTCACACGGTGTTGATATTTTAATGCTATAGCAAATGAGCCGGGACACAGCATTTTCAATAAGATTGCATGTGGGCCTAGCAACGACTCAGATCAGCCTATGCATCTGCGCAATCTGATCAGAGTCTTCGCAAGGCACTCTGTGGGAAGCCAAGGATCAAAGTGTCTTCAGGCAGAGTCTTCGCTGGACGCACATGCAGTCTTGCAGGAAACGTATTCATATTTTCTTTGGTGTATTTATTATCTTTAAGATTACTCGGAGTATATGTGACTTAAAACCACGTGGTTAAGACTAACATAATTTGGCCTGGTCTGGCCTGGCTTAGCCTTGCCCTCAATAGTGTCACTGACCAGGCCAGGCTAGAAAATAGGACAGGTTTGTTATAATAAGTGAGTGGACTATCAACAAATCTCAAAATAACCCAGCTGACCTTCAGAAGAAATGGTTAAATAAACCATTGGCTTTCTCTTGAAAAATCTACAGACGACAAATTGATGACTTTGATCTTTTCCCTTGATAATGGGGTTTAGTTTTTGTGCAAGTTGTCAAAATGTCTCCTAAGGTGACAATTTTCATGAAATATCGGAACAGATTTTCTAGAAAATATGAGAAAACAATATTTCAAAATGTCGTCTGCTTAAATGTGTATCCATCCTGCGAAGGGTTAAGGCCATCCATGTGTCTCCAATAAGTAATAATTAAACATGACGCATCCCCTAATTTTGCATTAAAAATAGTATGATGGCAATAATGCTGAAAATCGCATGAGAAAATTTCTGTCCGTTCAAAAGCTACATACATTCAAAGTCGTAGTTACTTATATTATAGTTTAGCATTAAAGCTATCCAACAATGCACTAATCTGTGATGTCATTGGTTCTATTAAATTTTACTTTAAAATTTAAATTTTAGTTTGATCCCCATAATTTTATTCCGGACTGGAAAATATATATACACTGCAGCCCTACATGTAAGTATGAAGGAAATCTGTGTTTACATCCCCTTAATATTTGTAAAGTAAATATGAGAACTCGGGAACTGATACAATCAGATCCACATCACGCTCTCAAAACCAAAGGAAAAGACAGACAAATACAATAAAGCAGCCACAAAATGAACAGATGGCAAGCAGAGTTGGCAACTCTTTCCCAAAAAGGTGGGTTACCCAAACATAATTGTATATATAATCAACTTACATAATTGTTAGAAGAAAAACATTGACAAGTGAAACACTACATAACAACACAAAGTACCACAATGAAAGTACCTCCTTGGAACGGTCAGTAATGAATTACCGGGTGGGGGTGTGGAGGTGGGGGTGTGGGGTGGGGCTTAAGCTTTACGGGATCCCAACCGTCGCCCTCAGGTTCCATAGTGGTAATACATATATTCGTTCGGTCCTGTTTGTTGATATCACTGGTTCCTTTTTTTAATATTAATGAGATGCAAATGAGCAAATAACTCTAAATCTGAATTACTTAATAATCTTTTGCAATATTTCCATGGGGTTTTCACCACTGGATTCAGCAGACAAACACCTTTCTTTTTACCATCTATAAACTGATATCTCTGATGCTGAAATCGCCAGGCTCTATATAGTGACCAGCCTTTATAATCAAGATATTATATTGGTTTTATTTAGTGGCTGTATTAAACAGGATTATAAGAATAAATATAAGAATAAATATTTAGTCACTGTAAATGGAGCTAGTCTACACAGTTACCTGAAGAAAGTACTGCGTCCGATTTTCATGCCATCCAACAAAGGTTCATCACTCTCAGAATCAGACATGTTCATATATAATCATTTGACACACTTCTGTCGTAACTGTCTTAAATATTCAGGCACCCTTAACTCATTAAAGCATAGCAAAAAAAAATCAGCAGACGACATTCTGAAATATTTTTTTCTAATTTTTCCCAGAAAACAGGATTTGACATTTCATGCAAATTGTCTCCAGTGGAGGCAATTTGCATGAAATGTCAAATCTTGTTTTCTGGGAAAAATAAGAAAAAAAAAAATGCCATCCATCTGTCGTCTGCTGAATTAGCTCATTGAGTGGTAATGAATAACATACTTATCCTAAAGTTCGACAAAATAGTAGAGAATATGTCCAGGATAAAGAGCAATTTCCGAAAGTCCGTTTTACTAAATGATGGTGCGTCGAAAAATTACTGGACGAGTAGCAAACAGTGTAGACCCTTATCAGACGCCGTGTTCTTTGGCGTCTGATCTGGGTCTGCACTGTTTGTTCTGGCCTATCTATCCGAACACGTAGGGTAAATAAGGTTTGTCGTATATTCGAACAGAACGACAGTTGAAAAACGACGTTGATCCAAAACACAGACATGAATACACACGGACGTACATACAAATTAGGTGTTGACAAAATTAAACAATACTTATTGTGTGTACATATTATTATTAGTTCTGGATAATACGCTCCCTCATCGAGATAACTTCCGATTGATAACACTTATCGGACCATGTTAGGTTTAACTCTTAAAGCGCTAATCAGAACTATATATATATATATATATATATATATATATATATATATATATATATATATATATATATATATATATATATATATATATATATATATATATATATATATATATATATATATATATTGTATTTTCAGACGCCTAGCAGACGATTCATGTGACATATCAAATCTTTTAGTCTGTGAATAATAACAAAATCAATTTTAGAATGTCGCCTGCTGCATATGTGTTTAGGCTTTAAGGGTTAAAGTGGAGGTCAGATGACCATATGACATGTATCAGGCAGAACCTTAGCCGATTATATACAGCTTCCGTACTTTTCCGTAATTCACTCGTAACCTAAGTCACAGTGCGCTATGTCATACGACAAAATCAGCCAATCGATCTCAGAATAAGAAACACGGCTGGTGCTTCAACTTCAGCAAGACTGAGCCATTGTCGACAGAGTGCGTCATCTTTCCAAGACACATGGAAAAAAAAAAACAAAACAAAAAAAACAAACAAACTATTGTTATTTCCTTTAATTTGAAGGCTTTTGTAACCCTTTAAACGAGAGGGACTAGCATTGTCGCTGAAAAACACTTATACCCCGGGTACACATAGAACACCTTCCATTAGGTTCACTGTATCTATCAATGTGATGTGTGCTCTGACTCTGTATAAAGTTTACACCAATGCACTTACTTTACCATCCGTCTTTTTATGCCCCCGCCATTCGAAGAATGGTGGAAAGGGCATATAGTGTTACCCCTCTCCGTCTGTCCGTCCGCGTCCGAGATGGCGTTAGCGATTTGCGTTTAAGTTTTTCAGGCGTTAGCCGAATTCGCTTTTAAGTTTATCAGTCGGGGGCATCCGTGTCCTTTGGACACATTTCTAGTTATGTATATTTTTGTTTTCATTTTTTTTCGTCATTATTATTTTTTCTTTGTTTTTCTTTTGTGTTCTTTTTCCAATATCTTTTCTAGTCATCTTTTATACATGCGTGAGCCTCGGCAAGCGAATATGTATCTCTGGGCATTCTAGCAGAAAAATGCTCATGTTGCTTGTTTGAGCGAATAGCAAAAGTTCTGGCTGCGCGGATGCGTAGGCTCAACTGGACCTTCGTTGTGTATAAACTTTAAGAAATACGAGTTCGCTTGCCGAGACATAACACAAACAATTACCATCAATCATCAAAAACGTTAAGCTGCACGACTGTTGATAATTGTGCGGGTACACGACATAATGGTACATTTCGTCCTCTGTTAAGGCATTCCTTAAATACGCATGCCCAGCCATGTACCGGGGCTACATATCTGATATTTAGTCTAAACATTCGTCTAGTTCTAAACTACATACACATGTAAGCGAACAACGAAGGCTCTGTTGGGCTCAAGGTTGGGTACAACAAATACAAATATTTATTTATTTATTTATTTATTTATCACATCTTTGAAGTGGTGTCATTTGAAACCTGGTGAAATGAACTCATTTAATTATGTTTAATTAAATAATGGTCGGTAATTTCAAAAACCGACTGTATTCACTAATGTGACAACCTCAATTAATTAAGTGTCACTTTCGTATGATGACGTATTTGAAGCTGGTTGATGCTCTGCTAATCATCAATATTCTGATTCCTTGTTATTAAAAGCGACTTTTGCGTTATTCGGGGACAGCTATATCAAAAGACTACGATTCTACTGTAACGGCGACCTGCAAGTTTCGGGAAATGTCTACGTCTATGTTAAAGGTGGCTTACGTACACACCGTATGAACGACAGCCTGTGGAAACGATGTCTACGTCGAGAAGCTGATGTTTGTTTCATCAACGTCGGTGGAAACGACATTACCACAAGGTCCGAGCCAGAGGACATCTACCGATGAATTGTAAAGTTGGTAGACCAGCTTCGAGTCAAACTGATGTTCATCATCGAGAAACACACGAGAGGCGAGTTCAGAGATGGTTTAACAAAGAGAGAATTTGTCCGACAGAAGAGGTAATAAATGATATGTTGAGGGAAAGATACGGCAGACTATTTGTGGAATTGAAAGTTGTTGGTTTCCCGACTGACTGCGACACCGACCTCGTCCACACGTCTGTAAGACTTCGCCGAAACAGCGGTACGAGGAAGTACCGAAACAGAATCAGAAGAATAGTCTGTAGCTACAGGCACCGTCTGTAAAATAAATAAGATGCAAACGGCCCTTTCCAGGGCCACTCAATTACATAGAAAGATTACCATTATATTGCCATTATAAGTGGCCAATACGCAGCTTTATTTTATTGTTAGCGGTGAAATCAGTGTATATCTGATGAAAATAAAAGTGGTATCAATCACTAGTGAATTGATATCGTATCATTTCACTAGTGACTGATACGATTTATATTTTCACACCTCGCTTTGAGCGACTTCGGTTTTCTTCATTGTTTCAGAAGTGGATCTTACCTCCACCAGATGTTTGAACACCTCTAACTTCTTTGTTTCTTAACTAAAGTATCAAGTGTTGGTATGCATTTTCTTAGTTAGAATGTAAGCAACATTTTGGTATCAAAATTATTTCGATTTGCCGATTTTTTTTTTTTTTTTTTTTTTTTTTTTTTTTTTTGTCTCTCCAGCGCTTCACATGTTAAGCACTCAGCGTCGACGCCATGACGTTCATGGTTTGTTTGGTGACGTTATTTATGACGTCAGAAACGCGCATTGTCATGTAAACAATAAAATAAAAACAAAATGTACTCTTTTTCAGTGAATACCATAAAAAAATTTCATCTTGTGCAATGAAAACATTCAAATTTTCACTCGTGCTTCGCACTCGTGAAAATACTGGCGTCTTCATTACACTCGATGACAATATTTATGGTATTCACAGCAAACGAGTAAATATCCTCTATTTATACGCAGCGACAGCAGTTCCAAGGTGAAGATACTGAATGAACAGTTTGTGTCGGCCTACACGAGAGAAGATAGTTCTAGTATCCCAATAAAAGGACCAAGCCTACATCTTGCCATGGAACCAATAAATTATTGAAGTAGGATGCAAAGGTGTCCTTAAACTACTTCTCGACTCTTAAGATACATAAAGCAGCTGGACCAGACTGTATACCAAACTTCATTCTGAAAAAAGCTGCTGACCAGATTGCGCCAATCTTTACCAGGTTGTACCTGTATTCACTAGACACAGGCGAGGTATCATCCGATTAGAAGAATGCCTTCATTGTACTGTATACAAAAAAGGAGAGAAACATGTCCCACCCAACTATCGCCAGTCTCACTGACATCAGTTATCTGCAAAGTGCTACAGCATGTTGTTCACAGTTCAGTCAAGAGACACTTCGATCATAACAGGATTCTAACTGAACACCAGCACGGTTTCAGAGCCAAGGGATCCTGTGAGACCCAACTGAAAACAACAATACTGAAGATAGCCAGAGACATGACAAAGCAGGGCCAGGTTGATGTCATCCTCCTCGACTTTGCCAAGGCATTTGATAAAGTGCCTCGTGGACGACTACTCTACAAGCTCCATTACTACGGTATAGGGGAATCCACTCTACGCTGGATCGAATCCTTCCTGAGCCAGAGGAAACAGTCAGTTCTCTTAGATGGCACTAGATCCTCTGAAGCAGATGTCCTCTCAGGCATCCCCTAGGAAACTGTACTGGGGTCATTGCTCTTCATGACTTTTATAAACGACTTGCTGGAATCAACGATGCACTAAGATGCCAGGTTGTTCGCAGATGATTGCCTTCTTTGCAGACACATAGCCTCATGCGAAGACCCCGCTTTCCTACAACAAAACCTGTCGGCACTAGAGTGATGGGAGGAAACCTGGCAGATGAAGTTCCACCCTGAGAAGAGCAATTTCATAAGGATAAGCAACAGCAGGCGAAGGATTATCAACACCAGCTACCAACTACATGGTCACACGTTGGAGGTAGTTGACAGCAGCAAGTACGTTGGTGTCACCATCAGTGAAGACCTGACTTGGAGAAAACACGTCGAGGACACCGTAAACAAGGCCAACAAGACGCTAGGTTTTGTCCGGCGAAACCTCAGCAAGTGTAAATATCGAGTGAAATCAGTTGCCTATACCACCATAGTACATCCAAGGCTCGAGTACTCCTGTATAGTTTGGGATCCTCACCTGGCAAGTGACATCCACATCCTGGAACAAGTTCATCGAAGAGCAGCTAGATTCGTCCATCGAATTAGACAGAGCGTACTCCAGGATGTGTCTCAAACATGGTCCAGAGCCTTGGGTGGTAGTCCCTCCAGCAGCGACGCTACGTGGATAGGCTATCCATGCTTTTCAAAATCAAGCATGGGCTAGTAGATATCAACTCAGAAAGAACGCTTACCTGGCCCTAGTCCGCTCAAAGCCTGAGTATGGAAGTGTTGGTTGGGACTCATACCTCAAGTGCGACATAGACAAACTAGAGAGAGTACAGAGGTCAGCTGCCAGGTTCATCATCAGGGATTATAAATCCAGAGAAGAAGGATGTGTGACAAAGATGCTCACAGACCTGGAATTGCTTCTACTAGAAGAGAAATGCATACCGGTTGATATATGAAATCACATTCTGGTAACATTTTTATCACTTTAGCAGAATCAGCAATAAACAAATTGCTGACGTTGGCCCAGTGTGGGCCCAACATTATACAAAGGAGTGCATGATTTGCATATTTTGGTGACGTTGGGCCAACCTTACACCACATATCAAACAAAACTGTTTATTTCCAGTATTTTGCATAACATTGGCCCATTATTGTGTAAAAACATTATTTTACTGACTTTAAAATAATTAATTAGATTGATATCATGGTTGGCCAACCGTTGGGCCAGCATTGGACAGCCAACAGATAACCATCAGCCAACGATACAACTCAATGCCAACGTTGGGCTCACGTTGTCATGCTATCTGGGAAGTCATTTTTACAAGTTATTTCTCTTAAACCATGTCTTTCTTCTGTGATATGTTGTTCGTCTGTCATTACTGACAATGACCAGTCCTAATCAACTGTGTGATGTGTTATTATTTGTGTGTTCTAAGATGGCTGATGAGACCAATCTTAGCTCTAAACTGCCTGTGCAGATAGAACAAGAGAGGTCTGAGGAAGAAAGCTCTGTTAGTGATGCCTCAGCTCTGTCTTTCCGCTGTGCACGTTTCTGCTCGGCTTCGCTGATTCTTTTTGCTTCGTATTCACCAGCTCCCCTTTTTATGAGGCTTCGCCACTTTTGTACGATCTTGTGCAATCTGTTCCCATGACTCTGTGATATGTATATATTGTAAAATTATTGTATGCATTGTAATAATTTGTTACTTTTTACATTTGTTTGTCGAAGTTAAATCGCTACTGGGCTTATGTTGTTTTGTTACACATATTCGATAGTAAATAACTCTTCTATTTCGCATTAGGGTACGTAGTCCGCGAAAAGGATTTTCGCATTTTAGGGTAACCGCAATCGAGCACTGGACATGCACTACGGGACTAACCGGTTTTTCTGTTCGGCAAAACAAGTGTACCCGTACACCGGTCCTGTGACTGATGTCAGAGAGAGGAAGAGAGAGAGAGAGGAAAAAAAGAATGTTACGGAGATCATGATTCATATAGACGGCCGGAATGTTCTCGTTATGGACTCCTCGACTGATCGTGTTCGCCTGAAAGACAAAATTACCACAAATATATCCAAGGCGATAAAATCTGTATGTGTAGCTGTGGCATTTATCTATCTTCTACTTTAGTACTGCCCACAAGAGTTTGAAGTTATTATTCCCTTTTCTTGTAACCTATACGATTTTCAGTCGTATTCATTTAGATGATAAAAAATAACCAAACCCCTGTAGTACTGTCCATCACCATATCTCCTCCTAAATTCTAAAACACTGGGTGGAATTTAACCAAACTTGCTACATGGCTTCCCCGCATTTTAAGGGTGTGCGAGAGCAACACGATTTTTCACTTCTCTCTGCTTAGTAGTGAAGTTTTGGAGATTTGCAATGACCTGCCATTAACTGCAATCTACCTATTGTTGCGTAGTGACCAACACTTGACCACTGTTGGGTGGCTCCCGATCTAAGTCCAACTCAAGCCCAGTTAAGTTTCTAACATCTTTTATTTGGTATTTTGCCGCAGGAGTCCCTTTTGCTCCATGCACCTCTTCACAATCAAACCAATAGCTCAATTCAACTCTCAAACCAGAACTCTCTCTCACACCGCTCGCTGTACTCTTATATACTGCTCCCACACTGCTATTATTAGACCATTACGTAGTAGTTCTTCCTGCAATGATGTGTCCTTATATGGTATTGTGGCCAATGAAACAATGACCACATTCCTAAATTTAGCACCAAAAAGTAAGTCAAATGATGACGAAAATACATTTGACCGAGAACTTGACTTATCTTATTTATTAGAATTCAGCTGTCTAATTTGTCTAGAAAGGTTCATAAAATGTCCAAAACACCTGGTAAACAAAGTAATAAATAATCATTATTTTCTAACCCAACCCTGATAAAGCATATACTTAACCGTTAATAAGCAACCAATTAGGCTTTATTTACTTGGTACAAAGATAAGGTCCTACTGACTAAAAAAGGTACTTTCATTTCTAAGCAACAGTGTTTTTCTTCCTGTACGGTTTTAGACCGAAAAGCTACTACGTATCACTGGCCCCTTTTTAGTGGATATTTTGTTAAATTCTATTTAATGAAATATACGGAATTATTACATTACTCGGATCAGTTATGAAAATTGAGAAAACACGCAAGGTAAGTGAATTACAGTTTGAAACCCTTACTTCTTTAAACAAAAAAATGTTTAAATAAGAATGCCACTTACCCACTCCTGCGGTCCCCATGCACATAAGATATACCGGCACATGCACATGCACATGCACATTTGATATTCCAACTAAAGTCACTACTTTTTTTTTAACTAATGTCACTACTTTTTTTTCACTTTTAATACTGTTGACCACACCACTGTCCCTGCAAATCTGACACCGTCCCTGCAAATTCAGTTAATGTTTTTACTGGCAGGTTCGCCTATGCCCCTCCTTCCACTGGTTGATACACGGGCTCTAAGTAATCCATTTCTTCTTCTTCTTCTTCTGACACCTCCAACATACCGGTCTCCCTTTTCTCCGGCTCCTGTTCCCGAGTGGTTTGAGCCTCCCAACCCTCTGGTCGGAAGACAAGATCCGCCCCTTCCGTCTCCTTTTCCTGAGCGTCTCTATCGTCTGACGACGGCCACTCGGAAGTGTCCAGTAATGTGGCCGCCGCCTCTTCGCCCTGAACGGTATACAGTAATTTAATGTCCAGGTCAATCGGGATCGAAACGCTCCCGATCGCCGCGTCTCCCTCCTGCTCAGCATAAGGCGGGGGATGACTCCCCAACGGTCCATGGATTAACTCACAGGCCTTCTTTGACCAAATGACCTGTGCTAGAATTATCTGGTCATCAATGTTCTCCATTTCGATTCGCCTCTTTGTTTCTTCACTGAGGGAATCTACTAAGTCCCGTAACCGCATGTAACGCCAACAGCTAGGCTCGAATTCTACGTTCTCAGCCATGTTCTAAGTTTTCCACTGTATTTATTTTTTGCTTGTGAAATATATTTAACCAGTTAGCTAGAGTTTTGATTCTAAGTTAAAGTTAGGAAAAAGCAGAGTATATATAGGTAATCCTTTTAATTAACCAAATTTCAGTTGGGTTTCTTTTTCTTATTCCTGACACTTTTATGTAATCTTGTCTAGCACAATTGATAAAGCTAGGTTTTAATTTCTTAATCTCCACTAATTATCCCAAACACCTGGTTTTTAATGGCCTTCTCCTGGAATAAAGTCTATAAGTAAATTAATTACACTTCATTAATTTTTTTTGTTTGACTGTATATTTCTGAGAACCTTTGTTTCTTAGCGAAAACAATGTTTGTTATAGAAGCATGGTTTACAGTGTAAAAAGGGACCTTCTACACCTAGAATCTAACCACTGTCCGTGCGTCTGTTCACTTCGGTGCTGTCTCATAAGTGCATGATTCCAGTATATTTATGCATAGGTCTATAAACACTAAAGTATCCATTACTTTCTATTTACAAGTTCGCAGCACACAGCAACTGTTGTAAAGATTGTCACTTTACTTAGCCACCCTTGGTAGACTTGGGTAAAGGTGCCTTAGGAAAGAGTCCGACATAACCTCTCCGTTTGGTGGGACAGACTGATCTCTGTCCGGAAGTATATTCACCTCCTCCGTCCCTTTGGTGTAGGACACCGACATCACTTGGTCATGTGGCTCGCCTTTGTCCATCCTGTCTCTGCAACCACAGAGAATAACTCAAGTGCAGCAGTCAGGGGTTTCAAAATCAAGAGTTCCCTTATTTTTCCTATACCTTAAGTACAAGAAAATTAGTGCCCCACCCAAGATGCATATCCCGCCGTTTATGATTATGTAAACCCACATTGGCCACGATTCGTCTTTAATTTCGACCTTACGCATGTCTCTAAGTTTCCAGATCAAATCAGTCATAGGAATTTGTTTAAGAGCTGTTAAATTTGACAGTTCAATTTTTGTAAAGTTTGGAAGGGCTTCCTCTAAGTGATCCCAAATTCGAAACTTTGATTTATTCCTTAGTTCGATCAAGTTGCTAAAAGGGTCCTTAACGGTTGCATAGTCTTCAAATTGATAATAGGGGGGTAAGTTCAACAAGTTACTAGACCCTGAGCAACCAGGCTTCAGTTTTATTACATCTAAAGGGGGTTTCATGGTTTTAGTTTGTTGGGTTGTTGCTGACCGTTGACCCCTATTTTCTGTACACACAACCGAAAATGTAAGTGGTTCACGTAAGGCGACTACCCATAGCCCAACGGATAGGTATTTGGCTTGTGGTAACATTGCATTCGGGGTAACAATTTTCCGGCAATATGTATCTACCTCTGCATTTTCCTTAAAGAATAATGCAAGTGCGCAGTGCCGATGTAAATTGACAGGGAGGACTGCATTCCTGGGTGTACAGTATCGCATGACGACATTACTGCAGGCATGTACTTCATCCGCTTCCAACAGAGCATACCTATTTCGTTCTTTATTTATTAACAGACCTGTATACTGCACATCATAAGTTGCAACCATGTTCGGCAATTTTTGTATAGACGAAGCTTGAACCCATGGAAGTGGTAAGGCATGTATCCTAAATACCTCATACTCCCCATTTTGGTCCAGGAGGGGTAGATTAATGATAACTAGCAATTTATCACTATCCAAGACCGTTTTACAGATCAAGGTCCGGTAGAAGTACCAAATGTTATTGACAGGGTCTTCAGGAAGCTTCAACGAGTAGGGTAATTTAGTTTTTACTTCCAATAAAAGTTGTTTCAAATTTTCAGGAGTGATTAAACTAGGACTTAAATGATTTAGAGATAACATATTAAGTTCTAACCGTAATTTCTCCAAATAGAAGTTGGCCCGTAAGATGGCATCTTTGATACCGCTTATGATGAGATCCATCTGTGCGTAGACATTGACAAAGGTCTCCACTCTTTCAAATCTTTCCTGTATAGCTTCCGTCAGTTCACGTATTCGGATATCAAAGAGGTTTACGCACTTAACAAGGTCCAATATTGCCATGCGATTTTCATTGATCTGTGCCCTAGAAACATTTAGTACTGACATCTGTTCTTCAAGCAAGTGTAAGATGTCAACTTGATTTTTTGATAATTCATTGATTGCGTGACGCACATCTTCCAGCTGTGATTCTGGAACAGTGCCAAACATAAAGGACATTATTTTTCCTACGATTGGTAAGATACTTCTTTTTGCCTTTGACCCTAACGATTTATAGTCTGCATAATTTTGGAAAATTCCATTTAACACGCCACCCAGGGATTCAATTTCGTCATGTAAGTTTTTCAGCGTGTTAGTAAAGCTCTGTTGTCGCGGCCCACTATAGTGGTCCAGCATACCCTCAGTTACGTTAGCTATCTGTTCAATGTCTGCGGCAACACGTGATAAAAAGAATCTGAATGGTTGTAGATCTTGCACAAAAGTTATTAGCCATTCAGCGCGTGTAGATGTAATGTCATTTATTTTATGAAATACAACATTTTCATGTATAATTACCCCTTCGGCACAGCCAATAAGTGACAGGAGAATTAGAAGACACATCTTCCGTGCTGCTATGGTCTGTCTCCTGCAAAGATACAGACACCCCAAATTAGGCCTTAACCTAATTTAATTATTTACATAATATTGCTGAAAGAAGCCACTTAATATAAATTTTAGAACATTCCAGCAATTGCGCTCAACAGAGTCCTAATTTTAGTATTTTTAGCATTCTTATTTCTTCTTCGCATCTCGTGGTCGAGGTTTCTGAGTTTCACGCCCTCAGTTTGTTGCTTTTGAATACCCTCGACCATCATAGAGTCTGAAAGATCGTAATCAATGGTAACCTCAGAGTCTACATCACTTGCTGTAAGCATTCCATCCGATGTGTCCGCGTTATCTTCAATTCGACGTTCGCATTCACGAATTCGCTTCGCGAGTTCCATTTTTGGAATATCATCTTCTGCATCGGAATATTCCCGCTCTCGACGAGTACGATCTGCCAATTTGTGCTTAGGATCCTCTGGTTCTGATTCAGAGGAACTTTGTTCAGACAAACTGTCATCGGAAACCGGCGGTACTACATACGCGGCTCTGCGACGCGGTTGACCTACATCTGTTTTTGGAATATGCCATGTGTCAACTTTCGCAAATTTAATATCATCAGCATGAGCCTCAACCGTCTTATTGTCCAGTTGGTTCTTCAGCACATACGTTACTGGAGATTTTTGTTCAATGATTCTGTAGTACGGTCGCCAACGACCCTCTATTTTTGTTCGGACGTGCTTTTTATAAAATACAGGATCCCCTATGTTATAGGTTATATCCCTACGTTTCTTATTTCCATATTTGGCCTGTTTACGTTGCTGTTTTCTGAGGCGACCATGTACCAGCATAAAAGCTTTGTGCTGTTCTTGAAGAGCAATTTGATGCATGTCTTCCCCCTGATATTTTAACCGAGGTTTCAATATGTTGTCCAGGGGTAAAACCACATCACGGCCGTACAATAAATAGAATGGTGTGTAGTCGGTTGCCTCACTAACATTAAAGCGTACGGCGGCTAGGACCTGATTTAAATGAAGATCCCAAGTATCTTGATCTTCCTGTAGTCTTTTTGCAAGTATATCATGCAAGGTCCGATGGAATCATTCAACTTTACTATTGCTAGAGGCGTGATAGTAAGAAGTTGTAACATGATGGATATTTAAATTATCGAGGGTTTCTCTTACCACCCGATTGACATTTTCGGATCCATTGTCAGTTACCAATTCCATCACACAGCCAAAACGTGGAAATATTTCCTCTATGATTAAATGGGCCACTGTCTCAGCAGTTTTGTCAGGTACGGCAAAGGCTTCAGGCCAGCCACTGTACCAGTCCACAAACGCAATGATATATTTGTTTCCAGACAGGGTTTTTGGATACGGGCCTGACAGATCAAGACTTAACTTAGCCATGGGATATGGAGGAATATCAGCATTTAGTAGTAACGGTTTCACATTTTGACTAGCTCTTGCTTGACACGGAACACATTTCGATACATACTCATAAAGTTCTTGAAACAAATTTGGCCAAAAGTATTTTTGTCTAATTGCATCGTAGGTCTTTTGGACGCCCATATGGCCATTGTCATCATGGTATTGAGCGACAACTAAGTGCCTTAAATGTCCAGGTATAAACAAGCGAAGGGTAGGATTGTCATCTGGGTTAGACAAATAATAAAGTAAGCCATTTTCCAAAATATACCTACGTTTTACCGCCTTACTGGGTTCCCCTTGTTCTAACAGGGTTTTAAGTTCTATTATGTTTTTATCTTTACTCTGCTCAAGGGCCATATCGAGCTCTTTGAAGTCAGAGTCTGGTACGTCAACACCTTCCTTTTCCGGCAGATCGCAACCAGCAAAATGTTTCGGATTAAACTTATTTGAATTTATTGCACCTACTTCAAACGTGTTGTCATTGATGTCAGGTTCAAGCAGTGATTTTTCGTCAGGGTTGTCGTCCGTGTCTGGTTTTCTTGAGAGCAGGTCAGCACATGTATTTTCCCTCCCAGGAATGTATTCAACGTTACAGTTGTACCCGGATATCCCCAATGCCCATAATTGAACTTTCTTGTTTTGCAGCGGAGACTCGAGCAAATATTTGAGTGGTTTGTGGTCTGTCTTGATTGTAAATTTAGCATTGTGAAGATAATAATCAAGCTTCTGCAAAGAATAGTGAATTGCAAATGCCTCTTTCTCAATGGTTGACCATTTACACTGTGACCTACTTAACTTGTGGGAAAGATAATAAATTGGTTTTTCATTCTTTACATTCGGCAAGTAATCGTCTTCATCGTCTATCTCTTGAGTTAGACATGCCCCTATACAAGAGTTACTGGCGTCTGTGTAAAGAGTGTAAGGCTTATTAGGATCAGGGTAGGCCAATAAAGGCACACTTGTGAGGCTTTGTTTCAAGTAGTCAAAACTGCTTTGACATTGCCTTGTCCACTTAAATCTTGCGTACTTCCTTGTGAGGGCAATAATAGGCTCTGCTATCTCAGAGAAATTTGGAATAAAACGGCGATAATACGAACACATGCCAATGAAAGAGCGTACCTCCCGGACACACGTTGGTGTAGGGAGTGATCTGATGGCTTCTACCTTCGAAGGATCTGGACTTATCCCCCTGCAATTAATGACAAACCCAAGATAATGTGTCTCCAATTGCAAGAAGGAGCATTTCTTCAATTTTAGTTTCAGGCCATGCTGCCGTAACTTGTCAAACACTGCTTCTAAGTGAGACAGATGCGTTTCTAAAGTTTCACTAAATATTAAAATGTCATCCAGATATGCTGTTGCAAATTGACTAAGGCCTTGCAACACTATTGCCATGAGTTCTTGGAAAATTGCTGGAGCATTTGATAAACCAAAAGGCATGACATTAAATTCAAACAGTCCACGGTGGCAGGCAAATGCAGTCTTTTCCTTATCGGCCTCATCCATGAGCACCTGCCAGTAGCCCGATTTTAAATCTAAAGAAGTGAAGTATTTTGCTTTTCCTAAAAGTGCCAAAATATCATCAATCAAAGGAAGCGGGTAGGAATTAGGCTTAGTGATTTGATTTAATTTTCTGAAATCTACACAGAATCTCTTTGATCCATCCTTCTTATCAACTATTACTACTGGGAAACTCCAAGGAGATTTTGACCTACGGATCACATTTGCATCGAGCATTTCGTCAACTGCCTTTTCAGTCACCTCCCTATTTTGTATGGGTGTCCTATACGGCCTTAGTTTTATGGGTTGATGGTCTCCAGTATCTAATTTCATTTTCACTGTATCGGTGTGACCCAATTCCGAGTCTTTTGTTGCGAAAAGATCTTGATGCTTTTCCAAAAATGTCACTATGGTGGATTTGTAACTTTCTGGTACGTCAACGTCCGATGTCCAGTCCTTTTTGTCCATTCGAAATGACTGCGCTTTGATACTATCCAGACTATTTACTTGTTTACATTCTATCGCTTCGATTTTTGCAATGACACATCCCCTTTTCACCCGAATGGTTTTATTTGTATGATTGACTATCATAATTGGTAGGGCCCGCAATTTTGTTAACTTAGCGACTGAGTTGGAAACCATAAGTCCTGGTTCTCCACCCACAAAATTTGTTTCCGTCGCTGTAACTGTATATAAACCATATACCGGAAATTCAGGACTATCTTTCACTTTGCCTAAGCAGACAGTAGCTGCTTGCGGTTTTAGAACGGTTGTTGACCTCACGCGCACGAGCGATGCAATATGTATGTCTTCTTCAAGGGGTACCTTTGTCTCACCAATTCTTAAAAACCCCAAATCAAAATATAGCCTAACCCTATTTTGAACGAGCCAATCCCTGCCCAATATGAAATTCCTATTTATTGAAGGCGACACATAAAATGGATGAGTAATTTCGGTATCCCCGATCTGAAATGTTAATGTAATATACCCATCAATTTTTAAGCATGTGCCACTGACCGACTGCAATTTTGCATTTTTCTTTAATAATGGCGGCTTTTTTCTTCAATGCTTCGTAAACACGCGTATGCATCAAAGATACTTCGGCTCCTGAGTCTACCAATGACCTATATTTATTTTTTCCTATTTGTATCAGACATGAATTAGGACTACCTGTTAAAGCTATTTCAAATTCTGGAATCTCTTTTGCGAATTTTCCTCTCCTTCCATGGGCTTCCTTACGGAAGGAGGGTCCTAGTTTTCCTGACTAGCTTGATTTCCCAACGGCTTGGGATTATAACTTCCCCTGTCCTGCTCGGCTTGCCGTTTCCTACATTCCCTCTTAAAGTGACCCTTTCTCCCACAGTACCAGCATAGCATGTCCCTTTTCCCGTCATTTCCCATTGGCTGCTTAATATTCACCACAGCATTGACATCTGTCTTCGACCTACAATCTTTACTTCTGTGTCCCACCCGGTAACACTTAAAACATCGCGGTGCCGGTCGGTAATGATCGACCTCCATGCGCTCCTCATCGGGGACCTCACGATGGCGCGTTCGCAGATTGAAACGTCTGCGAAGATTTTGTTCATTGGTGGCAGTTGTTATCGCGGCCTTTAAAGTTGCAGGGTTCTCCCTGAGAATCTTTAGTTTTAATGAGTCCTCTGATAACCCGTCTACAAAAATATCAATCAGCTGTCTCTGGGTAGCAGGACCCTGCTGATTGCCAAACGCATCTTCAGTTAATGTAATTAGCCTTTCGGCATAGACCTGTACGGTCTCGCCCGGTTTTTGATGAACTTTGCGTAGCAATAGGAATGCATGTTGCGCATCAGTTACCTCGGAAAATCTATTACTGAGTTCTGTCTGAAGATCATTCCACGTCGCCTGCGGATGATCGTCAGAGTATCTACAAATAAAATCACTAACAGGACCCCTACTTGCTTGGTATGCCACCCGTTTAATTCTGTCTTGCCCCAGGTTCGTTAACACGGCATACTTTTCTATGGACTTGACCCACTCCTTAAACTTTTTTGGCTCCCCTTCAAATGGCTGGACTATCTGATTAACCCCTTGAGCACCTAAGGCAGTCGAAACATTGCCCATTTCGGCAGCCAAATTTTGAAACACCTGCGCTACACCTGCATCGGCCATCTCCGCAGTCTAAGACAACAAGATAGACTAAGCTTACCTGACCAAGTGTTCTTGTATCCTTGAGGTTGGAGTTCCACAAAAGTTTTAAGTCCGAAAATAAACTGAACAGCAGGAAAAGTCCATCCTGGTCACGGCACCAAAATAGATGACCAGTGGTGTTGCGTAGTGACCAACACTTGACCACTGTTGGGTGGCTCCCGATCTAAGTCCAACTCAAGCCCAGTTAAGTTTCTAACATCTTTTATTTGGTATTTTGCCGCAGGAGTCCCTTTTGCTCCATGCACCTCTTCACAATCAAACCAATAGCTCAATTCAACTCTCAAACCAGAACTCTCTCTCACACCGCTCGCTGTACTCTTATATACTGCTCCCACACTGCTATTATTAGACCATTACGTAGTAGTTCTTCCTGCAATGATGTGTCCTTATATGGTATTGTGGCCAATGAAACAATGACCACATTCCTAAATTTAGCACCAAAAAGTAAGTCAAATGATGACGAAAATACATTTGACCGAGAACTTGACTTATCTTATTTATTAGAATTCAGCTGTCTAATTTGTCTAGAAAGGTTCATAAAATGTCCAAAACACCTGGTAAACAAAGTAATAAATAATCATTATTTTCTAACCCAACCCTGATAAAGCATATACTTAACCGTTAATAAGCAACCAATTAGGCTTTATTTACTTGGTACAAAGATAAGGTCCTACTGACTAAAAAAGGTACTTTCATTTCTAAGCAACAGTGTTTTTCTTCCTGTACGGTTTTAGACCGAAAAGCTACTACGTATCACTATTCATTTTTTTAAAATGATGGGCCGGCCGCAGTGGCCCAGTTTGATGCACATCCGACAGATGTATAGTGGCATTGATTCTAGGGTGTGGGATTTCAGCACTTTTTAAGGCCTTGGTGCACTAAATCTGCATCCCAATGCCTTGTAGGATACGTGTGAAGTGTGGCCTATTTTGGTTTATTCAGTGCATATTTTGGTTTATAAAACGTCTGATTTCTGGTTTTGTCATTTGTTGAATATAGATGAAATTCGATCTTTTCCGGACCATTTATGATGCAAGAAAGCTAGTTGTTTGGATGATGATTCGTTCTGAGAACTTTTACCTTATATTCTTGCTGAATTCTCATGAAAAAGGTAATGAGAACACTTTATGTCATCCACATGTTAGAATAATGGCAGACAAAAACTTACTTTGCATGCAGTTGAAGATAAATACATTGTAATAGCTATCAGGGGTTGTACAAATATTCAGTGCTATTTGAAAGGTAAAATTAGCATAGATTGTTAAAGTTACAGTACAGCTCAGGTGGTTTTTCAAAATCCACCCCCCGAACCGGTTGGGTTGATTTTTTAGCCCACCGCGGATCTTCCTGATACCCCACTCCAATTCCCACCGCGAAGGATTTTTCGTCCACCGTGTTTCCGCCGAGTTCCCTCCGCAAAACCACCCACTTACCTGTAGAACTCCGCAGTGGGCAAAAGTTTATCATGGCAAGCTCGCAATGAAAGATTAATGACGTCAGAATGATTGACAGCTCCGAATTTTTCCGAGTTTGCATGGGGAGGAAATGGACACCTTTATTTTGCTTACGCATCATTCGGCTGATTTGCCGCTGAATAAATACAGAAATAATGCTACCTAGAGATTAAAAACAAAAAACCAAAAGAAAAAAAAAAAAGAATTAATGAATAAAACAAGAAATAAAAAATAACGTATTTCTGTTTGTTTATTTCTTACCTTGTACCCGGGTACTTAAAGGGGCGCTTCTGCTATCTTAGAGGCTTTTATTTGGAGACCAACGAGCATCGTCCCGAAAAAAAAAAAAATACAAGTAATGCCACGTAGGCGGATGCATTAATCTCCGATGGTCAGGATCGTGCATTCGATCCTCACAGATTTAGCGATTTATCATGAAACACATGTATTTGCTACGGTCATTCGCTCCTTCACTGCTTCAAGATTGGCAGTTACAAGTTTCTGGTGGAAGGGAGTTCTGTGTACTAGTTAACCACTTATTGTATAAGCATGCCCCCCTCTGTATTGGCGCAATTCATAAAAAATGCTCTTCCCAATTCCATTTCCCAGTAAGATGCGCCGTCCGACTGGATACCAGGAGGTCCCGGTTCAAACCCCGCCGAGGTCGGCAACATTCTTTCGTGGAGATTGATCATGAAATATTGTCTACGGTCATTCTCTCCCTTCCGCTGATTCAAGAAGGGCAATTGTCAGTTTCTGGCGAAAGAATGTGCGCAATACTGGTTAACCGCTTAGAGGACTAAGCTTGCCCAGTAAATGTGTGGTTAGGTAAACTGACCGCGCTCGACATGACCCCATTGGGTTGACTGGGCCGTAAAACCTCAACACAAACAAACAAACATTCCATTTCGCACAGATCAGACGCGTAAAGCAATTGCGGTTAACTCCCTTTTAAGTCAGTTACAGTTAGCTCCCTTAAAACAGTAAAACCTGCAGTGTGAGTACCTTACCCAGCATTTGTCAGGGTACAAATGAATACTTTGTTACGTTATTCTTTTACAGTATAATACATTAATAACATTATATTTACTGGCTTATACAACAATCTTCAGAACTTTTGTTTCCATGTAAAGTGTTCTGTTTTTGTGGCTTCAATATGCGATATGCAAAACCAAGACCGTAATTTATTTAACGAGTAAAAGAGATGCATTGTATATACATAGCGCATCGGCGGGAAAGCGTCTTCCGGGCTAATTCAGCAGATGACAGATTGAATTCGTTTTCTTTTTTTTTATCTTTTCATTACCAAGAAAACAGGATTTGACGTTTCATGCAGTGGAGACAATTTGCATGGAGTGCAAATAATGTTCTCTTGGAAGAATGAGAAAAATATTTCAAAATGTCGTCTGCTGAAAATTCTACCCAATGTGCGTATCGTTAAGGTTTGCACAAACAACTCGCGCATGAGTCTGTGCATGGCAAAACCTACGGTAAAACTTGTACGAAGAGACGAATCAGCCTGCACACTCTGAGACTGCACATCTGCAGATCTCAGTAGTCTGATCAGAGCCTTCGCTAATCGTAACCCTATGATCACTGGGTGTAACAAAATGTCTTGTGCGATGAGCGAAGACTCGGGTCAGTACGCGCCTGCACATTCTGATAAGAGCATTCGCTGATCGTATTTACCATCGATAGCCGGGCTGTCCAAAGCGGAATAAACAATGCGACTGCAACAGCACATTCTGTTCAGACCCTTCACTGATCGTACAGTATGCAAGAAGCTTGTTTTATCTAGTGGGTCGATGCACAGACTAACCTGAGTCTTTGCTAGTCACACGTACATTGTAGTATTGTAGGTTTTATCCGGTTCAAAGTTCGTACATTGTAAGTCATACTTCAGACATGAGAACTTTGTACCGACGTAATTTTTGTTTGAACTGGAGTTAAACTGCCCAGTCAATACTATTCATTGAGCCCGCACACTTTTCCGGGCGGGCTTATTCATAAGCTATTACAGCAGAAACTGACAACTGCCCTTCTTTTCTTTCATATACTTTGACGATAGAGCCTACTTTTGGAGTTATGGCCCTTTGAACACCGAAACTATTTTAGTGATTTCTGTAATATATTTGTGTCCGCTCTGTAACTTGAAAACTGTTTGCAATATTTTCTTGAAACTTAATTAATTTATTAACAAAGTTATGGTACTTGTTTGATGTAAGTGCAGTGGTGGAGCATGGTGAAATGTCTGCAGCCCTTTTATTAGATATTTAACAGATTGAAATATTGGGAAAGGGTGCCTCGGTGGTGTAGTGGTAAAGCTGCACGCCTTGTCACCCAGGGGTCATGAGTTCGATCCCAGGCTTCTTTCATATGGGACTTTAAACCAAGGTCCACACCTCCGTATGAACTAGCTATTAGTGGGACGTTAAAAAACTCACTCACTCATTTGAATTGTCATTAACTTCTGTGGCCCCTTGTTCGTTATGTGTGTTTTTTGTATGACAGACACCATTTTTGCTTGGGCTGTCTCATTGATTCAATGTCTCTTTGATAGCAGAAGCGCCACTTCAAGTAAATTTATATTGACACGTGCGGTTGCTGCGCGCGAGTGAGAATTTCCCAGTCTTTTACCACAGTACGTCATTTATATTGAGCGCCTGCGGTTGTTGCATGGGGAAAGGCAGTTACAGGAATACCAAACATAAATACGTAATTCGTGGATTCGGGGCAGATGTTTGATTCTCTTTGTGATTTTTGAGTGTTTGTTTTGTTTTTTATGGCACATTAAGTAAAAATGACCATGCCGTGCCCACTTGTTGGCCGGACCAAACTAAGTCACAGAATCCGGTACTTTTTCATATGGAGCTTTGTTGCGGCCCATGTTACCTGCTCGAACAGTGAATGGGGCTACCGGGGTTTTCTATGGACCAAGGGAACACCCAAATATATTTCAAGGAACAGGGCAGCATTGGTTAATATTTCAAGAGAACAAGGGAATAAACCTAATTTTTGGGGATCGGAAAGTGGCAATTTGGAAAACTCATCCTTTTCTATGCATTGGCCATATGCATTCGTTATTGTCCGTCGGCAATCGCAGTGTTTCGATGCTTTATTAATATTCAAAAGGATGCTGATGAACGAAAACTGACTCAAGCAGGACGTACGTATATTGCAATTTATGCACCAAATTTGCGGTACATTTTGTGTACGTAGATACCAACAATTCTGTACGCCCATGGTGAATGGGAATGCTTACAATCAAAATTCGTTAATTGCTGTCACACAATGAGTTGAAAAGACTGATTTGATCAGGCCAGCAGTTTGGTCCTATTCAACTGTGCATGCCGAAAAGTACGACTGGCTTTAGCCACGCCCCTTTGGAAACAGCTTTCTCACTTCTTCGCGGAAACACCGCGTGGCCCCCGCGGCTGTTTCAATTGCCTGTCATAATCGCATAGAATTTTACCTGTTCGAAAGTAATTTTATCAGGCGATTTTTACCACGGGAACGCAGCGGATCCACCGGCCTGAGTGAAACCACAGTGGGATACTAAAATTTAATCCTTTCCTCCCGAATCCACTCCCCACCGGCTCGGGGGGGGATTTTGAAAAACCACCTGAGCTGTACTGTATCAGGGGCTGTACAAATATTCAGTGCTTTTTGAAATGTAAAATTAGCATAGATTTACGCTAAGTGGCTGAGTGAGTGTATGATAAAAAAATGAAATCTTTAGTATAACCAGTTTTTGCTAATTCCTAGTTTACAAGTTCGGTGATTTTCTGAAGGCAAAAATTTTTCTGTGCATCTGAAATGAGTTGGCACATGTTCAGAGATGCGATACGGCATTTGAAAATTCCTAGAAGCAACTCTGGTTAGGTTGTGGGTTCGGCTGCTGCTGGGTCAGCAACAGTCTTTTATGGAGATTTGATCATGAAATATTTTCTAGGGTCATTCTCTCCCCACTGCTGATTCAAGAAGAGCAGTTACAAGTCATTTTTCTGGTGAAAGAATGTGCACAATACTGGTTAACCCCTTAGAGGACTACCCGGGTAAGCCTGTCCAGTAAAAAGTGTGGCTAGATAAAGTGACCGTGCTGGACATGCCCCCATTGGGTTGACTGGGCTGTAAAACCTCAACACAAACAAATAAAAAGCAACTGGGATATTGTGAATAAGTCCGTCTGACTGTCTGTCTGTCTATCCATCCATCCATCTGTCTGTCATGCTCTCCTCCTAAACCACTGGGCGAAATTTAACCAAACTTGCTACATGACCTCCTTATGGTAAGGGTGTGCGAAAAATCAACATTATTTTTCCATCCGACCGGCATCTATCCATCTGTTGATCATGCTATCTCCTAAACCACAGGACAGAATTTAACCAAATTTGCTATATGACTTCCCCTCATAGTAAGGGTTTGTCAGAGCAATATTATTTTTCCACCCAGTGTCCATACCGCCCATATCTGTCCATTTGGCCGTCACACTATCTCCTCCCAAACCACAGGGTGGAATTTAACAAAACTTGTTTTTGTGGTAAGAGTGTGTGAGAGTGAGTCCGTCCATCTGTCCGTTCGTTGTACTATTAGCAACATGAGCACTGAGCGTGGGGATTTGGGATGGCGTGTCGTCAAATGAACATTCTAGTCTTGAATTTATTATTATCATTTTTATACCCCGCCACTATCTTGTCCGTGTATCTGTCCGTCCGTCTGTCAGTCGTACGTACATCCGTCCGTTTTTTCATTTCCGGATGATAATTTGAGTAAACATCTGTGGATTTTCACCAAATTTGGTATGTGCATTGATAATGTGGAGATCTGGTTTAGGATTTCTAATGGGCAAATTTCATCAGATTCTGACAGAGTTATCTGCCCGAGACTTGCCCATATTTTCATTTCCTGATGATAACTTAAACATCAATGGATTTTCACCAAACTTGGTATATACATTGAACATTGATATTGTGGAGATCTGGATTGGGATTGCTAATGGGCAAATTTCTTCAGATTTTGACGGAGTTATCTGCCTGAGACAAGCCCATATTTTCGTTTCCGGACGATAACTTGAGTAAAAGTCAAGGGATTTTAACCAAATTTGGTACATGCATTGATATGAAGGAGATCTGGTTTGGGATTGCTAATGGTCAAATTTTGTCAATGTTTGACAGAGTTATCTGCCCGTGACATGATAATGGCAGGGTATTCTAGTTTTTATTTTGGCATTATGAATTTTGTCATTTTTTACAGCTCAAATATTACATTTGCAATGATAATTAGTATTTTGTGGACTGAATTCCACTTACAGTTGTGGACTTTAAAGGCACATCAAGCAATGGAAGCAGTAAGATGTATCTCAAATGATTGTTGTTGTTGTACGAGCTATCGACAATTAATGCCATTATTCTGCTGGCTATGATTCATGAAGTCTTTGTGCTTTATAGATTATATTATTTGGTCTTTCTGCTAGTATTCAGCTCAATATACTTTAACTTGCTGTATGCACATGTATGGTAAAGGTCTTAAAGATTAAAACATTATGTGTAGGCTGTAACTTTGACATGTGTGTGTCTTCCACCTCCAGCACTAACACCAGCTGCAGTGAGCTAAAATAAAAATCTAGAAGGTTGCCTTAGGAAACAAAGAACACATTACAGATAAAAAAAAAATGGGAGTCTCAGTTTTTTTTTTAAGACTTCATAATCAGTGAATGAAGTTTGCAACACTGCTGACGCCCTCTAGTGTGTACATGAGTAGAACTCCATTTTCAAAGATACAACAATAGGCCCAATGATCCAAAAGGAAATGAAAGTATAATCTGCACTATGGTGATGTACGAGTAGACGTTCTATGGCCGCCACACGGCACTAACACCAGCTGCAGTGAGCTAAAATAAAAATCTAAAAGGGTGGAAACAAAGAACACTTTACAGATAGAAAATGGGAGTCTCGGTCTTATTGAGATTCTTCATACATGTAAGCAGTGATGAAGTTTGCAACACTGCTAGTGTGTACATGAGCAGAACTCCATTTTCAAAGTTACAACAATGGGCCCAATGATCCAAAAGGAAATGAAAGTGTAATCTGCACTATGGTGAAGTACCGGGAGACATTCTATGGCTGCCACAGGGCACTAACTCCAGCTGCAATGAGCTAAAGTAAAAATCTGCTAAATTTACTATGTCTGTTGACAGATCCAGGAATTGCAAGCTGTATCTGGAGCATCAACTCTGGGCAACTATGACTGGCAATGTCATAGACTGTGTGAGCATCTTGACCATGCTTTGCTACATGGGTAAGTCTTTATTGGGCTCCTTCTCTGTCTGTCTGCTTGTTAGTATATTAGCTGGCGTGTCTTGCTTGTACATTTTAGTTTTACTGACTTCCACAACCCTTCTCCTGCTAAAAACGACATGCCCTGTCTTAGCAAACAGTGTAGATCCAGATCAGTTGGCTTCTGAAGAAGCCAACTGATCTGGATCTGCACTGTTTGTCATTAAGTATGTGAATTTCTATCAAAAACCCGGATCAAGTAATCGGATTGGCTGGAAATTAGAAGTGGGCATGGCATCTTAATTTAGTCAGCATGACAAGGGTTAAAGTAGTCTCTGACTTTCCCTTATGGATACAGGTTGTGCTCAAATGCTTAGACAGACTGCAAGATTCTTACTTTTTGTCCCCCATGATTTCGAAGAAAAATGAGGGAAGAGAGTATCAGTTTTCTGTGATTGTGTAACTTCAACATTCCATAACTCTGTAATCAGCATTTTTGGAGAAAAGTGTGGGGACATCGTATTCAGCTTTCTGTAATTCCGTAACTCTGTAATTCCCCCCTCTGAGATTGGATACCTTGTGGATTTGCAGGTGTTTATGTCATGGTCTGAAGATATGCATGTGCTTTTGGTATATTCCTGAAATTATTATTATTTATTTTTTTTCGCTTTTTCTGGGTTTTGAATTTAATCATTTTGCTAGCTGTAATAGTATAGATAGTGGGTACATTGTGGACGCAACTCATCCTTCAGTTGTCAGCTGATCTTTTTGAAATTTTGCAGATGTTTTTGTCATGGTCTGAAGGTATACATGTGTTTTTGATATCTTCCTGTAATTATTTTTGTCACTTTTTTCTGGGTATTTAGCTTAGTCATTTTTCGAGCTCAAATGGTGTAGATAGTGGGTACATTGTGGATGAGACTCCTCCTACAGTTGTGGATGGTTCTTTTTGAAACTTTGCAGGTGTTTTTTTTTTTATCCGTTCATCGGAGTGTTGAACTTAGTCATCTTTTACAGCTCAAGTATTATAAGTGTGCTTAGATAATTGGTACCTTGTAGATGCAACCTCTTACAGTTGTGGACTTTAAAAGCACATCAAGTTGTCTTATTGAGTTGCACTTCATATAATTACAAAAGGTGGGGGCCATAAATTCCCTGTGAAATTTGCTTTAGAAAGTTCCGCATTTTGGTCAGTAATAAGTTTAAAGGTCACTGTGAGCTATGTCTTACCCCAAAAGCCAAGATGAGCTATTGTGATCACAAACATCTGTTGTCTGTCTGTTCATCACTGTGAACTGTGAGCTGAAGAGTCACCACGAGCAATATCTGAGCCGAAAGCCAAGGATGAGCTGTTGTGAACCCAACCTTCTTGAATTAATGTGGTTAGCTTACCCACCATGTCCAACAGTAACGCCGGATAACCGGTTGTAATGCTGGATTATCGGTCTAATCATGGTGGATTACAGTATTTTTTTTTGTAGAATTCACTGCCATTTGAAGACACAAGTTTGATGGTAGTTTGAAAAAATCATTTAAAATATTAGGATAAGTTAATCGAATTGAAAAGTAGCCGATCAGGATGTACATACATTCTTCTAACTGCAGATCTTCAGTTGATACATGTACTTTGCAGAAATTCTCAAACACTCAAAGAAAAAATTGTTATGCAAGTTTGGCCATATGATAAGAAAGCATTCTTACTAGAAGGGTTTGTACTTTTTTACATTTTCTTGAAATTCATGACCAACTGGTGGATGAAAATGTATTTGAAAATGACCTTGTATCATAAACTGGCCATTGCTGATGCCTGCTATAACCAAGCTTTACTTCAAAGTTTTTTGATTACGTATATCTCTGTAGCCACTTATCAGAAACTATTCATATTTGGTATTGGGGTACCTGGAAAGGTTCTCTTCCATTCTATATCTATAGACCCCTTGGTTATGCCCGGGAGGGGCTAGAGGTCAAAATCTAGGATGCCTTATTGCAGTTTGTTTATACAAACAGCTCTTAATCAAGAAGGATGGGCATCAGACATGGTTATCACATCAACATTCAGTGTAATAAGGTCCAGGTCATTGTGACCTATTTTTATGCTCCAGTGATTTTCTATCTTGAAGACTATTTCATGGATTAATGTAATACTTGGGATATTTGTTCTGTGTGACACCACAGTTGACATCATAATAAATGTAGTCACCATGACCTATATATCATGGTCCAGTGATTTTGCCTTATATCTTGAATGTTATTTGGTGTATGAACACCATCCACAAGTTTCTTGATACTTCCTACCAAGTTCGAGTCAGTTGGCCTTTCAGTTCCAAAGAAGTCTGTTGTCACAGTCTTGTCACAAGGTTTTCACAGAACCCTGAAAATTCAGACCTTTGACAGCATTTTCACAATCCATTATCACATAAGTGCAAGGATGAGTTGTTATGATCACCACAATCTGTTGTCTGTCTGTGCATCATCTGCCCTCCTTTCAAATCTTCAACCAGGCCTCGATGGCTCAGCTGGATGCACTTCCAACTGGTGATCAGGACCTGCAGGGACTCTGTGGAGAAGTACTGCCACTAGTCTCTTGAGAGGTAATAACAATAACGGGATAACCACCCTTGGCAATAAAATTAATGGAAATTCAGTAAAACTTTAGAATAAGAGGTCAGTAAAACTGGCTCAAGAGTTGGCTGTTTATAAAGCTATAAGCTATTTTATTTTTGCACTTCTCTTTGAAATAGATTGTTGCTTTATTGTTCAATAATTCCAGCTCAACAGGCATAGAATTTGAAAATGGGATCTATACTTCTATAGTAAATCCAGTGAGCAGGAATGTCAGAACTGTTTTTATGCATGTTTCTAAAATTTGCTATTTTACCCGTATTTTGATGTAAATATGACCTAGAAATGAATTTAATTTCCGTGGATTTATTGGTGTGAAAACGCCTCACACATCGATAGAATTCACTAAAAATGAAATTCATTCCTACACTATATATTAACCCTTAAAGCGCCAATCACAACTATTGTCGTCTGCTTTGTCTTCTGCTAGTTACTTTAAAACTCACTTCTGCGAACAGTGTGGACCCAGATCAGACTGCTCCTTTAGGAGGAGCAGTCTGATCTGGGTCCACACTGTTTGCCTGTATGCAAAAATAGGTTTGAAAAGTCTGCAAGAATATTCAGCAGACGACATAAACAGACGACATTTTCAGATGCAGTTTTTCTTGGCGCTTTAAGGGTTAATTATGAAAGCCACCACTAGAAGAAATAAACTTTCTTTACCTTGCCTTTGTGTTTACAATGTCAATTGGCATATAAAGAATTAGTTCAAACCAGGGTATTTTAGAAGTGACAGCATCTGAATGTTTACTGTATTATACAGTCGAACCTCAGTGGCTGGAACATCTTTGGGAGCATGGAAATTTGTTCGAGACATGGGTAGTTCGAGCTACTGAGGGTTAATCATGGCACCAGTTCAGGAAGCAAATAGCGATAATTTAGGGAAATCTTTTTCGATTTTCTACAGAACTATTGTATGTTGAGTGTACTCATTAGAATTACCTTGATGAGGCAATTCTAATGAGTACACACAACATACAATTCCATGATAAAATAAGAAAAAATCACTAAATATTTGTTTTCTTGAGCTATTGGAAGAATTTTGTAGGGACTGAAAAAAAGAGTTCAAATCATCCACGGTAAACGAGCCATCCGGATTCGAGCCATTGAGGTTATACTGTATGTGTGTCTGATGAATGACAGTTACACCATACTGAGCTCTAGATAAGAGGGGTATTTAGAAAATGTTTTTTTTTATTTCTCAACTAAAACATGTCATTAGGAGTGCCTCATGACTCACTGAGGATGAAAAAAGCACTTTATCTGGAGCTACAATGTATGTTAAATTATGGTCATGAAATCTGTAATTGAGACCTAAAACGTTTTGGTACTCATTTCTGATTGGTCTGTTTTTTCGGCAGACAAGGCAGTACGTGACAACTTTGGAATTTTTTTTTTTTTTTTTTTTTTTTTTGATAAATGCTGAGTCTCTGTGAAACCATGTACAAATGAGCACTGTTTAATATATTTCAGTTTGCGACATGTCACTGCTGGCTACTGGAAGATAGTTTCTGAGTTCACACACAAAGACTCTATTCAAGAAATTAAACGACTGAGGAGTGTTACCACAGATCTAGGCAGAGGTGAGCAGTAAATAATGTAGAGTGGTCATTTGGAATGTATTATCTCTGTCTACTGTATTTTGAACATCTCCTGAACAGCAAGGCCAACAGACTCGAAACTATAGGGGTAACTTGAAGAACAAAAGTAGCAAAAATTGTCCTGATCGGAAATCCAAGCTGATCCCACTAGCAGCCATGTTGAAAATCTATTTTGAAATTTTTCTCCTGAACCAAATGGCCAGCCAATTGACTCGAAACTTCATTGGCAGTATTGAGGTGACTTGTAGATCAGAAGTAGCTATAATCCCTCTGATTGGAAATCCAAGATGGCCACCATGTTGAAAATCTCAATTGAACTTCTTTTTAACTGAATTGCCAATTGACTCAAAACTTGTCTGGTAAGCAGGTGAGCGATACAGGGCCATCTTGGCTCCTTGTTATATATTCTACCACTTGACATCCTGGCTCACTGACGGTCAGCTTGTAAGCTCAAAATTATCATCCCTTGAGTAACCCTCTCTTAGGGTATTACATTTGGGTCATCACCATAGGAACATAATGGTGAGAGGGCCTTAACCTAAAACAGAACAATAAACATGGTCTAACTATACATTCTACAATAACACAAGATGAAGTCTGCTATTATGTGACTACTGTTATTCTACAAATATGACATATGTAATCAAGTAGTGTGAGTGAAGTCATAGCTGCTGCGGCCAAATCGCAGATGCCATGATTAATCTATCACTGATGTGGAGGTGATTCATCAGTGACCTATTTTTATTTTGTCAACATTGGTGCCATCGACAGTGAGTGTCCACTAACTGTTGGCAACATGACCTGACCAGCATCACGTGCAAACTCTATTTTTAATTACAAACCACAGTATTATTCATAATGCCTGGATGAAAACAGGGCTTTGACATTCCAAATGTACTGACCCTGATCTTATTAAGATACTACCTTTTTTTCTGGCTGTACCAGCAAATGTCAAAATGTAGGTCAGAATGCTGAAATATGAATCAAAGGGAGAGTAGTATGGGGTCAATTCCAACTCTAACTCAGTGCCCAGATTTACATTTCAGCAGACGACAATTTTAAATGCCCTAATCAGATGATTATTTGAAATCAGACAATTATTTGATTCTATATGGGTCTTAAATTATTCTCACCTAAATTAATTACATGAATTACAGGAACTATGAACATGCACGTGTCCTCAATCTCCTAAATGCATATGTCTGTGGGTTTGTGCATGCCTGTATGTACGTGGGTATGTGTCCACGCTTCTTATACTTATATTTAAATGGCGTGATCCCCTATGGTACTGCCACTTTCACATTTTAAATCAGCAAGTTTGATTCTGCACTGTGCTGATTCACACCAAAACTACACTTTGCGCCAACTACAAAAAGACCCTGAACAGACTGCACATGGTTGATGCAGTCTGCTCAGCACATGCTACAGTAGCTACATCTCACACAAACTGGGGAAATTCTGACAAGACTGGACACTCCCAGCGCAGCCTGTTCGGTATTCCCAAAATAACTTGGGTAGCATATGCAGAATTGAATCAAACTGCGCACAATATTTAGATGCTGTAAGTAATAAGTTGTAGGTTTTCATGTCAGTCTCAAACGCCTTTCTGCCATTATGGAATTTGCTCAGAAAAACTACCAATAATTTTATTATAATAAAAATACCACTCACCAAAAAGATTTTGACAGAATTCTCTGGAGCCTCTTTTACGTTGTCTGATTTCGATGGATGTGTATGTATAATGAGTTGGGACCTTGAAAGAGCACAATTTCCTTAGTATTTATGATTATCATGCAGTCTAAGTACAAATTATTGAGTAATAATTAAAGTTGCATAATTTGGTCAGCCTGCTCTGTGTCGTACAACATCCATAGACCTCCATCAAAGAATCCTGTATAAATAAAGAACTTTTTTCATCTATACACTTATGTGCTCTGGTTTTTAGCTCACCTGAGTTGAAAGCTCAAGGTGAGCTTTTATGATCACTCACCGTCCATCGTCGTCATCGTCCGTATGTCCGTCCGTCCACAATCTTTAAACAACATCTCCTCCTAAACCACTGATTGGATTTTGACCAAACTTCACAGGAATGATCCTTGGTTAATCCTCTTTCAAAATTGTTCAAATGGTTCCGGTCCATTGCATATCTAGGTCACAGGAGCTAAAAATAGATTTTTTAACTAAAAACTTAAAAAATCTTCTTGTCAGAAACCACTGGACCGATTTCAATATAATTTTGCAGAAATGTTCCTTTGGTGATCCTCTACCAAGATTGTTCAAGCCATTCTGATTTGTCAAAAAACATGGCCGCCAGGGGGCGGGGCTTATTTTCCCTATGTATCTATATAGAAAACTTTAAAAATCTTCTTGTCAGAAACCACTGGACCGATTTCAATGTAATTTTGCAGAAATGTTCCTTTGGTGATCCTCTACCAAGATTGTTCAAGCTATTTGGATTTGTCAAAAAACATGGCTGCCAGGGGGCGGGGCTTATTTTCCCTATGTATCTATACAGAAAACTTTAAAAATCTTCTTGTCAGAAACCACTGGACCATTTTCAATGTAATTTTGCAGAAATGTTCCTTTGGTGATCCTCTAATAAGATTGTTCAAGCTATTTGGATTTGTCAAAAAACATGGCTGCCAGGGGGCGGGGCTTATTTTCCCTATGTATCTATATAGAAAACTTTAAAAATCTTCTTGTCAGAAACCACTGGACCGTTTTCAATGTAATTTTGCAGAAATGTTCCTTTGGTGATCCTCTACCAAGATTGTTCAAGCCATTTGGATTCGTCAAAAAACATGGTCGCTAGGGGGCGGGGCTTATTTTCCCTATATATCTATATAGAAAACTTTAAAAATCTTCTTGTCAGAAACCGCCAAACTGATTTCCATATAATTTTGCAGAAATGTTCCTTTGGTGATCCTCTACCAAGATTGTTCAGGCCATTTGGATTCGTCAAAAAACATGACCGCCAGAGGGCGGGGCTTATTTTCCCTATATATCTATATAGAAAACTTTAAAAATCTCCTTGTCCGAAACCACTGGTCCGATTTCAATGTAATTTTGCAGAAATGTTCCTTTAGTGATCCTCTACCAAGATTGTTCAAGCCATTTGGATTCGTCAAAAAACATGGCCACCAGGGGGCGAGGCTTAATTTCCCTATACATCTATATAGAAAACTTTAAAAATCTTCTTGTCAGAAACCACTGGACCGATTTCCATATAATTTTGCAGAAATGTTCCTTTGGTGATCCTCTACCAAGATTGTTCGAGCCATTTCGATTAGTCAAAAAACATGGCCGCCAGGGGGCGGGGCTTATTTTCCCTATATATCTATATTGAAAAATGTATAAATCTTCTTGTCCAAAACCCCTGGACCAATTTCCATATAATTTTGCAGAAATGTTCCTTTGGTGATCCTCTACCAAGATTGTTCAAGCCATTTGGATTTGTCAAAAAACATGGCCACCAGAGGGCAGGGCTTATTTTCCCTATATATCTATATAGAAAACTTTAAAAATCTTCTTGTCCGAAATCACTGGACCGACTTCAATATAATTTTGCAAAAATGTTCCTTTGGTGATCCTCTACCAAGATTGTTCAAGCCATTTGGATTCGTCAAAAAACATGGCTGCCAGGGGGTGGGGCTTATTTTCCCTATATATCTATATAGAAAACTTTAAAAATCTTCTTGTCCGAAACCACTGGACCGACTTCAATATAATTTTGCAAAAATGTTCCTATGGTGATCCTCTACCAAGATTGTTCAAGCCATTTGGATTCGTCAAAAAACATGGCCACCAGGGGGCGAGGCTTAATTTCCCTATATATCTATATAGAAAACTTTAAAAATCTTCTTGTCAGAAACCACTGGACCGATTTCAATATAATTTTGCAGAAATGTTCCTTTGGTGATCCTCTACCAAGATTGTTCGAGCCATTTCGATTAGTCAAAAAACATGGCCGCCAGGGGGCGGGGCTTATTTTCCCTATATATCTATATTGAAAAATGTATAAATCTTCTTGTCCAAAACCACTGGACCAATTTCCATATAATTTTGCAGAAATGTTCCTTTGGTGATCCTCTACCAAGATTGTTCAAGCCATTTGGATTTGTCAAAAAACATGGCCACCAGAGGGCAGGGCTTATTTTCCCTATATATCTATATAGAAAACTTTAAAAATCTTTTTGTCCGAAATCACTGGACCGACTTCAATATAATTTTGCAAAAATGTTCCTTTGGTGATCCTCTACCAAGATTGTTCAAGCCATTTGGATTCGTCAAAAAACATGGCTGCCAGGGGGTGGGGCTTATTTTCCCTATATATCTATATAGAAAACTTTAAAAATCTTCTTGTCCGAAACCACTGGACCGACTTCAATATAATTTTGCAAAAATGTTCCTTTGGTGATCCTCTACCAAGATTGTTCAAGCCATCTTTTGGATTTGTCAAAAAACATGGCTGCCAGGGGGTGGGGCTTATTTTCCCTATATATCTATATAGAAAACTTTAAAAATCTTCTTGTCAGAACCACTGGACCGATTTCCATATAATTTTGTAGAAATGTTCCTTTAGTGATCCTCTACCAAGATTGTTCGAGTCATTTGGATTTGTCAAAAAATATGGCCACCAGGGGGCAGTGCTTATTTTCCCTATATATAGAAAAATGTAAAAATCATCTTGTCCCAAACCACTGGACTAATTTCCACATAATTTTGCAGAAATGTTCTTTTGGTGATCCTCTACCATGATTGTTCATGCTGTTTGGATTTGTCAAAAAACATGGCCGCCAGGGGGCAGGGCTTATTTTCCCTATATATGTATCTATATAGAAAACTTTAAAAATCTTCTTGGCAGAAACCAATGGACCAATTTCAATATAACTTGGAAGGAATGTGTCTTTGGTCACCCTTTTCCAAGGTTGTTCAAGCCATCATGATTCGTCAAAAAATATGGCTGCAAGGGGGTGGGGCTTATTTTCCCTATATATCTATATAGAAAACTTGAAAAAAAATCTTGTTTTCCCTATATATCTAAATAGAAAACTTTAAAAATCTTCTTGTCAGAAACCACTGAACAGATTTCAATATAACTTGGCAGGAATGTTCCTTTGGTGACCCTCTACCAAGTTTGTTCAAGCTGTCATGATTCATCAAAAAACATGGCCATTAGGGCGTAGGGCTTTATAGCTATATAAAACTTTTTAAACCACTGGACCAATTACAATATAACTTGGCAGAAATGTTCCTTTGGTGACCCTCTTTTAAGATTCAGTTCAAGTTGTCAAGATTTGTAAAAAAAACATGGCCGGGGGTGTGGAGGGGGGTGGGGGTGGTTAGTGCTATAAAGTTTATACAAAAATCCTAGAGCAGTGAACTTGGCTGAAACTTCAACAGTAAATATGCAAATCTGTTTGGTCAGGTGAGCAATATAGGACCATCATGGTCCTCTTGTATACAATAGTAGTTCCAGTCTGCCATTTATCCAGGACTAAGTCTCATCAATATGTGAGTTTTGCTTTCATAATGGGCAAGCACCATTTCAGGTATTTTTTTCTGCTGGTATCTTGTATAGCCTCAGATAGTTTGACATTACATAATTTCTCTTTTACAGGTAGAGCATGGCTATTTATAGCACTAAATGAAAGTCTGTTGGAGAGTTACATCAGATGCTTTCAGCAGAATGAAAAACTGACAGAAGAGTACTATGTCAGTGATGCCTTAGTTAGAGATCAACAGGTACTCTAGAGCTTTGTAACATGTAATCATGAACTCTTTGCATGCTGGGTAATTTTGCAGGCCTTTTTGTCGTCTGTGTGTTGTTGTTTTTTTTAAATAAATTTTTTCAAAAAGATCTTTCAGGAATACAATCAGAGTGTGAAATAGTTTGGATCCAGATCAGGCCCGACATTTTATCGGGCCTGATCTGGGTCCAAACTGTTTGTAAAGGTTATCAGCAGACGACAAAGTCACCACTAGGGGGAAAGAGTTAACAATTTTGCATAAATGCCTATACATACACTTTTGAAACTTTGGTTGAATGGGCAGATCCACATGCTGTTTGAATATGGTTTGTGTAGATAAAATGTTTTGTTAAGATAATCATTATATTTCTAAATTAGTGCCTAGAATTTTTGCAGAATCATAGGTCTAGATAAGAGAGGTTATTAGGTAAATATTTTTTCATTTCTTCATGAAAACATATGTTGTGGGTACTCATTAGAAGTGCCTCACCAAGACGCTTCTAATGAGTACCGGCAACATATGTTTTCGTGGAGAAATAAGAAAAATATCAATACTTTTGGATTGAAAAAAAAAACCATCTTATCAAGAGATATGCAGAATAAACTGGTCTTGACTGACCATCTTACTGACATACTGAACATGTAAATTCTTCAAATGTCATCTCCTGGCAAACCATAAGTTTTATTGCGCCTAAACTAGATGGGAGGCATCACAGGGACATAAAGATTCAGAATTGTTAAAATCGTCCCGTTACAATATCGCCATGCTATGGCGGCCATATTGAAATTCTTCAAACGACATCTCCTCCCAAACCCTAAGTCAGACTGAGCTGAAACTTGATGGGACATAGAGATTCAGAATTGGTTAAATCATTCCATTCTGATATCCAAGATGGCCGCCATGGTCGCTATCTTGAAATTCTTCAGAGGACATCTCCTCCCAAACCGTAAGTTGGATTGAGCCAAAACCTAATTGGAGGCATCGGAGGACATAGAGATTCAGAACTGCTAAAAGCTTTCCGTTCCAATATCCAAGATGGCCGCCATCTGGAAATTCTTCAAATGATATCTCCTCCCAAACTGTAAGTTGGATTGAGCTGAAACTTGATGGGAGGTTCGGAGGGACATAGAGACTCAGAATTGCTAAAATTGTTCTGTTCTGATACCCAAGATAGCTGCCGCTGTGGCCATCTTGAAATTCTTCAAAGGACATCTTTTCCTAGACTATAAGTCATATTGAGCCGAAATGATGGGAGGCATCAGAGCGACATAGAGATTCAGAATTGCTTAAATTGTTCCGTTCCAATATCCAAGATGGTAGCACGGTGGCCATCTTGAAATTCTTCAAACAACATCTCCTCCCAAACCATTAGTTGGATTGAGCCAAAACCTGATGGGAGGCAGAGGATGGGCGTAGAGATTCAGAATTGCTAAAATCTTTGTGTTCCAATATCCAAGATGGCTGCCATGGTGGTGGATCTGCTGACCAACCCTAAGTCAGATTAAGCCCAAACTTGGTGGGAAGCATTGGTGCCACATGGAGACTTAAAATTGCTAAAATTGTTCTGTTCTGATCCAAGATGTTGAAATTGCTCAAAGAGCATGTCCTCCCAAACCTTGAGTCGGATGGAGCTGAAACAGGTAGCCAAGATGGCTGCCATGGTGGACATCTTGAAAATCTTGAGGTTAAACTTGATGGGAGGCATTGGGGTGTTATGGAGATTCAGAATTGCTTAACTCTTTCAGTTTCAATATCCAAGATGGCGGCCATGACGACAATCTTGAAACTCTCTAAACAACATCTATATTGCTAAAGGCAATCTGATCTGATAGCCAAGATGGCCACCATGGCACAATACAACATTATCAGGATTAGCCTAATCCAGGTATCATAATCACTCTAATCTAGGTGAGCGATTTCTGGCCCACATGGGCCTCTAGTTCTTAGCAGATTTTGTTTTTCTATCTGTTTGGATGGTTTTCATTAGCTCAATATAGTGAACAGCTCCTGTCTGTTGGCATGGATAAGATATCTATAGCTGCTGTGTTCTCAGTGTAGTGAACAGCTCCTATCTGTTGACATGGCACTTGATATCTGCAGCTGCTGTGTTTTAATGTAGTGAACAGCTCCTGTCTTTTGTGGAGTCACTTGATATATACAGCCGCTGTGTTCTCAGTGTAGTGAACAGCTCTTATCTGTGGGGTGGCACTTGATATCTACAGCTGCTGTGTTCTCAGTGGTGGACAGCTCCTATCTGTTGGGGTGGCACTTGATATCTATAGCTGCTGTGTTTTCAGTGTAGTGAACAACTCCTGTCTGTGGGATGGCTCTTGATGTCTACAGCTTCTGTGTTCTCAGTGTAGTGAACAGCTCCTATCTGTTGGGGTGGCACTTGATATCTCTAAACAACGTCTGTATTGCTTAAGGTGCTGTGTTCTCAGTGTAGTGAACAGCTCCTATCTGTGGAGTGACACTTGATGTCTAAAACTGCTGTGTTCTCAGTATAGTGAACAGCTCCTATCTATGGGTTGGCTCTTGATATTTACAGCTGCTGTATGCTCAGTATAATGAACAGCTCCTATCTATGGGTTGGCTCTTGATATTTACAGCTGTTGTATGCTCAGTATAATGAACAGCTCCTGTCTATGGGTTGGCTCTTGATATTTACAGCTGTTGTATGCTCAATATAATGAACAGCTCCTATCTATGGGTTGGCTCTTGATATTTACAGCTGTTGTATGCTCAGTATAATGAACAGCTCCTATCTATGGGTTGGCTCTTGATATTTACAGCTGTTGTATGCTCAATATAATGAACAGCTCCTATCTATGGGTTGGCTCTTGATATTTACAGCTGTTGTATGCTCAGTATAATGAACAGCTCCTATCTATGGGTTGGCTCTTGATATTTACAGCTGTTGTATGCTCAGTATAATGAACAGCTCCTGTCTATGGGTTGGCTCTTGATATTTACAGCTGTTGTATGCTCAATATAATGAACAGCTCCTATCTATGGGTTGGCTCTTGATATTTACAGCTGTTGTATGCTCAGTATAATGAACAGCTCCTATCTATGGGTTGGCTCTTGATATTTACAGCTGCTGCATGCTCAATATAATGAACAGCTCCTATCTGTTGGGTTGGCAGTTGATATCTACAGCTGCTGTGTTTTGATGTAGTGAACAGCTCCTATCTGTTGTGGTGGCACTTGATATCTACAGCTGCTGTGTTCTCAGTGTAGTGAACAGCTCCTGTCTGTTGGGTTGGCATTTGATATCTACAGCTGCTCTGTTTTGATGTAGTGAACAGCTCCTATATTTTGGGGTGTCACTTGATATCTACAGCTATAATTGTGTTCTCAGTGAACAGCTCCTATTTGTTGGGATGGCACTGGATATCTACAACTACTGTGTTCTCATTATAGGGAACAGCTCCTATCTGTTGGGATGCCACTTGATATCCACAGCAGCTGTGTTCTCAGTGTAGTGAACAGCTCCTATCTGGGAGAGAGGAGAGGTGGGGGAAATGGGGATGGGGTGAAAGAATTTGATATCTACAGCTTCTGTATGCTCAAAATGTAGTGAACAGCCCCTGTCTGTTGGGTTGGCACTTGATATCTACAGCTGCTGTGTTCTCAGTGTAATGAACAGCTCCTGTCTGTTGGGGTGGTACTTGATATCTGTAACTGCTGTGTACTGAATGTAGTGAACAGCTTCTATCTGTTGGTGTGGCACTTGATATCTGCAGCTGCTGTGCTTTCAATGTAGTGAACAACTCCTATCTGTTGTGGTGGCACTTGACATCTGCAAGTGCTGTATACTCAATGTTATGAACAGCTCCTGTCTGTCGGGGTATCACTAGATATCTACAGCTGCTGTGTGCTCAATGTAATGAACAGCTATATGTTGGGGTGGCACTTTATATCTGCAGCTGCTGTGTTTTCAATGTAGTGAACAACTATCTGTTGTGGTGGCACTTGACATCTGCAGCTGCTGTATGCTCAGTGCTATGACCAGCTCCTATCTGGCAGGGTATCACTATATATCTATAGCTGCTGTGTGCACAATGTAATGAACAGCTCCTATATGTCAGGGTGGCACTTGATATCTGCAGCTGTTGTGATTTCAATGTAGTGAGCAGCTCCTATATGTTGGGGTGGCATGTGATATCTACTCCTGCTGTTTTCAAAATATAGTGAACAGCACCTATATGTTTAGAGGGCACTTGATATCTGCAGCTGCTGTGTGCTCAGTGTAATGAACAGCATTCTGTTGGGATGGCAGTTGATATCAGAAGCTGCTGTGTTCTCAATGTAGTGAACAGCTCCTATCTGTTGATTTTGCACTTGATATCTACAGCTGCTATGTTTTCAATATAGTGAACAGGTCCTTTCTTTTGGGATGGCACTTGATATCTGCAGCTGCTGTGTTCTTAGTTTAGTGAACATATCTTTTTGGCACTTAATATCCTCTACTGCTGTGTTTCCAATGTAACGAAGAGCTACTATCTGATGGCATTGGACTTTATATATTCAGCTGCTGTGTTCTCAGTGTAGTGAATAGCTCCTATCTGTTGGGATGGGACTTGATACTTGCAGCTGCTATGTTCTCAATGTTGTGAATAGCTCCTATCTGTTTGCATGGCACTTCATATATGCAGTTGCTATGTTCTCAATGTAGTGAACAGCTTCTATATGTTCATGTGGCACTTGATATCTGCAGCTGCTGTGTTCTCAATGTGGTGAAGAGCTCCTATCTGTTGGAGTGGAACTTGATATCTACAACTGTTGTGTTCTCAATGTGGTGAAGAGCTCCTATCTGTTGGAGTGGAACTTGATATCTACAACTGTTGTGTTCTCAATGTGGTGAAGAGCTCCTATCTGTTGGAGTGGCACTTGATATCTACAGCTGTTGTGTTCTCAATGTGGTGAAGAGCTCCTATCTGTTGGAGTGGCACTTGATATCTACAACTGTTGTGTTCTCAATGTGGTGAAGAGCTCCTATTTGTTGGAGTGGCACTTGATATCTACAGCTGTCTTGTTCTCAATGTGGTGAAGAGCTCCTGTCTGTTGGAGTGGCACGATATCTACAGCTGTTGTGTTCTCAATGTGGTGAAGAGCTCCTATCTGTTGGAGTGGCACTTGATATCTACAACTGTTGTGTTCTCAATGTGGTGAAGAGCTCCTATCTGTTGTAGTGGCACTTGATATCTACAGCTGTTGTGTTCTCAATGTGGTGAAGAGCTCCTATCTGTTGGAGTGGCACTTGATATCTACAGCTGTTGTGTTCTCAATGTGGTGAAGAGCTCCTATTTGTTGGAGTGGCACTTGATATCTACAGCTGTCTTGTTCTCAATGTGGTGAAGAGCTCCTGTCTGTTGGAGTGGCACGATATCTACAGCTGTTGTGTTCTCAATGTGGTGAAGAGCTCCTATCTGTTGGAGTGGCACTTGATATCTACAACTGTTGTGTTCTCAATGTGGTGAAGAGCTCCTATCTGTTGTAGTGGCACTTGATATCTACAGCTGTTGTGTTCTCAATGTGGTGAAGAGCTCCTATCTGTTGGAGTGGCACTTGATATCTACAGCTGTTGTGTTCTCAATGTGGTGAAGAGCTCCTATTTGTTGGAGTGGCACTTGATATCTACAGCTGTCTTGTTCTCAATGTGGTGAAGAGCTCCTGTCTGTTGGAGTGGCACGATATCTACAGCTGTTGTGTTCTCAATGTGGTGAAGAGCTCCTATCTGTTGGAGTGGCACTTGATATCTACAGCTGTTGTGTTCTCAGTGTGGTGAAGAGCTCCTATCTGTTGGAGTGGCACTTGATATCTGCAACTGTTGTGTTCTCAATGTGGTAAAGAGCTCCTATCTGTTGGAGTGGCACAATATCTACAGCTGTTGTGTTCTCAATGTGGTGAAAAGCTCCTATCTGTTAGAGTGGCACTTGATATCTACAGCTGCTGTGTTCTCAATGTAGTGAACAACTTCTATCTGATGGGGTAGCACTAGATAATTACTGCTGCTGTGTTTTCAATGTAGTGAGCAGCTCCTATATTTGGGGGTAGCACTAGATATCAGAGCAGTCTGATCAGGATCTGCACTGTTTGCCCTGCAGTAATTTCATGGCAAATAAACTTAGTCATCTCAGCACAGTTTAAATGTTTCAGAGGAAGTATAGTAGGGTGGGATGTGTTCCAGTATTTAGAGTTAGTTCATCACATTTATCATTTTTAGCAAAGGCACATTGGATGCGGCGTACATACACAATTATCTTCTGGTTTTCATTTGTTTTCCATATCTCATTATTAAACATATGTCTATTTTGTTTTCAGAGATGGAACATAATTTTGACACTAACATCTGGATTAGAAAATTGCAACTTCCAGTTAGAATGTGTAAGCTTTATTCTATTTTTTTATTACTTTGAATTTGTACACAACAAAAGAACAGGAGGAAGTATTCACTTCATTAATTAGATACATAACAAATGTAAACATAACATATATTTTGCTCCCTCTTTTGGGGCCACTCACCCAATGATCATTAACACTGAACATTTTTCTGTTTACCTGATTTAGTGTCTCATTTTCCCTGTTTCTCTCATAAGACATTTTATATAAAGTGATTAAAATATATTTCTGAAGTGAGTTCTGCCAGATTTCTGGGTCACTAGGCAAGCTGCCCAGGCTGCAGTATGTTCACCCATTGCAGGGGTGAAATGGGGGTGGGGGAGGGGGTAGCGGTATTGGTGATGGGAGGGGGTTCAAGCTACCGAGGTCATGGTATCTTGCCCCCAACCTCTTCCTATTCAGAGAAAGATTAGTAATGGTAGATATTATGAATTATTCAGTGACGGTGAAATAGGAAAGTCTAGTTTATTAAAATTGATGAATTATTTTCTGGAATGGAATCTGCCAGATTTTTTAGGTAGGTGCAAACATTGAAAGGCCTCAATACCTGGACCCTATTTTCTCCTATCCAGCCAAAGATAAATTTTACATATAAAATCACTTTAATCATGTTTCTATTATTAGGACGTTTATTTAAAGTGATTAAGATATCTTTCTGATCTAAGATGTCAGATTTCTATGGTAAGGAGAAGCTGCTCAGACCAGGGTATTTTCACTCCTGGGATGCAAGTACCCAGGCCATGGTATCTTGCTCCCCCAACCCCTTTCCATTCAGAGAAGGATAGGTGATTGTAGATATAATGAATATGCAAAGGACTGTTTGTTAGGAAATTCTATCAAAAGTGATAAACTGTCTTTTGGAATGGAGTCTTCCCGGTTTTATGGTATAGATGCAAGCCTCCATGGTCATTTTATCCGGCCCTCAATTTCCTCCTGTCCAGCAAAAGATAAAATCACTTTTACCGTGTTTCTATTACAATCTAGCTCAATAACAGTGCTGATTTTTAGATTTTTATTATGTCTGGACAAACTGTTTTGGTTCAGATGATGTCAAATCGGTGCACTTTTTACACAAAAACCAAGTTCACAGGTATTTATACAGTCTGCTTTCTAAAAATCATTCTGCAAAGCTCGACTGACAGAGAGTGAGGGAATGGCTCTGGATGAATCTTGCGACTTTAATTGGATGGACAATTCCATTACAGTTTTAGGGATAACATGGGTTAACCCTTGTCATGCTGAATAAATTAAGATGCCACACCCACTTCTAGTTTCCAGCCAATCAGATTACTTGATCTGGGCTTTTAATAGAAATTCACTTATTTAATGACAAACAGTGTAGATCCAGATCAGTTGGCTTCTTCAGAAGCCAACTGATCTGGATCTACACTGTTTGCTAAGACAGGGCATGTCGTGTTTAGCAAGAGAAGGGTTAATCAATTTTGGATTTGTGCCTACATTGGAGATTATAATGAATTTTGATTTGAAGGCCACAGATTTAGAAATTTTATTCACATTTGCAGTAAATATTTGCAATAATTTATTTCTGTGTTTGTATTGGTCAGTTTCCATTTGAAATTGGTGATTTTGTTACTATTGGATGGATACAGATCAGTTGACAACATTTTTCTGCTGCAGCTGCTGCTGAATAAAGTAGGAGGTCGCAAGCTTAGAAATTTGTTAACCCTTGTCCTGCTGAAGCAGGATATACCCTGCTTTAACAAACAGTGTAGATCTAGATCAGTTGGAAGCCAACTGATCGCTATCTGCACTGTTTGTCATTCAGTATGTGAATTTATATCAACAACATAGATCAAAAAATCTGATTAACTGAAAATTGGAACTAGTTATGGCAGGTTAGTTTATTCAGCATGACAAGGGTTAATTAATATGTGATGCGCCGTCCGACTGGAGACCAGGAGGACACGGGTTCAACCCCCGCCGAGGTCGGCAATATTCTTTCGTGGAGATTGATCATGAAATATTTTCTACGGTCACTCTCTCCCTTCCGCTGATTTAAGAAGGGCAGTTGTCAGTTTCTGGCGAAAGAATGTGCACAATACTGGTTAACCGCTTAGAGGACTAAGCCTGCCCACTAAACGTGTGGTTAGGTAAACTGACTGCGTTGACATGACCCCATTGGGTTGACTGGGCCGTAAAACCTCATCACAAACAAATAATTAATATGTGCATTTTTCATTTTTGTGTTTTTTTTCTTTGCTTGTCATAGACCTAGAAATTTTGCATGAGCCTGAGTGGTAGCATTTGGTGGAAGTGCCATTGGTTGGAGGTATATATGAGCCCCCTACTCACTTGCTCTTATTAATTTTGTTTTAGGATGTACCATATCTGGATCTGTGTGTGTATCCTACCAACACTCAACGTCACAGGGCTGGAACTCTGGAAGCAGCAGTGGAATTAGATAAGCTGCCACTGCGCACTCCGGAAACTGTCAGTGTTAGATCTTCAAGACCACTTCCACAAGTAAGTTGTTGGAGAACTTAGTCAGTCATGCCTGAAGAACATTGTACTGAAGCCATCATTCAAATTCATCTTGTATTTGCAATCTTAACCCTTAAGCTGCTAATCACGACTATTGTCGTTTTGGTGGGGTATGCCAACTCTAAAACTTGTCCTACTTACGATACACCAGATGCAACCATTCAGACCAAGTGCTCCTGTACAGGAAGGAACCTACTTTCATACAAACACACCACTCTTCATTAGAAAGTAAAGTGCTAGATTTTACCCACGCTAATAAAGCCCGAGAATACCGAATTTCAAGCTGCCAGCAATTTCGGCACTCACTTCTTCAGTTTTATCACGATTTTCTGGAAAAAACACCCATGACACCTAAATCATTTCCAGTGAGGAAGAACCTACATATGTCACCCCTTTCTTTCTGCACTGCACACAGTAAGCGCTGGTCCCTTGTATTTTTTTTTTTTTTTTAAGTGTCTTAAACGGTTCCCGATTGGCATGTGACTGTCACGTGACTGAAAGTTATGTGATTGTCACTTCTCCGGTAAAATGGCCACATACAATCAGCAAAATATGTGTGAAAATGTCATCAAAATCGAGGCAAAACCGAGAGAGTAATGGCTTCTCAAGTAGGGGTACCCCTTCTAACAGGCCTGATTTACGACTTTTGCTGCAGCCTTAGGGTTAAGTAAGTCCAAATCCTTTTAAGAAAATATTCACTTATTACAGATAGTCACGTACTACACAAATATAAATGAAGATATTCAGGAAATTCCGCAATCATGAAGCAAAGCGTTCCCATGGCACAAAAAGATGAAGAACAGATACAGTCGAACCTCAATAACTCGAACACCTTTGGCTTGTTTACCATGGCTAATTCGAACTCGTTTTTGAGTCCCTACGAAATTCTTCTGATAACTCCAGTAAACAAATATTTGGTGAATTTTTCATATGTCATCATGAAATTGTATGTTGTATACTCGTTAGAATTGCATCATTGAGGCAATTCTAATGAATACATCCAACATACCATTATTGTGTAGAAGATCAAAAAGATTTCCTTAAATTATTGTCATTTGCTTCATGACCTGGCATCATGGTTAACCCTCTGTGGCTCAAACTACCCATATCTCGAACAAATTTCAGTGGTCCCATAGATGTTCAAGCCATTGAAGTTTGACTGTAATGGCAAAACTAATGCCACATATGAAATAAAAGTCAAAAAGATTGAACCACTAACGCACAAACAAAAAAGAACTGCAGACGGAGGAACGGCCTTGGTATGACTATGGTAAATGTCCTAGAATTTTAAACACTTTATTCCATACTTTTTTTTTTGGCTTAAGCTTTGCTTTTTCTGCATTTGTCTCTTAAAATGCTTAGTGGAATGGCAAACAGTGAAGACCCTGATCAGACTGCTCCTTCAGGAGCAGTCTGATCTGGGTCTATGCCATTTGCATATGGCATTTTGTCAGAAACTTTGATGTTCAAAATTTTAGGACCTTTACTGTACATGTTTCATATACCAGTGAATTTATAGGCACTTTATAGCAATTGCTGTCTTTCCATCCATCTGACTTCTTTGGTGCCGGACATTTGTAATGTTTAATCTGGGGTCAGTAAATATTTTGTATGGCTGCATGTAGTGAAGGTCTTATGGCTTACCATAGGTTGGCCACTGTAACCTATATGTTGACCTACAGTACAGAAAATGTGTATGGTTACATCTAGCAGGGCCCCGAGGGGAACCATTACCTTTAAATTTGTTGAAATCCTTTAAAATCTTTAATTTGGCTGAAAAACCTGTAAAAACCTGTATTTTGATGAGAAAACCTTTATATTTGGCAATTTGTAAATGCAAGAGAAGGACGGAGTAAATTGTAGCATTTCATAACAACAAATTATAGTTCTGTTACTTAGATTCATATGTTTCTAAATAGAAATGCAAGTTAATATTGTCATTACCATTTAAAGATGAAATTATCAGATTTTCTCTGAAATTGTTCTTCCTATTTTGCTTGAGAGGTGATGATGTAGAATTCTTTTGCATGGGATCTGCCAAGAAATTTAACCATTAAATGCTCTTTATTTTGTACAAGATTTATCCTGAAAAACCTTTATTTTGCCAAAAATAGCCTTTATAAAAAGCCTTAATTTTTAAGAGAGACTGCTAGGGCTAATATAGTGACATCTAATATAATGAGATCTAATGGCAAAAACAAGTATTCTCATGATGTGGCTCAAATGGTAAAGTAGAAGTTCATGAGTGTTTGTGCTCATGGTTTGATGCAACATCGAAATCTACTGTGCTTTTGACATCTTTCAGAAAGTCGTTGTTTGCTTGGCACTTTACACAGAAGAAGTAAATTTGCAAACTTTTGTCATGATTTAATGCAAAACCATTTGTCATAACTACTTATACACAAAAAGTTGTATTCTAGTCATTGTTTTTTAAAAAGTCAAATATTTTCACTTTTTCCCATAGTAAAAATGCATGCAAATTATGCAGAAATCTGTAAAGTAGGTAACTTTGAGGCAGATTTTCAACAAGTTCAGTTTGTTCAATTTTTCTAAAATTTTCGTAGTATTATTGTGAAACATGAATAATTCAAATTCAGCAAAGAATATTAAAAAATATTTTCCTAGACAAAAATTCCAAAAAAACCACTTTGCTGTAGAAATTGCATAGGTCAGACCAATATTTGGCCATAAATCTAATTTTAGGGTACATATTTGAGAACATAAGACAGAAACAGAAAAGACAAATGGTTTAAGATAAGATATGGTCAATCAGAACAAAAATAAAATGCCAAGCAAAAAACGTCTTTCCAAATGATGTCAAAAGGATATTAATGTCTCCAGCATCATTTTGCTGATACACAGACTGAATTATAGAATTTGTTTAAGTGTAGGACAGGCATGTTAGTGCACTGTGCAATCTCAGAAATTGGTGACCTCCAATTTTTATTTTGAATTTCCTTCGATCAAACTTTGAAGTTTCATTGTTGTGTATCAACCCAAAGTTACTTATACTCCAGAAGCTTCCCACCTGCTATTGTCCACGTGACCATTTCTTCACCATGTACAAAATCCAGGTAACAGTTATTTATAGCCATGCTATTCTTGTTGCTGTATTGTCAGAGTGCAAAATAAAAAGGTTTACCTGTAAAACATAGTCTGTGCTTACATGCTGGGACACTGACAAACAGTGTAGACCATGACCAGACACCGCAGAACTTGGCATTTGTTCAGGGTCTACACCATTTGCTTAAAATACAGGAATCAAGGGTTAAACAAAACAGTCCCCGTTCAGGACCATTATCCCAGCCTACACACACTGACAATCTACTCACCAGTGCTGTCAGTACTTTGATTCTGCCCTTTAACCCTTTAAATGCCAAGAAAACGTGCATCTTAAAATGTCGTCTGTTTATGTCATCTGCTGAATATTCTTGCAAACTTTTCAAACCTATTTTTTCTAACACGGCAAACAGTGTGGACCCAGATCAGACTGTTCCTAGAGGAGCTGTCTGATCTGGGTCCACACTGTTTGCAAAAATGACTTTTAAAATAACAAGCAGATGAAAAGGCAGACGACAATTGTTGTGATTGGCAGTTTAAGGGTTAATAATAGATTTGACAGTGCAAAACTGTTCCAATTATAAAAAAAAGAAGGCAGTTGTCATAGTCTTGCACTGAACTATCATCAAAATGATGATCTCCCATGTTATTACATCATAAAGCATGTGAGCGATTTAGGTTCATCATGGGCCTCTTGTTTGTATCTAATATAGTAAAACATATATCTTGAATGTTTTTTTTTTTAATCTAAATCCGCCAACTTATATTTTAATCTCCTGTCTGTACAAATTTGAAAGGTTGTCAAGGACTCATTTTTTCATCTGTCACTATCACGGCACTCAGCTCAGGTGAACACATGTACAAATTATATGTTCTTGCATGCACTGACCTGCAACTATAAAGGTAAAAACACTTTGCTTTTACTGTTTTTGAAAGCGACCTTATGAAAATTTCAAACTGAAAATTAATTATCGGAATTGAATTTTGATTTTTTTTTTGTTTCATTGAGTCATAAATGAAAAAAACTAAGGATGCTATTGTGCATGAATGTGCTATACACATCTTGCAGTGTCCTTCCGTTTTTTTTTTCATTCATGGCTCAATGAAATGAAAAATAATCAAAAATCAATTCTTAAATAATTATTACTTTGGTTTAGTATATTACTTCTGTTGTATAGCGGTCAGTGTTTGTTGTTTTTTCTTGTTGCGTCTAACTGTACCATATTCCTGTCATGCGGACCTTGTTGGCTCAGTTAGATGCAAGTCCAGCTGGTGATCAGAAGGTTGTGGGTTTGACCCCCACCAGGTCGGCAACATTCTTTCGTGGAGATTGTTCATGAAATATTTTCTACTGTCATTCTCTCCCTTGCGCTGATTCAAGAAGGGCAGTTGTCAGTTTCTGGTGAAAGAATGTGCACAATACTGGTTAAACTGCTTAGAGGACTAATTCTGCCCAGTAAAGGTATGGTTAGGCAAACTGACCAGGCTTGACTTGACCCCATTTGGTTCACTGGGCTATAAAATCTCAACACAAACAAACATATGCCTGTCTCACCACACCTTGTCCATGACTCCATCATTTACTATGCATGTGGTTAATTGAAACTTTAATTACCTATTTGTGAGTTTGGACTCATCATACCTTGGCATACTTGTATGGTGAGGGGTATATAGCTTTTGCTTTTCCATTTGCTCTTAGATACATGCATTTGTTTGTCCTTCCTTAGCATTTGTTAACATCTCTCAGTGCCTTAGATAGGTTTAAAGCAATTGGGTATTTTGGTCTATTTTTAACCACCCATTTCTTATTAAATTGGGTATCAGAATTTTTCTTTTGGGTACCCTGTTATATTAATGGGAGATGGGAGAAAAAATTACTGATAATTGGGTAGATTTAATTGGAATTGCTTTTTTCGAACTTTTAATTGGGTAAACACCCCAAAAAGCAGCTTATCTAAGGTGCTGATCTCTGTCAAAATTTTTAAAACATTATATTATCAAAGCCTGTTGATGGACTTAGTTTCTGATTTGCCAATTGTTATATGTAGTTTTATTACACTTAATACTGACCCCACAGCTCATGCCCCTTGGCAGTGCTGAAGATCCAAAGCTAGGACTGTCATTTTGTAAAGTCTTAACATGCTGATTGTATTATCTAGAGTTTATTTAATGGTTGTTTTGATTGATTACAGAGAAATAATTCACTAGAGTTCAAAGGCTTGCGCGTAAAAAATGAGTGAGTGAAGCGTATGAGTTTTTTACAAGCAAACTTTAGAACACGAGTGAATTATTTTTTCGTAATCAATCAAAACAGCAAAATAAACTGTTTATTACATTTTCATTTATGTTTTATTTTTGAATTTTCACATTCAGCCATTATGATTTCCTTCCAAAATAGTTCCTGTCAGTGCATATATTTTAGGAGGCGTGGTTTAGTTTGAAAGTCAGTCGCCATCTTATTTTCACTTTAATGCAAAAACCAAACCTGTACTTGAAATACAGACACAACAATGTCAAGAAAGTAGAATTGGATTATCAAGAAAGTCATACTTTATATTTGTGTTGCAGGTCTTTCCTCAAAAATGCCAGCTGGACGTGAAAATTGCAATCTGATTTCCATGATTTTATCAAATTTTCCTCAAAACGTCAACTGTTGTTATTGTTGTTACCAGCAACGTCAGCAATGTGGCCTAGCAGTTATGAAAATGCTCAAAAGGAATTCACTGACAAATCTTAGTAAATCACTGCTGAAAATGTAATAAAAGTAAATAATTTTAAAAGAGATCTTCATACTTGGGATATTATAGGTCTGTGTAACACAAGACTGGCCATATAATATATGTAGGTCCATGTGACCTATATTTTGTGCACCATTGATTTTGCCTTATATGTTGAAGACTCTTTGATGTATCAGCATCATACTGGTTCCATATGGCACCAAGACTAGCCTTCTAATTTAGTAGGTTTATCTGACCTAAATTTTGTGTGCCACAATTTTGTCTTATAAGTTGAGGACTGTTTGAGGTACGAACGTATGCTGGTTCCAGAATTGACCTCTTAATATATATAGTTTTTTCTGACCTATATATCCAGTGATTTTGTCTTATATCTTGAAGACTGTCTAATTTATGAATATCATACTTGGGATACCTGTTCTGTGTTGTACCAAGCTTGTCTGATCTCGTATATTACAACTCCAGTGATTTTGAAGACTATTAGATTGAAGATTATCACACTTGGGAAGTTGCTTTCATGTGACACCAACTTATTTTAAAAAGACTTCTAGGATATACATATACATCTATAAGTGTTACCTAAAATGGACGGTCAATGTTATGGGGCTTGACACTGTTAGTGATGGTGCTAGCAGTAGGTATACGTGACCCATTGGTCACTTATTTCTGCTGCATTTCACCATTGGTTGATACTTAATCAAATAGATCTTGGTATATCAAAAAGCATTCCTTTTATAATCTGTGTGTTTCACTGGCTCCTGTGTGTATTATGCCTTCATGAAATACACATATTTCAGGCTGTTGTTCCTGCCACAGATAGTCAGAGATCGAAATCAGACAGTGACAGTACCAGCACAGGAAGTTTTGATATTACTACTGGTAGCCATGGATACTCCCCATCTCCTGACTCTGGCTGTCATAGTGACTGGAATTTCAGACAGAGAAGCATCACTCCTGTAGAATATGTTGGAGCTACAGACAAAATTACAGAATTAAAGAAAACTGACAGCTCTGGAAATTTTGCTGAAGTTAGGAATACTGAAAATGACGCTTTAGAAGTAATCAGATTACCAAAACATGGAGTCACACACAAACATAAAAAAAGAAAGAAAAAGAGACAAATACTTTCATCCCTTGTCAGTGATGCAGAAGTAACAGATGAAATTGCACAAAAAGATAAACAAGCTATGGAAATCCCTCGAGTTGATGAAGTTATCTTTGAAGATGCAGTAATAAATAACAATATGGAATCAAATGTCCCAGGTCTGTTGCCCAGTTACAGATTACCTGGTGATGGTCATGAAAATGGGGATAGTACATTGTCTCAAAATAAAAGCAAACAAGCGAATGATCAAGGAACTGGTTTGTATAATGAAAAAGAAATGTCTGAATGTAATGACAAGCTAAATGAATCTTTTTCCCGTATAAATACTAATAATAAATCTTATGATATTTTAAAGTCAGATCAATCTTTAGACATCACATGTAGAGATAATGTAAAGTTTCAAGAAGCACTTAGAAATTCAACTTTGTCAGAGAAAAATAATAGTGCAAAAAATAATAAATTCTGTGATAATTTAAGTAATTTTACTGAAGCTACTATTAGTATGAATAATGATGTGCAATATGTTGATAGTCAAGGAAACATTGAAAATGACAAACATACTTCAGAAGTGCAATATGAAAAATGCAATGAAACTAACCTATGCAGTTCTTCACAAGTGACGTTTGATGATGAGCACGTTGTTGCAGAGCCTCATCCATGTAGCCCTGTACATCATAATAAAGGTAATGATTCATGTTTTAATCTGGACAGAAAACATAATGAAAATGATCAAAATGTATGTGTTAGACCTAGTGTATATAGCAGTCAGCAAGACTCAGATTCCAGCAGTAATGAGAGTGATAAGTTTGCAAAGTGTGATATTATACCGGATTATAAAAATGCTTCTAATGGCAAATCAGATGAAGGTACTGGAAATGTCAGTTGTACAGTTCCATCTGATTGTGCAACATTAGCATCACAAGCTCCAGAAATCCATGCTGAAAGAAATGGCTTTTTAGAGAAACAAACAATGTTTGAAGATGTAAAATGCCCAGTTGTTCATAATACCTATCCAGATCATAATACACAATTTCATAAGTGTATATCTCCTGCAGCCAGTGAGATGCTTTGTGACAAATTATCAGGCACAGACAGAGTACCAAGCACAGAAAGTAGACAATCACCCAGCTTGAAAGACAGACTTTCACTAAGTCAGAAGTCAGATACTGAAATCCAGTGGTCAGATAAGAATGAGTCTTCTGGTGTGGAATTACAAGGTAAAAACATTTATAAAATTACTGATATTTTGCTTTTATGTCAGTTGAAATGTCAGATCGGTGTTTGGGAGCCCCAGCATCAACAGTTCCGTCCGCTCCTTTAAATATACCCCACTCCACAGAGTTTATATCATTCAACATTTTATCTCTTAGGTTTCAGTGTGTTAGCTTGAGTTCTTTTGTCAATTTCAAAGCATATTTCTTTGCATTTTGACCTCATTAGAGCAAAGAAAACAAGCTGTAGCATGACAGTATAGTTTACCTGAATGGTAGCTTGTCTTTCAATGGTACAGTCCTAATTTGCCTAACATTTATATATACATTTTCTCTTATTCTATGACAGTAACATCAGGGCCACCAAGGGAATGTAGGGTGGTAGGCCCCCTGTAGTATCTAACATCAGTACTGGTATGAACGTAATGCATCCAGGATTACATTATTATACCCCCGGCATACGAAGTACAAAGTAGGCCGAAGGGGTATATAGTTTTCGTTGGTTCTGTTTGTCCGTTCGTCTGTCTGTCCGTCCATCCGTCCGTGATTCCGATTGTCAACCCTTTCTATACCAAGTTTTACTTCGAAGTTTTTTAATGTCTTATAACTCTGCAGCCACTGATCAAAAACTTTTCATATTTGGTATATGGGTACCTGGGAAGGTTCTCTTTCATTTTACATCTATGAACCCCTGTGTCGTGCCTCAGGGCGGGGCTAGAGGTCAACATCTAGGACACCCCAGTAAAGTAGTATATTGCAGTTTGTTTATACAAACAACTTCTTAATAAAGAAGGATGGGCATCAGACATGTTTATCACATCAATATTCAGTGTAATAAGGTCAAGGTCATTGTGACCTTATTTTCATGCTCCAGTGATTTTGCCTTACATTTTGAAGACTATTTCATGGATTAATGTGATAATGCCTCAATAAAGTAGTCTATTGCAGTTAGTTTATAACAACTTCTTAATAAAGAAGGATGGGCATCAGACATGTTTATCACATCAACATTCAGTGTAATAAGGTCATTGTTACCCTATTTTCATGCTCCAGCGATTTTGCCTTATATCTTGAAGACTATTTCATGGATTAATGTGATACTTGGAATATTTGTTCTGTGTGCCACCACGATTGACATCATAACAAATGTAGATCACCTTGACCTATATTTCATGGTCCAGTAATTTTGCCTTATATCTTGAATGTTATTTGATGTATGAACATCATTATTTTGGATTATTTTGGATTATGAATCAGTATGATCCAACAATTGACCTATAAGCAAATATAGGTCACTGTGACTTATATTTCATGGTCCAGTGATTTTATGTTACATCTTGAAGACGAGTTGATGTATTACTATCATATTTTGGGATTATGTGATCTATATTTCATAGCCCTATGATTTTGTCTTATATCTCTCAGTATTTGATACATAAGTGTCATATTTACATATAATGACACAGTGTGACCCAAACTTTGACCTCAAAGTAAATATAAATCAGCATGACCTCTATTTCATGGTCTAGTGATTTTGCTTAATATCTTTTAAATTATTTAATGAATTAACATCATTTAAATTAACTTCTCAAGTATATGTAGGTCAGTGACCTATATTTTATAGTCCAGCAAATTTGCTTCATGTCTTCAAAACCATTTACTCCAGAAATGTTGTACTTGGGATCATAGATCAGTGTCACTCAGAGACTGACATTGTAAACTACTTTTGTATATTTTGCCTTTTATCATTGTCATTAACTTTAAAATATTTTATAATTAGGAAATGGCCCCGGCCGGGTGTATTCGTGACTCTCAGTTTGACCTTCTGCCTAGGTCAAGGTCAGGTCATACTTTGTCATTTGAACCCATGTTCGAGTTCTGCGTTTAAGTTTTGAAAAGTGTTTGTAATTGCTAAAGTATTCAAGATACCGCTTTAATATTTGGCCCACACCAACATTAGGATAAGACCTTTCAATAGCACAGACATTTTTATCGCACCTGCTTGTAGCAGGGTGCGATATAGGCGTCCGATTTTCTGTCCGTCCGTCCGTCCGTCCGTCTGTCCGTCCGTCCGTCTGTCAACATTTATGTCGACGTTCGACATTTATGTCAAAGTTAGTATTCTAATCAACTACAAGACTAAACAACCATCAAACCTTGCATGAAACATCTCCCTGACCTCCTGACTTTGCAACATAGGCGTCCGCTTTTCCGTATGTTTGTCCATTCGTCCGTCCGTCTGTCAACATTTATGTCGAAGTTCGACATTTATGTCAAAGTTAGTATTTTAATCAACTACAAGACTAAACAACCATCAAACCTTGCATGAAACATCTCCCTGACATCCCTACTTTGCGACACAGGTGCCCACTTTTCCATTCGTCTGTCTGTTTGTCTGTCCGTCTCTTAACAGTTCTGTTATGTCGAAGTTCGACATTTATGTCAAAGTTAGTATTCTAATCAACTACAAGACTAAACAACCATCAAACCATGTATGAAATATCTCCCTGACCTCCTGACTTTGCGACATAGGTGCCCGCTTTTCCATTCGTCTGTCCGTTCGTCCGTCCGTCTGTCTCTTAACAGTTCTGTTATGTCGAAGTTCGACATTTACGTCAAAGTTAGTATTCTAATCAACTACAATTCTACAACAACCATCATTCCTTGCATGACACATCTCCCTGACCTCCTGACTTGGCAGATATGTTGACCCAGTGACCTTGACCTATATTTTGCGCTCCATTGACTTTGACACAATTTACGTTGACATTCCAGATCTTCTCAACTATAAGGCATACAACTACCAAACCTTGCATAGTGCTTCTTCTAGATGTACAGACTTGGCAGATACCTTGACCCGGTGACCTTGACCTATATTTTGCGCTCCAGTGACTTTGACATATTTTGCGTCGACGTTCGATATCTCCTCAACTATAAGGCCTACAACCATCAGACCTTGCAAAGTGCTTCTCCTCAGTGTACTGACTTAGCAGATACCTTGACCTGGTGACCTTGACCTATATTTTGGCTGCAGTGACTTTGACATAATTTACATTAACGTTCCAGATCTCCTCAAGTGTAAGACCTCTAGCCACCAAACCTTGCATAGTGCTTCTCCTATATGTACTGACTTGGCAGGTATCTTGACCCGGTGACCTTGACCTATATTTTGAGCTCCAGTGCCTTTTACACATTTTACGTCAACGTTCAATATCTCCTCAACTATAAGGCCTACAACCATCAAACCTTGCATAGTGCTTCTCCTCAATGTACGGACTCTGCAGGTACCTTGACTGGGTGACCTTGACCTATATTTCACGCTCCATTGACTTTTACACCTTTTAGGTCACCCTTCCATATGTCCTCAACTGTAAGGCCTTCAACCACCAAACCTTATATAGCACTTCTTCTCGATGTACTGACTCGACAGGTACCTTGACCTGGTGACCTTGACCTATATTGTGCACTCCAGTGACTTCGACACATTTTATATTGATGTTCGGTATCTCCTCAAATATAAGACCTACAACCACTAAACCTTGCATAGTGCTTCACCTCATTGCCCTGGCTTGGCAGGTACCTTGACCCAGTGACCTTGACCTATATTTGACACATTTTACGTTGATGTTTGATAACTCCTCAACTATAAGGCCTACAACCACCATACCTTGCATTGTGCTTCTCCTTGATGTACTGAATTAGCAGGTACCTTGACCCGTGACCTTGACCTATATTTCATGCTCCAGTGACTTTTACACATTTTACGTCAACGTTCCATTATCATAATTGGGCTGTATGATAGGAAAAGTCAGTGCTGAAGATATAGCCATTAGAGGGAATGGGACTGGCCTGGAATATATGTGCCCCACTAGGCACTTTGTCTACATTTTTTTTTCAACCCAGTTTTCCAAGTAAGCACTGCTAAGAATGAAATAAACTTATTTAATAACCACATTCTGATTGAGGCTCCTGTGACTTTTGCGCCAGCAGGTGCGATGACACCTTCCGCGGAATTCTTGTTCTCAGTTTGACCTTCTGCCAAGGTCAAGGTCAGGTTATACTTTGACATTTAAACCCATGTTTGAGTTTTGTGTTTAAGTTTTGAAAAGTGTTCGTAACTGCTAAAGTATTCAATATGCTGCTTTAATGTTTGGCCCACACCTACCTTAGGGTAAGACCTTTCAATAATATACACCCCTTCCTCAGTTTGACCTTCTGCCTAGGTCAAGATCAGGTCATACTTTGTCATTTATACCTGTGTTTAAGTTTTGAAAAGTCTACATGGCTGCTGAAGTATGTAAGATATAGCTTTCATATTCTGTCCACACCAGCCTAAGGGAAGATGTTTCAATGGCATATACCCCATCCCTCAGTTTGACATTCTTCCGACATCAAAATCAGGTCATACTCGGTCATTTACTGCTATGTTTAAGTTCTGCATTTAATCTTTAATATTTAAAGATTGTTTTCTTATCCGATCAGCCCCTTCCGGCGAGCTGCGTTGTCTTCTGACAACTCTTGTATTGAAAGCTTATGGCATAGAATAACTTGCTGCCATCATACCATGTCTCGAATTATTTCGTAGGATGGCCAAATCATCATCGTCATCGGATTTTTGATTAACATGCAGGTACAGGGGCAACATCCACACCAGTGGGCCCCCTTCAAGGTAGATGGCTGCTGCATGCATGGCAGATCTGACACCAGATCTCCAGGTATGTCTATCATGAGGGTCAATAGCCGAGAGCTTCCACTCTCTGCAATCCCTCTCTGTCAGTTGCTTCCATGTCATCTTGGGCCTCCCAGGCCTGTGCTTTCTGTCAACCTGTATGTCAAAGGCTGTTTTGACTGCACCATTGGAACTTCCCACATGTCCATACCAGCAGAGCCTTCTCTCCTTCAGAATGAGGTCCAGATCCTCAATGCCAAGCTGTGCAAGTAGCTCATTGGATCTGGTGGTGAGAATGTCTTGCGGCTTGACATTGCAGATATGTCTGATCATTGCCCTGTCATTTTGCTTGAGGCATTGGAGGTTTGGCTTTGTCAATGGCCAAGTCTCACTGGCATGTAGCATTGCACTGCTCACACAAGAGCTGTACACACGGCCATGTGTCTTGAAAAAGAGGTGATGGGAAGAGAAAATTGGAAGCAGCTCCTTGAACTTCTTCCAGGCAGTTTTCACATGTGTTGTGGTTGAAAGTTCACAGCCACCAGCTACTGAGAGCATGTCTCCTAGGTAGCAAAAGCAAGCTACCACCTCAAGCTTGTCAGGTCTGACTTGGACTTCCTTCTGTGGTCTGCTGTCCAAGGGGCATGCAGTTCTCTAGGACCGTGTACATCTGTAATCAGGGTGCTTTCTCAAGCACATGAGCCCACTGCATTTCTTGTACATGTAACCCAGTGCTTGCAGCCGTTGCGGAAGATGCCGTTGCTACCCACTCCTGTGCGACAGACGGCGCATTGAATGGGAATTGTTTGGGGCCAAACCTATGCCCTACTCAGTAATTTTCTGAGTATTAAATAAATATGATTCTCTATAGTCTGACAAAAGTTCAGTTTGGTGGGGGAGAATGTATTGGGAATATTTTTCATTTTTCAGACTAGCATACATGCCAACTTCCACCTATTGAGCGTGAATTTCACGATTTTTCCATGTTTTTTTTACCTTACGATCATATTGGCAAAATATAGCCAAAATCATGATTTTATGACAACCACATGCCTCAGCTTTCTATCGGCCATATTTTTTTATTTACCATATTTTGGTGGTCCTCAGATTTTATTGTGTGCCTTGTTCACTCAGGGAAAACGTTAAAGGATTGCTGGTTGATGTCTATATTTGTAATTTCAGGTCGCGTGTCTGTTGCTAGGCGCTTCTTTTGTTTACGGTCATTTTGGCGTACTTTGGATTACTTCATTGTAAGTAAAGGTAAAAATGCAGAATCGTGGGAAATCCCAGAGGCATGTACAGATACATCAGGTTTTTCCCCAAAATGAATAAATGACATGTATTCATGAGGTATAGTTATTGAAAACAGGTAACACAGGTAAGCTTTCATTGATTTGATTGATGAAATAGTTTATGGTAGCTGAGTTTAGTGAGTGAATGCCGGTAATCTCGTTTTTTGTTGGCAGTAGAACAGATAGAAAACAGATAGAAATCAGAAATGGAGAAGAAAAAATATTCTTGTAAATTTTAATCTGAGTGGAAGGCTGAATTTCTATGGGTTAGCCAGAGTGACAGAGGGGAATGTTTTGCATTTTGCAATGCTTGTCACTGACATTTCAGTGTTTCACATGCTGGAAAGAATGATGTGAAAAAACACTCAGGAACAGACTTGCACAAGAACTCTTTGAAGGATAATAAACAAAAGTCTGTTGATTTTCTGCTAAGAAAAGAGGATGAAAAGGTGATTTATGCAGAAACATTATTCAGCAACTGTGGCTGAACATAACCTTCCATTCACAGTAGAAGATCACTATACAAAACTGTGTAAAAAGATGTTCCCAAACAGTGAGGCTGCAATGAAATTTTCCTGTTCCAGAGCAAAGACCACACAAATTGTGAAGAGAGCAATTGCCTCTTGTCTGAACAAAATTGTGATAGACCACCGGAGATTAAATGCATTTTCTCTTGCAATTGATGAAAGTAATGACAGAAAATCAGATAAGAACTTAATGATCTTATTGAGAATATTGATAGCCCCAGCATATGAAGTTTGCCGAAGGGGTATATAGTTTTTGTTGGTCCCGTCCGTTCGTTCGTCTGTGCGTTCATCCGTCCCTTTTTCCATCTGTCCTTCCGTCGTGATTCTGTCTGTTAACACTTGCTATAACCAAGTTTTTCTTCGAAGTTTTTTGATTACTTATATCTCTGCAGCCACTGATCAAAAACTTTTTATATTTGGTATGGGAGTACCTGGGAGGGTTCTCTTCCATTCTACATCAATGAACTCCTGGGTCATGCCCCGGGGCGGGGCTAGAGGTCAAAATCTAGGATGCCTCAATAAAGTAGTATGTTGCAATTTGTTTATACAAACAACTTCTTAATAAAGAAGGATTGGGATCAGACATGTTTATCACATCAATATTTAGTGTAGAGGGTCAAGGTCATTGTGACCTTATTTTCATGATCTAGCGATTTTGCCTTAAATTTTGAAGACTATTTCATGAATTAATGTGATACATGGGACATTGGCTCTGTGTGACACCACGATTGACATCATAACAAATGTAGGTCACCTTGACCTATATTTCATGGTCCAGTGATTTTGCCTTATATCTTGAATATTATTTGATGTATGAACATCATTATCTGGGAGTGAGTCAGTTCGATTGGAGAGTTGACCTGAAAGTAAATGTAGGCCACTGTGACCTATATTTTATGGTCCAGTGGTTTTATATTACATCTTAAAGTCAATTTGATGTATGACATCATAGTTTGGGATTATGTGACCTATATTTCATTGTCCTGTGATTTTGTCTTATATCACCCAGTATTTGATGCTTAAGTGTCATATTTACATATAATGACACAGTGTGACCCAAACTTTGACCTCAAAGTTAATATAAATCGGCATGACCTATATTTCATGGTCTAATGATTTTGCTTAATATCTTCTAGGTTATTTAATAGATTAACATCATAGTTGTTATAACTGATCAATGTGACCATCAGATTGACCTCTCAAGTATATGTAGGTCAGTGTCCTATATTTTATGGTCCAATGGTATTGCTTCATGTCTTGAAGACTATTTACTCCAGTAAAGTTGTACTTGGGATGATAGATCAGTGTCACTCAGAGACTGACCTTGTAAACTATATGTGGCTCAGTGACCTATATATCATGGTCCATTGATTTTGCCTTATATCATTGTCATTGACTTTAAAATATTTTATAATTAAGAAATGGCGCTGACCATGGTTATTCTGACCATCTGGGCTCTTGCTCTAGTTCATCCTGCCTGTGGAATGGTATCAACTCAACCTCTGGACATGTCAGTTTGCAACATAGGCACTGCTGAAAATATTTTCAGCAAAGTTGATCAGGCATTAAAGTAAGTAAATTTTCAAAATCATGTTCTGGGTTCTTGTTTGTTTTTTTTTTTTGTCATTTTACTTATCATAGCATACATTGAAGAAAATCTTATGGTACTATTTTATTTTCAGATCTTGAGACATTTTATGGGACAATTTGGACAGTTTTGTCAGTGACAACTGCAATGTAATGATAGGGGAAAAAACAACAGTGTGCTTTTAGGGATGAAGGAGAAGAATCCAGATGTCTTTGACCTTGGCTGTGTTTGTCACCTTGCAAATCTGTGTACAGTGGCTGGAGTAAATGCATTACCACTGCCTGTTGAGGACCTACTGATAGATGTAGATTACCATTTCCATCACAGGTAATTACTGACCCGTCTTAACTATAAAGTATCCAAAATTGGAATTTAATGTTTATCCTGTCAAATCTTTAATTAATATACCATTCAGCTCAAAGTGAAGGGAGGTCTATAAAGAATTCATGGACTTTGCAGATGTGGAACCACTGGAAATATTAAAACACGCTACAACAAGGTGGCTGAGGTTGCAGAGGTATTTACAAACACTCCTTCACCATTGGCCAGCACTAAAGAGCTACTTCAGCAGCCATGATGATGTTGAGAAAGATGGAAGGGTAAAGAGAGTAGCAGCATGGTTGTCTGATCCACAGATGAAACTTTCCTGCCACTTCCTTCCATTGGTGTTTGACATATTGAATGAATTCAATACAACCTTTCAGGTACAGTCAGTTTCTAATCTGTGTCTTCAATATATTACACACTTGTTATTCTTTTCTTAAAAGCTCTGTAACTATGGTTATTACATTGATGAAATGTCTTTGACTGTTTTAGGCTGATGGTCCAAAACTTCATTTCTTGGCTGCAGAAACAGCGACTCCTGAGGAAGTATTTAATGAAATATGTTTTGGCTAAAGTGATTAGGGAGTAGGATGACATCACCAACGTCGACTTCACACTTTCAGTACATCAGCATCCTGATACCCTTATAGCAGTGGGTACCGAGGCACGACTTTAACTGGCAGACATAGAGGATGCTAATATTAAGAACCACGATTGAAGCCGAAGTTTTTCAGGTACATGTTTCCATATTTTAGTATGTTACTGTAACAATAATGTACATGTATTAAACCTGATAACACACACTATGGAACATGTCATTTTCTATTTTCAGGGGTATCAGGGCCTTTTATGTGGTTGTGGTGAAGAAGATGATAAAGCAGTTCCCATTCAAGGATCCTGTGCTTCTCATTTAGATTTCTTGATCCAGAGATAAGCGACCAGATCATGGCAGACTTAGGTACTTTCTTCTTTTCACATCCATCCAATAAGTCAAATGGTTCAGGACCACAGGTAGAGTTAGGCAAGAATGTCTTTTATCTCCAACAATCTTCGCCAGAAATATAGTGAAGTGAATATAACATATATATATATATACACATGTAGTTATATTTTCTCTTTATTTTTGCAGTTGTGGAATTGGCAAGAGGTTCTCCAAGATCATTCCCTCCAGTGACATTGACACCTCAGTAGAGGAGTAAATGGAGTTCCAAGTAACCCCTAAACATCACCTGCCAGAATACAAAGAGAGAGACTAGGATTGAGGAGACCTTTTTAAAAGAAAGTCTGAAATTTCTAGAAAGCAATTGTTTACAGCACTGTCAAAACTGGCCAATTAGTTTTGACAATACCTAACAGCAACAGTCACCGTGAAAGGACTTTTTTTCAAACTGATCTCAGGTCTGATTTGGAAAAAATGACACAATAACAGCACCCTTAAGCTGCAAGCAGAACTCCAACACTGACTGTGTTTCATTTAAGCCTACAGACGAGGCATGGCAGAAGGGGCAACAAGGGAATATAATAAGTCCTTTACCACTGTGATACAATGTGATGTGCTATGATTTAGTTATGCATCTTTTAATTCTAATAAAGATTTCAGTATTTTAATCTTATATGAGATACAAATATAATATATCATTAGTAGTTTTAAGTAACAGTATTTTAAGTCATAAAAGGTTCCATGATTATAATCAGATACAGGTATAGTTTATTATTAGCATTTTTTAAGTAGCAGCATTTTTAGACAAAGTGAAATATAGTATTAAATATTCAATTTTTTGTTCTTTTGTTTTCATTGCAAATCTCCCCCATGGGAATTTCAAGCAAAATAGTTAATGCGCTTGATGTGGTAAAAAAACAAAGCTGTTCCATGAAGAATCTCCCCCATGAAAATTTTCAAAAGTTGGCTGGTATGGGCTGGTCCATGTCTGTCTGTTTCACACATACAGTAAGGTACCTTTTTTGTTGCAATAATTGTTGGCATCTTTTGTTACTGATCATTTGAACAAAAGCACAATTGATATGTGACATAACCCTAAAAGCCGCCAGAACTAGTCACAACTGCAGCAGACGACAATTTTTTATTTTTTTTATTTTTCAGAGAAAACAAGTCTTGACATTTCATGTGAATCGTCTGCTTGGCAGAATCGTGATTCACATGAAATAACAAGACTTGTTTTCTCTGAAAAAAAAAAAAAAAAAAAAAAAAAAAAAATTTGAATGTCGTCTGCTACAAATATTGCTTGGCGCTTTTAGGGTTAACCCTAAAAAAGTAGGCAGGCATCACAAGCAAAATGGTACCTTATGGCTTGTGTGAAATATGTAGAGCCACATCAGGCTGTGTCTGAAAATTCAGTCAAACCTCAATGGCTGGAACATCTTTGGGACCATGGAAACTTGTTCTAGGTATGGGTAGTTTGAGCCACTGAGCATTAATCATAGCACTAGGTTAGGAGACAATTGGGAATAATATATGGATGTCTTCTCAATCTTCTATAAAATAATGGTATGTTGAGTGTGCTCATTAGAATCCCCTCCATGAGGCATTTCTAATGAGTACACTCAACGTACATTTCATGATAAAATAGGAAAAAATTCCTAAAATATCCCTAAATATTTGTTTTCTTGAGCTGTTGGAAGAATTTCCAAGGTACTAAAAAATGAGTTTGAATTAGCCACGGTGAATGAGTCATGGGTGTTCAAGTCATTGAGGTTTTACTGTAATTGAATGCCACGTCTGATTTCTTGGTTATGCAGAGTGTATGAAACAAATTTGCATTGCTCCTCACTCGATAGCACAACTGTATAGACGAGTCCTGGTCTTAACTGTTCTCATATGGTATAAGTTAGTTTTTGATCTGTTATTTGTGCTGTTGGGAAAAGACACATTCCTGATTGATCCTTTCAATGGACAGATAAAAAATTGGGAAATTTCATATTGGTGCATCTTGATGTTGATTATGTACGTATGCCACACAATGGTGATTGGACTCCATATGATACCTGTTAATAATAAGTTTCATTCATATACAGACAACCCTTTTTATACCGACACTCTATACAACAAAATTTGTTATAATGACAATTTGACTATCATGAAACCTTCCCTTAAGAGGTAACAATTAGTCACAAATTATGCCAGAATATTGTATTAAATACTTTAAAGAAACATATGTTATGGATATTTGTTAGAATCACCTCAGTGTGGCAATTCTAAAAATATCCAAAACATATGTTCAATGAATCTGATCTAAAATTTTATTCAAGAAGGGCAGTTGTCAGTTTCTGGCAAAAGAATGTGCACAATACTGGTTAACCGCTTAGAGGACTAAGCCTGCCCGGTAAACTTGTGGTTAGGTAAACTGACCGCGCTCGACATGACCCTATTGGGTTGACTGGGCCGTAAAACCTCAACACAAACAAACTGACCTAAAATTTTGAACAGTAAAAATTTTAGCAAATCATAATTCCTTAAATTTCGAACAGCATCACCAATAATTATTAAATTGATCAGAATTTTAGCACATTTACCGTATGATTGCCATTAACTCTTTCCATACTAGTAGTGACCTGTCATCTGCTATTAACCTTTGCAATCAGTTTGGACCCAGATCAGGCTGGACAAAAGTCGGGCCTGATCTGGATCCAATCTGTTTGATACTCTGATGGTATTCCTGAAAGATTTTTTTGAAGGAAGTTAATTTAAAAAAAAAAACAAAAAAAAAAAAAACAACAATCCACAGTTTAAGATTTTGACTAGACTATGCAGGTACCATGCCAGGAACTTCACTATTCTCTTCATACACATTTTCTTGGATGCCAACATAATTACATCACTGCATCAAGCCAATCAGTTTGCAGTGTGCAAAACACCATGGCCCATTTGTTCAAAATTAACGATGTCATTAGTTAACGATTCGTTAAAATTTACATCAAGTGATACGCAAATATGCTGAAATTTTTTGCTGAAAAAATGTGAGTAGCTTTTTACATTTTTTCAGCAAAAAATTATCAGAATATTGTACATTGAATCTGCTAAAACAGTTAACGAAATGACCCTTAACGAACTCGTTAAGCTAACGATGCTTTGAACAACTGGGCCCAGTTCTTTTTAAATATCAATAAAGGATAGTTATGCTTGGTTTTATGATTATTTTCTGGTAAGAAACAAAATATTGTTTACTTTTTTCATGCCAAAGGTGCTACATTTTAATCAGAGAAACCTTTTTCTTTGAACTCAGTGAAAGTATCACAAGCAAAACAATAGGTATCATGATAGACTTCGTAGCTACAGATAAGAGGGGGTATCCACATAATATTTTTCTTATTTCTCAACGAATACATATGTTGTGGGTACTCATTAGAAGCACCTTGTGGAGGCGCTTCTAATGAGTATCCACAACATATGTTTTTATTGAGAAATAAGAAAGATATCAGCATTTTTTTGGATGATACATTTTACCTGGTCTACTATATATGTTCTATTATTTCTGTTACAGCCTCTGAATTGGAGCTTAAAGGTAGAGTAGATGTGTTAATTAACGAAGGTGGTATCAACACTAATCTGACAGAGGAAGAGTCCTATGAAGATGATCTTACAGATCTACAAGACAGCACTGGAAATGGAGCTCCGAATAACAGTTTATGTCCTGGGGAAATTGAGTAAGCTTTACACATACTCTGTTTACCAAAGCATGTCCATGTAAACTCTGGATATTGCTTAGCCCATAGCTTATCCATGCCCAAATATTTATATATTTATAATAGTTAAATTTTGTGGATTTATTATCCAAGACTGGCTTTTTAGCTCACCTGAGCACAAAGTGTTCAAGATGAGCTATTGCGATCGGTCAATGTCCGTCTTGCTTTGTCCTTTGTGTATTGTCAGTCATCCTGCATCAATAGTTAGCTTTAAATGACAACTCCTCCTAAACCTCTTGGCCAATTTCAATTAAACTTTGCAGTAATGTTGCCCAGGTCACTCTGTACCAAAGCTAAAATCATTCTGATTGAAAATCCAAGATGGCTGCCATCTTGAAAATCTATTTTGATCTTCTTAAGCGAAAGGCAAACTGACTCGAAACTTGATAGGAAGTAACATGTAGATCAAAAATAGCTGAAACCATTTCAGTCAGAAATCTAAAATCATCATGAAAATCTGTCTTGAATTTTTCCTGAGCCAAAAGGCCAGTTGACTGGAAACTTGGTAGGACATATCTAGACGACTTGTAGATAAAAAATAGCTAAAATTGTTCTGATAGAAAATCCAAAATAGCCATCATGGTGGCCATCTTAAAAATCTGTTTTTAACTTCTTCTCCTGAACCAAAAAGCCATTTGACTCGAAACTTGGTAGGAAGTATCAGGGTGACTTGTAAGTCAAAAATAGCTAAAATTGTTCTGATCAGAAGTCCAAGATGGCTGCCATGGCGGCCATCCTGAACATCTTTTTTTAACTTCTTTTCCTGAATGGAAGGCCAATGACTCAAAACTTGATAGGAAGTATTGGAGTGACTTGTAGATAAATTATAGCGAAAATTGTTCAGATTAGAAATCAGAGATTGCCTCCATCTTGAAAATCTATTTTGAGCTGCTTCTTCTGAACCCAGTTGACTTAAAACTTAATAGGGTGACTTGTAGATCAAAATTAGCTAAAATCATTCTCTGATCAGAAATCCAAGACAGCCACCATAGTCGCCATTTCAAAACTATTGACTCAAAATTTGATAGGAGCTATTGGAGCGACTTCTGGATAAATAATAGCTGAAAGTGGCCAATAATCTTGCTCACATTCAGAAAAATAAAACTTAAGAAAATTATTATTTGTTGGTTCATTGGGCTTTTCTTTTGCATTTAAGATAAAACTAACATATATCTTAACCCTTGTCCTGCTGAACCCAGATATACCCTACCTTTGCAAACAGTGAAGATCCAGATCAGTTGGCTTCTGATATGGATCTACACTGTTTGTCATTCAGTATATGTATTTGTATCAACAACCTGGCTCAAGGAATTTGATTGGAAAATTAGAAGTGGGAGTGGCATCTTAATTTATTCAGCAGGACAAGGGTTAAACATTTTTTTAATTCTCCCACTATAAATTTAATCTCCTGTCAATCTATGATAATATGAAAGGTCATCAAGGATGCATTTTATTGTCTGTCATTGTCATGGCTTCTTCCTGCAGGTAACCAAATTAAATATTCTTGTGTGCACTAACCTTCTCTTTTGAAAGCAAAACTACAATGCTTTTACTATTTCAGGAAGTGAACTGATGAAAATCCAAAAAGGAAATTAACTATAAGAATTGACTTTTTGATTTTTTTCGTTCACTGAGCCACAAATGAAAACAAAACAATGAAAGACACTCATGTGCATGAATGTGCTACATGCATTTGTATAGTGTCTGTAGGTTTTTATCTTTTGTGGCTTGATGAAACAAACAAAAAAAAAAAAATATATATATATATATATCAGGGCTCTGGAAATTTTGAAATCTGAATCGGTCCAGCCGATGACGATGACGTCATCAATGAGCCCATTTCCAGAAAAAAAAAAATATGTGTATATCACCTGTCACGAAAACTAATGACAATTGGCAGTCCTATAACTCCTTTTAAATAATACACCTCAACTCCGTTATATGACGGAAGCCCGGGTACAACGAGCATGATCAAAGCTGGCGTCATCAATAAATACAGTCAGGTATGTAAAAAGAAAGAAAGAAAAAAAAAACAAAAAAAAAACAAAACGGTTTTGCTGTTATTTCCACCTCCGCAGGGTTTTCCTAAACTATTTATAAACAACAGATTCCCGTCTTGTATAAGCGCGAAGACGGCGGGAAACAGGAGAGATGGAACGAAACGACTTCCATGGACCTAATTAGGTCTAATAAAAAAGGCCTGCGCCACGGGCGGTTTTGCAGTTTTCAGTGTTTCAAGATTTAATCAGACTGCTTAAATTTTAAGCACTGACCAATCTTGCCTAGCGCAAGTGGTGCATTACTTATTTTTACTGTGAAATCTACCTTGAATTATACTCGCGTGTTACGGCAATCAACAACAAAAAAAAAAAAAAAAAAAGAAGAAGCAATCAATTATACCCAGATCAGACGCCGTTGTATGCGACATCTGATCAGGACGTACACGGTTTGGGAATTTATTTATCGAATCTGGGACCGACAAACCGTGTTGATCAAAACAAAAAAGAAGAGGAAGAAAACGGGTGCATTCAAGCGGTGCATTCTTTTATCACACTCAGTAAAGCGACCTTTGATCTTTTGGACACGCCGACTGCACCTGGATGTTTTGCAGTCTCAGTGTATTCACACGTGTCACACAAACGGATTAATTATTAGACTACCGTTACTGATGATTCGTGTTAATCGCTTGTTTACCGCACAAAGGTCAGTGAAGTGTTGATTTTTTGACAATGTTTGGATAATGACGTAATTAATTTGTGCTGCGGGTAGGTTGCCGTTATTCAGCTGTCTCTCCAATATACATGTCAAATGACCGTTTGGAGCCTTTTAACTACCATAATATCGCATTTAAAAGGTGCGCGGACGTTGTCAGTTTGGAAAGACTAGACCGTTTGTGATTTTTTAGACATCATTGATTTGTGAAAATTGGTTGGTTTGGGAAACGTTGGACCGATTAATTAGCGTTTTGGGGTGTTTGAAATCAGTCCAAAATTCTTAATTTCGGTCCAGACCGGCTATTTTTCCGGTTTTCCCGAGCCCTGATATATATTATATATAAGAAAAATCAGTTCTTAAACAGATTTAAGGCTACATATTGTGGCCACTTCTGTTGCTCTGATAGTCCCAGTTTTTGAGTTATTTACTGTTGATGTAACTGCAAAGGGGATACTGGCTTATTGTTCCTTTGTTCCAGAACAAAGATATGTAGAGGACTTAAGATTATAAACCTCCACCCCCAACCCTTCGCACCCCAACCCCTCCCAAATTTAGCCCTATAGCAAACAAATCCTACTCTTCATCCCATTTAGCTTGAATTTCAAATGTAAGAATTGTATCAACTTTTAGACTACAGTGATAACACAAATTATATATTTCAGATAGTTTGGATATGCTTCCTTTCTTTTTTTTCAGACTTGATAACAACAGTATGCTGTTTTTGATGTTGGATATATTGGAAAGAAATGAAACATTTGTGAAGGTTAGTAAGCTATATGTTATTTGAGAGAAATGAAACATTTGTGATGGTTATAAGCTGTTTGAGAGAAATGAAACATTTGTTGTAAGGTATTGGAGAGATATGAAACATTAAACTTTGTGAAGGTTAATAACCTATATGTTCATGTTGGAGAGAAATAAAACATTTGTGAAGTTAGTAAATTGTTGAAGAGAAATGAAACATTTGTTAAGGTTGGTAAGCTAATGGAGAGAAATAAAACATTTGTGAAGGTTAGTAAGCTGATGTTTATATTGGAGAGAAATGAAACTTTTAAGAATTGAAATCACAATTTTGAGGTTTCATCGAGTAATGGAAAACATAATCTTAGTTTAATGTCCGTGAAGCCTGAAGGGCTTCTCATGTACATTAAACTAAGCTAAGAAATGAAACATTTGTGAATGTTAGTAAGCTATATAGTTATATTGGAGAGAAATGAAACATTTGTGAATGTTAGTAAGCTATATAGTTATATTGGAGAGAAATGAAACATTTGTGAATGTTAGTAAGCTATATAGTTATATTGAAGAGAAATGAAACATTTGTGAAGGTCAGTAAGCTATATGTTTATATTGCAGAGAAATGAAATATTTATGAAGGTTAATAAGCTTTTCATTTAAAGTGAAGAGAAATGAAATATTTTTGAAAGTTAGTAAGCTTTATGTTTATATTGGCAAGAAACAAAACAAATGATGACTGTAGGTTGACCTTTGACCGTTTTACGGCAAGGTCAAATTTGCATTCTCATGTATTTGTTGGGGGAAAATGTTGAAAAGTCTTTTCTCAAAATGTATTAAAGACTAATGGCTGAAACTTACAAAGAATTGGAGACTCAGTTGTATTAGGTCTCTTCATTAAGCCATGTAATTTTCAAGGCTCCTAGCACCCATAGTGGTATTCACTTTTCAAAGTAACCAGAATGGGCTCAATGATCCCAAAGGAAATGAAAACCTACAATATATGATTAAAGTATCAAAACCTTTCAGTTATAATAAAAATATTTATCCCCTAGGGGTTATACCCTTGCTCCTTGGCTGTATACATGTTTAAATAAACATAAAAAAGATTGCCTTTTGAAACAAAGAACACACTATGGATCAGAAAATAGGAGTCTGGGCTTTATTGAGATTCTTAAAAGCAGTAATGAAGTTTGCAACACAATCATGAAATATTTAAAAGTATTTTCCCCTGAAATCACTGCCAGGGCCACTTTTTACGAAATTTCATGTGGAGCCTTCTCTTAAAGGAGAATTGAAAATTTATTTTCATGGCCAAAGATGTTGAAAACCAATTAAAAATCTTCTTTAGAACCGAGAAAGCAATATATAAATATATGACATGGGTTCAAATCCTGCTAGAGATAGAATTTAGTTGCCTGCATCTGCAGGTGAGTAAATTATGGCCAATGGGTTTCTGGTAAATTTGATTTGATTTGTACCTTGATTTGGCACTGACTGCATATTGAATATACAACAATGCCCCAGTCCTCCACACTGTATTTATAAAATTAAGGCTGTGAAATTTAGGCTGTGTGTCGCATAATTTAATTTTGAGTACCATATTTACCCTAAGTATTCAATCAGAAGGGCCATAGTAAACCGTGTACAAGATGTAGATCAGGTGCAGCAGAATGCAGTGTCTGATTATAATGTTAACTCTTTCCCACTTGTCTAACAGTTTTTAGACACATGAACTGGTACTTCAGCTGGACTTGATCAAATTTTAGGATAAGTCTGTTAATCCTTTTCATGCTGAATAAATTAAGATGTCACTCCCACTTCTAGTTTTCAGCCAATCAGATCACTTGGTCCAGATTGTTGATAAAAATTAATATACTTAATGACAATCAGTGCAGATCCAGATCAGTTGGCTTCGTCAGAAGCCAACTGATCTGAAACTACACTGTTTGTGAAGGCAGGGCATATCCGGATTCAGAAGGACAAGGGTTAAGAAATGAAGGTATCTAAATATTTGTTGTAAATCCGGTAAGCTTCTTTCTTCATATTTCAGATGTTCTGTTCTCGTCAAGGTCATACAGAGGGGAAGACTAATGTAGTGTTCATTCTTATATCAACTGATAGTTTGTACATTTTGAGTCAAGAGGAGGGAAACAAACGATTCTCTAAGGAAGTCATTGTCCCATTCCTTGACATTGATTTTGTTTCGGTGAGCCTTTTTTCTAAGCTAATCCTAGTGGGGGTGGGGTTGAGATGCCCTCAAGGGGGAAGCTGGCCAGTATGGTGTTAGTTTAGACTGTTACACAGGGACAGCTACTTCTGAAGAGAAAAGAAGAGAAAGGAAAAGAAAGGTGAAGAGAAAAGGCTGTCAAGCATTGCCACTGAAGCCTAAAGGTTACAGCTGACCTTGTGACAAGTCTCTACTGACCTTTGCCCTTGGTAGCAAATGCAGCCAGTCTAAACCTGGAATTGAGCTTGAAGTTAGACCCTGGAAATCATTGCCCGTAGGCAGCCACACTGGTTACCGTACTTACCGTAGGCTTTTTGACAGACAGGCCTGTGCAAACAGTGGAGACCAAAATCAGATGATGTAGAGGGTCTACACTGTTTGCCACTCATCTTTTGAGTCTATATATATATGTACCAGCAGTTAGTCTGATGGGCTTGTTCAAAGTTTAGGACAAGTATGGTAAGGAGTTAAGTTGTCCCAATTATTAGGGTAGATACTTTAGTTTTTGATAATCATGTGCTACTGTCAAGTTTTTATTGTTATCAGCCAATAGGTCATATCATTACTGGGTAGTTAAAAGTTATCTCTGACTCAAGAATTCATTTTTTAGTCTCAAAAGGAACCTTTTAAAATACAGATTCCTTTCCTATATTGACTTAGAATAAAAACTGCTGTTGATTTATAAAGGGAAAAATGTTGAGCTTAGTGCTTTAACTCTTTGCATGCTGGGTAATTTTGCATGTTGATTTGTTGACTCTGGATTTTTTTTTCAAAAAAATCTTTCAGGAATACCATCAGAGTGACAAACAGTTTGGATCCCGATCAGGCACAATGTTATGTTGAGCCTGATCTGGGTCCAAACTGTTTGCAAAGGTTATCAGCAGATGACAAAAGGTGCCAATAGCAGGGAAAGAGTTAAATAGACTGGGATTGCAAATCTGTAGCTCATCTAAATTCACTTTCATAGTACTTGGTGTATAACAGTTATTTTTCAATGGTATTCAACAGAAAACACCTTAATATTTATTATTTGACTGGTTGCCAGTTCAAAATTGTGGGCATAAATCTGTGAAAGGGGTCCGAAGTGTGATGCCACATTATCGATATTTCATTATAGGTTTTCAAGCATGAAGTTTTGATTGCCGGAATTATTCATTTCTGTTAAATTTTAATGACATCTATTATTCTTAAATTTATTCTAGCATACTGAAATTTATTCAAAAGCTTGGAGTCCAAACTATATATTCTACGGTGGACAGATTTTGCCATGGATTAAAGTAGTGTTTTCTATCTCTTTAGGTTTTCATAATATAGGTGATGTCAGTTGTTCTTATTTGCCACCAAGTAAGTTCTAGAAAATATGAGTGATGCATCAGTTGAATATGACCTCTCAGTCACTATATTTAGGTCCAAAGCCAGCTTCTAATGACCATACATGGGCAATAATTTGGAAATGCATTTGGTTTTGTAAATTGTCTTAATAATCAAATCAGATCTTCTTAAACCGATCTTCTTGTTCTTTACTGTTGTGTTATGACATGTATTAATGTCATGTGCAGATGGGATTATTGTGAATTCAGTTATATAATACATGTATGTACAAACTTATTTACAAATATGATAACACATTTAAACAGGTTTCCTAGAGCATCATTTATAAAAAAAAATGTGGCATAGCAGTTGTAGAGTTACTGAAATCTGGACTTGAAGCATATTTTTTGCTCACCTGTGCTCAAGGTGAGCTATTGTGATTGGTCAATGTCTGTCTTGCATCATCCGCAAACAATTTGCTTTAAATCACTACTCCTTCTACACACCTTGGCCAACTGACTCAAAACTTGGTAGGAAGTATTGGGGTGGAATATAGCTAAAAAATAGCTAAAATCATTCCAGTCAGAAATCCAAGATGGCTGCATGGCCATCTTGTAAATCTATTTTGCTTTTCTTCTCCTGAACCCAAAGGCCAGTTGACTTAAACTTGATAGGAAGTATCCGGCCAACTAGATGATGATCAATAGTTAAAATCCTGCCAATCGGAAATCCAAGATGGCCGCCAGGGTGACCATCTTAAAAATCTACTTTACGCTTCTTCTCCTGAACCCAAAGGCCAATTCACCTCAAAGTTTGGTAGAAAGTATCTGTGCAACTTATAGATGAAAAGCAGGCCCCTGTAGCCTAGTGGATAAGAGAGCTGACTCTTAATCCATTAGGTTTCTCACCGCTGTGGTTCGAGCCTCACTTGGGTCACATGTGGGAAAGCCAAGTTCTGCTTATGGATGGTCTGGTGGCTTTTCCCCGGATTCTCCAGTTTTTGCCCAACTGTGATGAACGATCGGCCCGATATAAGTGAAATATTCTTGAAAGGGCCGTAAAACCCAAATAAAAAAAAAAGTAAAATATAGATGAAAAATAGCTAAAATTGTTCTTATTATAAATCCAAGATGGCCACCATGGCGGCCATATTGAAAATATAATTAGTGCATATTCTCCTGATCCAAAAGGTCATTTGACTTGAAACTTGATAAGAAGTATAGGGGCCACTTGTAGAACAAAAATTGCTAAAACGTACCATTCCGATCAAAAAGCCAAGATGGCTACCATGGCCACCATCTTGATAATCTATTTTGCACTTCTTCTGAACTGAAAGGCCAATTGACTCGAAACTTGGTAGGAAGTATCAGGGCAACTTGTAGATGAAAAGTAGCTAAAAATCGTTTCAGTTGGAAATTCAAGATGGCGGCTATGGCCGCCAATGGCCACTATCTTGTAAAACCACTTAGCGCTGCTTCTCCTGAATCCAAAGGCCATTTGACAGGAAGTATCATGGCCACTTGCAGATCAAAAATAGCTAAAGTTTTTCTGATCGGAAGTCCAAGAAGGCCATGGCCACCATCTTAAAAATCTTTTTTGTGCTTCTTGTCTTGAACCGAAAAGCCAATTGACTTGAAACTTGGTTGGAAGTATTGGGGTGACTTGTAGATCAAAAATAGCTAAAATTGTTCCAGTCAGAAATACAAGATGGATGCCATCTTGAAAACCTATTTTGCGCTTCTTCTCCTGAACCTAAAGGCCAGTTTACTAAAACCATGATAGGAAATATTGGGGCAGCTTGTAGATAAAACATAGCTAAAATTAATCTGTTCGGAAATCCAAGATGACCAGCATAGCCTCCATCTTGAAAATCTGTTTTGCACTTCTTCTCCTGAACCGAACAGTCAGTTGACTTGAAACTTGGTAGGACCTATCTTGGCAGCTTGTAGATTTAACACATCTAAAATCATTTAGATCAGAAATCCAAGATGGCCCCCAATGGCTGTTGTCTTGAAAATCTATCTTGAACTCTGTCTCTTGAACCGAAAGGTCAGTTGACTTGAAACTTGTCTGGTAATCAGGTGAGCGATACAGGGCCATCTTGGCCCACTTGTTTGTTTCCTTATATGGCTCTCCAGTATTTTTCCTTGACCTTTGTACAAGGAGTCTGTTGAAATGTGGTTGTCCATTTTCTGTCTGTCATTATGTCTCTGCTGCTAGATACATTTTGATGATAATTGATAGAAATGTAGAGGGCTGAAGGGGGGGGGGGGGGGGTCAGGGCTGAAGGGGTGGGGGGTGGAAGCTGGGGGGGGGGGTAGGGATCTGCCCTTGCCCCAAGTATAAAGTTGTGTAATTTTTAAATGTCTTGCTATCTAAAACTGCTTGAACAATTTTCACCAGATTTCACATAGGGCTTTATATTGCAAGAGTTTTGAGAATTTGGTCGAATGGTTCTGCACCATTGAACAAGATGGCCACCATGCCCATATATGGTAAAAACACTTAAAAACTTCTTCTCCAGGAACAAGAAATCTCTTAAGGCTGAATCTATGTATATATCATCGGGGACGCAAGGTCTACCAAATTTGTTCAAATGATGATTGTAGGTTGACCTTTGATCCTTTTACGACAAGGTCAGATTTATGCCCTCATACATTTGTATGGGGAGAAGGTTGAAAAATCATTTTCTCAGTATGTATTAAAAAATTAATGACTGAAACTTACAGTGTATGATTGAAGTAGAATAACTTTTTAGTTATGATCAAAAAGTTTGCCCCCAGGGTTATCTGCACTTGTCCTTGGGCTATGTACAGATATAAAATTGTGTAATCTTTAAATGTCTTCTTCTTTGAAATTTCTTGACGAATTATCACCAGATTTCTCATGGGGCATGATTCTGTTAAAAGGGGGTTGGCAGTTTGTTCAAATGGTTGTGCACCTTTGAACAAATTGGCTGCCAGGCCCATCTTTGAAAAAAAAACAAAAACAAAAAAAACTTCAGAACTAAGAAAATTTTGAGACTGAATCTTGGTATACATCATTGAGGACTCATGGGCTGCCAAGTTTGTTCAAAAGATGATTCTAGGATGACCTTTGACCTTTTTACGGTATGGTCAGATTTGTATCCTAGTGGCTGTGGCAATACTGGAAGAAATTTTCATCTGTTACAGCTTGGTGTCAACAATCAGTTCATCAATGTTGTTTGTAAGAACAGAAGAAAGCAGTATTGGTTCACTACAGGGGACTCACAGGTCACTTCGTAAGTATCAGTTGGAGTAGGAATGATGATGATACAGGATCTTGTAATTATAATGTGACATCCATCCATCTCGCATAGCTCCAGATAAGAGACAGTATCAGATAAAAAATGTTCTTATTCTGCCGTGAAAACATACGTCATTAGAAGTTCCATGGTTACATGCTCCTAATGAGTACAACAGCATATGTTTTCATGGAAAAATAAGAAACATTGATATTTTTGGGTTGAAAAAAGTGCCTTACCTTGAGCTGTCTAAGTGTCTGTCTGTCTGTATATATGTATATATATATATATATATATATATATATATATATATATATATATATATATATATATATATATATATATATATATATATATATATATATATATATATATATATATATATATATATATATATATATATATATATATGTATGTATATATATTGTTAGCTCACCTGAGCATAAGTTGCTGAAGTGAGCTATTATGATGCTTTGTTTTCATAGGCCATAAGTCCATCTCTTCAAAAGACATCACCTCCTAAACCACTAAACCAATTTCAGCGTAATCTCACACAAAATGTTCCTGTTGTAGCCCTGTATCAAAATTGCTAAAATGGATTCACTCCACTGAACAAGATGGCAGTCAGAGCTTAAACTGAAAAATCTTTAAATGACACCTCCTCTGAAGCCAAATGGCCCAAAGGCACAATTTCAAAATAATTTCTTAGAAATATTTGCCTCATGGTCCTGAGCCTATTGCTAAAATGGTTCTGCTCCACTGAACAAGATGACCACCAGAGCTTAAAACAGAAAAATCTTTAAATGACTCCACCTCAAGCCAATGGCACAGTTTCAAAACATATTTCACAGAAATGTTTCTCTCATGGCCCTGTACCAATATTGCTGAACAAGGAGGCCACCAGAGCTTAAACTAGAAAAATCATTAAATGACATCACCTCCCAGGCGAATGGCTTAATTTCAAAATAATTTCATAGACATATTTCTCATGGTTCTGTACCAAAATTGCTAAATCGTTCCACTCAACTGAACAAGATGGCCATCAGAGCGAAAAATAGAATAATCTTTAAAAGACATCACCTCCAAAGCCAGTGGCATGATTTCAAAGTAATTTCACAGAAATGTTTCATTCATGGCCCTTTACCGAATTCGCTAAGGAAGTGCCTAGCCATCTGGAACCGGATTTCTAGCCAGGCCACACTGGATAGGCTAGATGTCGGGAACTAGATCAGTATACGAAAATGTATGCATACGTGAGTGTATCTTTGATACAATGCTTCTGTTATAATTTATTTCTTCACCTGAGATTGTGACATACCGTATTTGACCTAATTTCTGCACCTGCACCGTGTACTTAAGTTATTTAAAACTACTGGACAACTGTGGTAAACTATGTATCCATCTATACTAAGTGTACACATTTAAAAGATCAGCAAAGGGCTTATTAAATGGTGCTTATGTGGTGTTTTTGTGTGTTTGTTTTCCTGATTTTCTTTAAAAAAGCATATGTTGTGGGTACTCATTTGAATTGCATTGACAAGTTCATACAATTCAAATGGGTACCTACAACATAGGCCTTTATAAAGAAGTAGACAAAAAGTACACTGGCTCTTATCTGACGACTACGAAATTGCTTGACTGTGCTCTTATAGGGGTATGTGTGGTAATTAGGTCGAATAGGTAATATCTTGTTTCACATTAGGGCCATTTGAGTGTTTTATATATATTAATTTACATAAGCAGTGTACGTGCTATATATCATTCTTAATTTCTGCTTGAGGCAGTTTGGTAAGATGCGACTTTGCTCTGTTTGTAGAATGTGAGCAAAATGGAAAGTGGGTTGTACAACCTTCAACATGTTTTAGGTCATTTAGGCATGGACAGTTAACCTAACCATACTATTACTGGGCAGGCTTTCAAAATGAGTTTATACTGTACAACATATTAGAAACAAAATACTTTGCATGAAATCCAAGTTTTCAACATTTACATGCATTCTGGATTTTTGCAAGAAACATGAAAACCTATTTTTCGGGCCCAACTGGTATGCTCTGGTACAGCCAGTAACTAGAATATTAAAATTTAAGCTATAGAAACTAGAGATAAAATACTGTCTTAGTAGTGAACAACAAAGATGCTGATTAGACTGTGGCGAATGCACAGGCTGATCTCCATCTTTGTTGTTCACATATGGCATAACATAAATAATCTGTATGTCAATTCCGCATACTTAATGGCCTGACTGTAATTTTTCTTCGGCTATCATGCTGCTGCAGCAGCCACAGAATGCACCTAACAGTTGCACATGGTTGGCATGCTGATACTGTTCTATTTTACTTTCTAATATTTCAATGTTGGAGAATAATTCTTAAAAAAAAAAGATAAGAGAAAAGTCCAGGGAGTGACACAATCACAAGCTGAAGCCCTTCCCAGACACCAAGAGGAAGAGGAAACAGACGAAACCAAACAAGCGCAAATCGAATAAATGTACAAAAAGCACTAAGATTAGCTCTTTCTTCCCCTAGTGAGGTAATCCCAATGCTCAAAGGACTAAAAAGACACAAGAACAAAATAACACCAGGCAAAACTAAAACAAATCACCTCGTAGAATAAACCACAAAGCAACAAAGAGTAAGACTAACACCGGGACCACTGCCTCAGAACTGTCAGTAGAATAAATCACCGGGGGGTTTAAAGCACTTTTACAGCTAGCCAACTTCACTCTGGGTCCCAATGCTACTCTTAATACAGAAATACATAAAAATTGGTGTGCATAAAGGCTCCCAACTCAGTTGTCCATCAAAGTGAAAACATAAAAATCAAAATCACAATGATAAACAAAGACGAGTACTCATAGCTAATTCTACTGTGTGCCAGAGTAAATGAAAACCAATAGTTGAACCACGGTGGGCCAAGCCAAAGACATAACTTCAAGCCCCAACCCAATGGTTAAAAGTTTAGGAAGCGGCCGTCATTGCGTCTGAGGACCGAACTGCCGTCGTTCAATTAAAGAGAAGCATAGCCATCAACAACGATTGGGTTGACAACTAGGCATGCAGTCTGCCGCATAATATTTAGGCTATAGCCAATTCTTTTATAATGATTAATTAATTTTCTGAATTGCTCCGAAAAGTTAGATTTTCCCACAGTTTTTCTAAATCTATACACAAAGTCACCATAAAATTCTGGTTCTGATGTACCTCGTTTCAGAAGTGTTTTCAGACTGATGCTATATTTTTCTACCAAGGCATTGTGTCTGCGATAAAATTTCGAAATGCCTTATGAAGTTTAAAGTAACGATATCCCTGCCTAAGAAGTTTGGCAGTAAGGGTTTTATCATGGCAGTTAAAGTCACTAAGCTTTGAAAAAGCTCAGGCGAATCTAATAAGTTGAGATATGTATACCCCGTATGAGGTACGCCAAGGGACATCCCCATCCAGAAAAGGGAATTTGACTATATCAGAATCAAAATTGTCCCGTTTATTATAAATTTTGGTGGAAACTGTACCGTTAGATATACATAGATTCAAATCCAAAAAAAGGTGCCTTGGTATCGGAAGAATTGGCTCTATTTAATTGGAGTTCAGTAGGGTGTATGCGGTCCACCATTTGGTCAAAGTAAATATTGTCAGTATTTAATAAATCATCAAGGTATCTTGAAGTGGAATTGAAAGCCTCAATAATGTCAGCCTGATTTTCCCGGGAGAGAGACTTCATGAAATCTCTCTCATAACAAAAAAGAAACAAATCTGCAACAAGAGGAGCACAATTATTTCCCATCAGAATACTAATAGTTTACCTATAAAGTTTAGTTCCAAATCTAATAAAAATGTTATCCAAAGGATAAACAAGGGCATCACAGACTTTTTGACAAGACCATAAGTTGTAATTCTTGTATACATCAGAAGTGAAAACACATTCTTCGTTGCAAGCCAAATATTGGGTATTCTCCCAATAAATGTTCGGTTAATTAATCAATAAGTTTATCTTTTATAAGATGATGAGGTAACATAGTATACAGTGTAGAAAAATCATATGTAGACAATTTAGAAGCCTTAAAGTTTTTAAAAAATCTGCAAAACTGCCATTTTAATACTTTTTCAAAATTTACAGCTAAGGTGAACACATTTAATAATAAAATGAGCCTTTAGCAATAGGCAGTCCAGAAATTTTTAGCCACTTCATAAGCCAGTAAATGTTTAAACAGAAACATTTTATATTCTCTCTGCTGCTGTTGTGATTAAGGCTTTAAGGGTTTAGGTTATTACGTTTTAGAAAAAAAAAACAAAAAAACATTACATATTTTTAATGATACATTTTCAGAGCAATCATCAGTTGTTTGGCCTCATCAATGATGAAAGGTGAATCAAAACCAGCAAAATTGGAAGTTGATACTGATGCAACTAGACAGAAGATATCACTGCGAAAGTATGTTTCAGAAGAATGCAGATGTAATGTAAGTAAGGGAGGATTTGATGTTTTTTGAATGTCACACTCCATCATAAAACTTCCAAATACTTTGTTTTGTTAGAAAAATAAGTTTGAAAACATCAACATTTGGATGGTACCAAATTGTTTTGCATACTTCTTTTTCATATGTAGAACTTACTTCATACATAGGTTTTCTTATTTCATACATAGTTCTCATTTCATACATAGTTCGTATTTCATCTGTAGGAGTTCATATGTCATACATAGGAGTTCTTATTTCATACATAGGAATTCTTGTTTTATGTGTAGGAGTTCTTATTTCATACATAGGAGTTCTTATTTCATGTGTAGGAGTTCCTATTTCATACATATGAGTTCTTATTTCATAAATTGAACTTCTTATTTCATAAATAGAACTTCTTATCATATTTGCTTTCTTTAATAGATGGTGACTGACTTCTCACTTAGCACAAATTAAGTAATTTTTTCTGTCAAAAAGTTTTAATAGAAGTTTCTTAAAGGCCCCATATTCCTAAAAAAATAGACATTTTGTTTAACCAAGGAAGGGTTAATAAATTGATATAAGGTATTAATACAATCATAAAATGTGGCATCTGACAGCCTGTAAAATTTCAGCCTCTCTTTCTTGAACTGGATCAAAAATGAAATGATTTTTTTTCGGATCTCTGAATTAATGTTGGCAACATTAATTCAGAGATACGATAAACTACATTTCATATTTGATCAAGTTCAAAAATGAGAGACAACTGAAATTTAGTTAATAGTGTTTTCTTGGCATTTTAAGGGTTAATGTTGACCTGTTAAGGGTAAGAAATCTGTTTTTATACATGGAATATTTCAGCTTTCTGAAGCAGACATTCTTTGTTACACACTTGTACATTGGGAAGATCCTAGTAACAGTACAGGCTCATGTCAGTCGGACAGAGAAGGCAATCTACTTTACAAGTCCAGTGAAACTGTCAACATGTTAGGGACGCAGACTTGGAAACCTGCCTATGCTGTTTTAAGGTACCATTTTTACCCTCAATAAAATTTAAACAAGGCCATTTTTAGCTGTATCAGGCATCAATCCATCAGTCTCTCCTTCTGTTCATCCATCTGTCCTTCAGTCTTAAATATTTTTGTTGTCACATCTCCTCTCGATGTCTGTCAGGCCATCTTTGATTTGTCTTATTTTGACATCTTATACCAAAATACTGAAGAAACTTTATCTAAACCTTGGTCAGCCAAAATGCCAAATGATGGCTATCTTGAAAACTGAAATTGCCCAGGTGTATTGTCAGTGGAATAAGAAACTGGAAATGTGTTTGTAAAACACTATGCCCCAGCTATATGCTTTTACATACAAAATGCCAAAGTAGGAAAAACTCTGACAAAATTAATCTGTAAGTTAATCAGGTCTTCTACACAATGATCCCTGATTGCCTGCAAAATTTCATGAGCTGAGCTCTAGGGGTTCTTGAGATATTTTGCTTACAAGATTTTGCATGAGGTACATACAGAAAACAACGGATGGACAAGCCCAAAGCAATATGCCCTCCCAACTTTTTAGCTCACCTGAGCCAAAAGCTGAAGGGGAGCTATTGTGATTGGTAACCATCCTTTGTTGTTATCCAACTGTCCACATTTCATTAAATTGCATCTCCTAAACCACTGAGCCAATTTTAACCAAATAGGAATGATCCATGGGTGATACTAACTGAAAATTGTTCAAATATTTGGAATCCATGCAAAATAGCCATGGCAACCAAAAGAAAAAATCTTCTTCTCAGAAAGCACTGAAACAATTTCAATATAATTTGGCTGTATAAATTGGTGACCATCTACCAACATTGTTTAAGCCATCCTGATTGGTCAAAAAACATGGCCTCCAGGGTGTGGGGCTTATTTTCCCTATATATCTATATAAAGAATTTTAAAAATCTTCTTGTCAGAAACCACAGGACTGATTGCAATATAATTTGGAAGAAGTATTCCTATGGCAAGCTCTCAACTGATTCCTATATTCCTATATTTTCCTATATTTTTCAGAATTTTCGTATATTTTTTTAAACTCTCCCAAATTTCATATATTTTCCTGTTTCATACAGGTAGACAAATAGGGAACATTTAGAGTGGGAACATTGTTTTTTTCCTTGAGACAGATTCTTTGCTACATAAAATAAAGAGAAGACTTTAACAACTGTATTTGGACAGAGTCAAATATTTATCATAAATAAAAGGTAGCAACACATTGTGTCCATCTACTTCACCTACAGTGCCATTGCTTCTGCACTGATTGGGACAGGATCAGCTGTGAAGTGTCTGGAAGGCCAAATGGTTAGAGTTCTGACTTGGGATCATGAGATTCCGGGTTCAAATCCTGCTGGAGGCACAATTCAATTTGTGACCATACAGTGCTTCATTACACAGTGCTTTCCATTATCACCTTTCCATCATTTGAATATGACTTAAACTATTTCAATCATTTATGCCTAGTGTCCCTTAAAAGGGACATTGGCAAACCGTGTAGACCCTGATCAGATGCCAGTGAATACAGCATCTGATCAGGGTTTACACTCTTTGCATTAAATATAGGAATTTCCATGAAGCATGATGATAAAAAAAAATATCTAGACATCCCTTCCATTGAAAATGGACCAGTCTAAAGACTTAAGGTAGGAGAGTTCTGAACTTCTGTTGGCATAAATGGGTTAAAAAGGTTGTAAAACACCAAATCATCACCATCCCGTCCAGATTCATTGGTAGTAGTCAAGAGTAGTGGTCCTTGGTGTAAACTTTGTTCTAAACCCTTACAAAAGCAGCAGAGTACATTCTTAACCCTTGTCCTGCTGAACCCAGCTATGTCCTGCCTTTGCAAATAGTGTAGATTCAGATGTTGGTTCTGAAGAAGCCAACTGATCTGGATCTGCACTGTTTGCCATTAAGTATGTGAACTTATATCAGCAATCTGGATCAAGTAATTTGATTGGCTGAAAATTAGAAATGGGCATGTCATCTTAATTTTTCAGCAGGACAAGGGTTAAGTACTTTTTATTTTTTTTTATTTATTTATTTTTTTTGAGAAAATGAGACTACATTTGATGTGAATCAACTGCTGTGCTAAAGATTCACATGAATTGTCAGAAGCATCAGAGTGGCTGAGCGGTTAGCACTTTCGACCTCTGAACAAGAAGTCTTGGGTTCAAATACACTAGATATGACCTAAATGATGTTGAAAAAAAATGTTAATCACCAAATCATCACACAAAATGTCCAGCCTTATTTCTTCTGAAAGAAAAAGTGAAAAAAAAAAAAAAAAAAAAAAAAAATAGAATATTGTCTGCTTCAGTTTTGAATGACGCTTTAAGGGTGATGTGACCAGGCAGTGTGAGCCGTATAGTAAGAATCTTGAATGATTTGTCTTTATTCTTGCTCTTCAGGGACTGTATGCTGTGTTTATACAAAACAAAGACTGATTTTAAACCACAATACTTTCTTAGCATGGGTGATGACCAATGTGTTGGCTGTAAACGTGATTTTAATAGTGACCGGAACCATTCAGTACGTGTGATGTTGGCTGATGGAACATACTGGAGTATTGCATTGGCAACAGAGACCGAGGCAAATGATTGGATACAATCTTTATGCCAGGCAATATCTGAGGGATTAAAGGTAGATGCACTGCAACTGAGCTGTTGTACATGTGCTTTTATAAAGAAATTATTTTTTATACCCCGTCACACGATAGTGGCGGGGTATCGTGTGGTGAGGTATTATGATATCACGTTGGCTGTCTGTCCATCATTCCCTCAGTCCGTCTGTCATAAGGTCTGTCGGTCCGTCCTTCCGTATTTTTGTTTCCGGATGATAATTTGAGTAAATGTCAATGGATTTTCACCAAATTGGTTTGTGAATTGATGTTGTGGAGATATGATTTGGGATAATTAATGGGCAAATTTCGTCAATTTTTGACAGAGTTATCTGCAAGCAATATGTCCGAATTTTCATTTCCATATGATTACTTTGGTAAATATCAATGGATTTTCACCAAACTTGGTATATGCATTGATATTGTAAAGATCTGGTTTTGTATTGCTGATTGGCAAATTTCGTCAATTTTTGACAGAGTTATCTGCCCATGACTATGTCCGTATTTTCATTTCTGGATGATAACTTTAGTAAATATCAACAGATTTTCACCAGACTTGGCATACAGATTACATTAATATTGTGGAGATCTGCTTTAAGATTGTTAATGGGCTAATTGTCTTTTTTTGACAAGAGTTATCTGTCTGAGAATTGATAATGGCAGGGTATTATGGTTTCACGTTTTATTTTGCAATAATAATCCCTAGCTTTATAGGAGGTGTATGCTTTTTCATTCTGTCTGTCAGTCCACACTTTTTCCATTTTTTTTTTTTTTTTTTTCTTTTTTTCCTTTTCATTAGTTTGTAATGTGAGTTGTTTGTCAAATAATGTGTCATGTATCTTGTATCAAAATGTAATTTAGTGCCATGTTGTTTGACTCATGATATATGTTCACCTTTAATACATATTATAAATCATTTACAGTAAGCAATTTAGTTATTTTTCTGCTACAGGTTCTTCTGATGAAACCCATGTCAATATCAAGATTTCAATACATGTACCTAGTGTGGCAAAGCTCTTAAAGGCTCCATATTCCTAAAAAAGGATATTTTTATCCAAGAAAGGTTTAATAAATTGATCTTAACTCTTGTCTTGCTGAACACGGATATGTCCTGTGTTGCAAACAGTGTAGATCAAGATCAGTTGACTTCTGAAGAAGCCAACTGATCTGCACAGTTTGCCATTAAGTATGTGAATTTATATCAACAATCTGGGTCAAGTAATTTGATTGGCCGAAAACTAGAAATGGGCGTGGCAATTTTATCTATTCAGCAGGATAAGGGTTAAGTACTTTCTATTTTTTTTATTTGTTTATTTATTTTTTTATTTTGTTTTTTAGAAAATGAGACTACATTTCATGTGAATCATCTGCTGTGCTAAAGATTCACATGATATGTCAGAAGCATCTTAGTGGCTGAGTGGTAAGCACTTCAGACTTCTGATCAAGAAGTCTTGGTTCAAATACACTATATATGACCTAAATAATGTTGAAAAAAGATATGATCATAAAATGTGGCATCCAACAGACCCTAAAGTTTCAGTTATTCTTTTTTTTTTTGAACTGGATCTATCGTAACTCTGAATTAATGTTGGCAATATTAATTCAGAGATATGATATAAAGTCATTTCATTTTTTATCCATTTCAAGAATGAGAGACTAAATGAAATTTTACAGGTTTCAGGTGCCACATCTTACGATTGTATAAATACCATACATATGTATCAATTTATTAAATTTTTCTTGGAATATGGAACCTTTAAATTATGACATTTCCAAAATTACAGTCGAACCTCAATAACTCGGAACACCTTTGGGACCATGGAAATTTGTGTGAGATATGGGTTGTTTGAGCCTCTGAGGGTTAATCATGGTGCCAGGTCAGGAAGCAAATGGCAATAATTTAGGAAAGTCTTTATGATCTTCTATGCAAAAATATAGTATGTTTTGTGTATGTGTACTCTTTAGAATTGCCTCCATGAGGCAATTCTAATGAGTACACACAACATATATTTCATGATAAAAAAAAAGAAGAAAATTTCCATAAAATATCCATACATCTTTGCTTTCTGGGGCTATCTAGAGAATTTCCTAGGGACTCAAAAACAAGTTTGAATTAGCCATGGTAAACAAGGATTCAGTGTTCGAGTCATTATGGTTTTACTGTACATTGTTGCTCCTAAAACTTGCTAATTATGATGCCAATAGGATAACGGGACTAGATAAACCTGGTAGATTTTCTGTCATTTGTACAAGAGAGACAACTTTTGTGAATTCCTGATTGATTTTCTGTTCAACAAGTCCCTTGTGAGCAAATTCAACCATTTTAACCCTTGCCCTGCTGTACCTGGATATACCTGCCTTTGCTTGATCATGAAGTATTTTCTACGGTCATTCTCTCCCTTCCGCTGATTCAAGAAGGGCAGTTGTCAGTTTCTGGCAAAAGAATGTGCACTATACTGGTTAACAGCTTAGAGGACTAAGCCTGCCCAGTAAACGTGTGGATAGGTAAACTGACCGCACTCGACATGACCCCATTGGGTTGACTGGGCCGTTAAACCTCAACACAAACAAATACCTGCCTTTGCAAACAGTGTAGATCCAGATCAGTTGGCTTCTGAAGAAGCCAACTGATCTGGATCTGCACTGTTTGCCATTAAATATGTAAACTTATAGCAGCAATCCGGATCAAGTAATCTGATTAGCTGAAAATTAGAATGGGTGTGGTATCTTAATTTATTCAGCAGAGTAAACCCATTTTCAGAAGGGAAGCAAAACAACTTTCACAGAGTTGCCTTCTTGAAATTGTATCCATTCCCTTAAGCCTTGCCATGCTGAATAAATTATGATGCCACACCTACTTCTAATTTTCAGCCAATCAGATTACTTGATCCAGGTTATTGATACAAATTTACATACTTAATGACACAAACAGTGCAGATCCAGATAAGTTGGCTTCTTCAGAAATCAACTGATCTGTAATTACATTGTTTGCAAAGGCAGGGCATATTTGGGTTCAGCAGGACAAGTGTTAAAGTTTACTTGCCCCATATAGAATGTAACTATCTTGTGATAAGATTGCATTATTCTGTTGTAGATGAGCTCCACAAAAACCAGTAGTATAGCATGCTGCATGATTCTGACAAGACAGAAACTCTTGATGTGTCATGAGGATATGGAAACGAACTTTGTTAGAACCCTTGGCAGTGCTAACCTCATTGATGTCACAGCTGTCCTACAGGATAAGCTCAATCTTACTTATGTTGTTTTGGTATGTTTCCTCTCGTAATGTAGTTTTACAAAAAAATAAGGTAAAAGTTAACCAAGGTTTAAAATTGGCTTACCAGTTTGGTAAAATTAAAAGATATCAAAATTCATGGTTTCTGTCATACTTTACCACAGTCTTAACAAATGATCACCTTCATGATTACAAAAATGTACAGCTTATAATGGAACAAGAATCTTTGGATCCCAGCAGTGACAGTGCTGATCTGAAATGTCACTAATGAATCATAGGATATTAGCCAAATCAGATCATTGAATTATTGGTTTAACCTTAGGATTAAGACAAGAACATAGTGTAGACATGCCATAGAATGCAGTGTCTGATGAGAGACCTCACTGCCACTCTGTCTGTAGTTTTTATAGATCAGGGCCCAGTTGTTCAAAGCGTTGTTAGCTTAACGAGCTCGTTAAGGGTCATTTCGTTAACTGTTTTAGCAGATTCAATACACAATATTCTGATATTTTTTGCTGAAAAAATGTGAGTAGCTTTTGCAATGCAAAAGCTACTCACATTTTTTCAGCAAAAAATTTCAGCATATTTGTGTATCACTCGATTAAAATTTTAACGAATCGTTAACTAACGAAATCGTTAGTTTTGAACAACAGGGCCCAGAAGTAGTCTGATGCAAATACAGAAATTTAGGACAAGTATGGGATGGTAAGGTTTTCAAAGACTTATAATAGGGCTATGCCTGAGCAAACAGTGGCGGCACAGATCAGATACTGCAGAATGGGGCATCTGATCTCTACACTGCAACAGGTTTTAAAGACATTAAATGAACTTGTTCAGATTTTAGGACAAGTAAGGTAAGCAGTAACAGTGTGCCAATATTTAGGGTAAGTACCATAGTTCTGATCTTTCTTTCAGGCATTTGATTCTGTGGAATCCAATGTTAGCAGTGGAAAGTGGGTTCTTTACTTCAACAGTGAATATGAGAGTGAGCAATTCATCCGGTCGATGTCAGACTGCTGGTCAGCTTATTTTCAAGTAAGAAATGCTTGAACCACAGTCAGACATCAGTGGCTCCAACATTGGTGGGACTATAGAAATTTGTTTGAGATATGGGTAGTTTGAGGGTTAAGGTGCAAGGTCAGGAAGCAAATGGCTATAATTTAGGGAAATATGTTTGGTTCTTCTATACAATAAGGTATGCTGAGTGTACTCATTAGAATTGCCTCAGTGAGGCAATTCTAATGAGTACACGCAACATATGATTTCATGATAAAATAAGAAACTTTCCCTAAATATTTGTTTTCTGGAGGTATTGGAAGATTTTTGTAGGGACTCAAAACAAGTTTGAATTAGCCATGATGAATGAGCCATCCGGGTTAGAGCTACTGAGGTTTGACTGTATACCGGTAATGAAAATTTTTTTTTTTTTTCACTCAAAATGGATGGACTTTCAGTAGGAAGGGATTCCATCAAAAGTACAGTTCCTTGCTTCTGAAAAATAGTCCTATGATAAGGAAATGCTTTCCTTTCAGAGTGTTCATTGAAAAAGATACCATATCAAAATTCAGTTGCCAGGATGGGATTTTAGATAGTATTTGCTAAATGGTCTGTCAAAAGCTGAGTCCAAAATTAAGGTAGGCTTGAAAGATGCTGGAAAATTAGTTTTAGGATGAGTTATTGTGATTCCTACAGATACATACACCATCCATTTTTTCCAGCTACAGTTTCAGATGATTAACAGCTTTTCTGAAATTATTACCATAGTTCATTTGTAAACCTAAATTCATGTGGTGTTTTGAAATTTTGGAGATATGGGCACGTTTAACATTTACTCTCCTTTCAGCATCTTTTGGAAGGTAATTTTTTGCCTTACCCTCCACACATAAGAAGTAAATTTGCAAACTCTTGTTTGGATTTAATGTAAAACTATTTGTCATAACTAACTACCCATGCACAAAAGTGTCATTTTGTTCATTGGTATTGATAAATTCAAATATTTTCAGTTTCCTGGTCTCCTGAATGCAGCAGACATCCACTTTTCTGTGGGATAATGTTTCCACTACCTCGCAAACTCTTCCTCTCACAGTGTTACATTGAGTGTTCCCGCCCTGAATTTTCTTAGGTGCCTGCTTGATTTGCCACAGTGGCCCGACCCTGCTCCCACACCTTTCAGGAGGCCAAGCCAGAGACATTACCAGCATAACTTTTATATCTCTTGGCATCACCTATCTCAGATTCTACTGTTGAGCTTGCCACAAAAGATTTTGGAACAAATGTTTTTACAGGATTGCCTGTCCTAGTTGACATCCCACCTCAGTTCTTTAACGGCAACTGAGCATGCACGCCGTTCCCGCACTCGGGCAGTGTGCTTTGCCATTGTCCTTATAAAGAAAGGATCGTCCACCAAACCACAATAGCTAGAACACCAAGCCATCAGTCTGTAGATGATTGCTGCCTAGCTCTGCACTCAGGTTGTGGTAGCCTAGTAACCCTGAAGGTGGGGAGGCAACTGTGATAGAGGGCAGCCTCACATTCCCACACTCATGTTGAGTGTCACAGCTGGGTGCAGTTTTATGTCATACCCAGGACCATATAATTAAATAAATACTGCAGTATAATTAGATAAGAACTGCAGTGTGATAAGATAATTACTGTAATGTAATTAGATAAGTACTGCAGTATAATGAGGTAAGTACTTAGTATAATTAGATAAGTACTGCGGTGTGATAAGATAATTACTGCAGTTAAAAGAAAATTACTGCAATATAATTAGATAAGATAAGTATTGCAGTATCATTAGATAAGTACTGCAATTTAATTTGGTAAGTACTGCAGTATAATTAGATAAATATTGCAGTGTAATTTGATAAGTGCTGCAGTATAATTTGAAATGCACTGCAGTGAAATGAGCTTAGTATTGCATTGTAGTTTGGTAAACATGGCATTGTAATAAGATGAGAACAACAGTGTGATTAGATAAGTACTGCAGTATAAGATATGTAGTGCAATGTAATAAGATAATTATTGCAATATCACTAGATAAGTACTGCAGTATGATTAGATAAGTAATGTAGTATATTTAGGTAAGTACTGCAGTATTATTTGATAAGTACTGCAGTATAATTTGGTAAGTACTGCAGTATAATTAGATAAATATTGCAGTGTAATTTGATAAGTGCTGTGGTATAGTTTGATATGTACAGCAGTGTATTGAGCTTAGTATTGCAGTGTAGTTTGGTAAGTATGGCAGTGTACTAAGATAAGATCAGCAGTATAATTAGATCAGTAGTGCAGTGTAATAAGATAATTACTGCAATATCACTAGATAAGTACTGCAGTATAATTAGATAAGTACAGCAGTATATTTAGATAAGTACTGTAGTATAATTTGATAAGCACTGCAGTATTATTTGGTAAGTACTGAAGTATAATTAGATTACTGCAGTATAATAAGAGCAGTACTGCAGTAAAATTTGATAAATACTACAGTGTAATTAGATAAGTATTGCAATATAATTAGACAAGTATATAATCAAATAAGTACTGCAGCAGAGTTTGATTAGTTCTGCAATATAATTTGGTAAATATTGCAGTATAACTAGATAAATAATGCTGTATAATTAGAGAAGTACTGCAGTATAATTAGATAAGTACTGCAGCATAATTAAAGAATTACTGCAGTATAATTTGATGGATGTTTACTGATTATGATGAAGTTTCAGAATTTCATGTGTTTTATGACCAAGGGTGCATTCAAAGTCCCGTCATCTTATAATATAAAATGGCTGTGGTAGCTCACCTAGTAATATGGATTAACACTTCAGTTCATTTTTGATTACAGATTGAGGTGCCAGTCTTGCCTTTGGAGGATTTTGCTTTACAGAAGAAATGTGGAGAAATGGCACTCTACTTGAAGAGACAACTTTCACTGAAATAAAAAAATAGGATGTTTAGAATAGTTCCACATATATAATAGCTATACGTATCAAGTTACGAAAATAAAAAAGAACTTTAATACATCTGGTATGGAATCATTCAGAATGCTCATATGCATTTTATTTATTTCACAAGTTGTCTTCTAAGTTTGAGAACAGTCTGTGTCATATTTTTATTTTGATATATAGGATTCAAAATCCATATGGTTTTCATCTGTAGCAGCATGGTCAAAGAGGCCAGCCTGTAGCTGGTTATTTCTGTAGGGTTCTGATTTCTGCAATTCTGCTGGTCCAGTATCATATTGCAGAAATATTTTCCACTGTAATTTTTCTGAGCAGAAATTTCTTCAGCAAACATTTATGTCTAAGATGACAAAAACCAAAGGTAAAGCATATAAAGAGCACCTTATTCTACTTATGGAGGTCTGTTAGACTATCCAAAGTGCTTAGATAAGTATCATAAATAAAATGATACAGCAGGCCTAATTAAAATAAATATGGTCACTAATCTACTACCTTTAGCATTTAAAAATCATAACAGTCGTTCAGTCAGCTTATTTAACTCCATGTTTAGGTTATATGCCCAGGAATTGCAAAATTTAGTTCTTGTTTAAAACCAAAATCATAGAAGTAAAAATTGCAGAAATTAAAACATTTTTTAACAAAAAGCAGTTTTCTGTACCATAATACTAGCTGTAGAGTATTGCTTTACTGGCAAAGGTGACAATATTTTTACATATTTTTCTATTCCTTGTTTTAATTGTCTGGTGCAAGTTTGTTCTGTAGATACTGCTTGGCCTGTAACTTTGGTTACAGTTGCATCTAGAAAGAAGACATTAGCATGTTCCCTTGACTATAAGGTATGGACAAGAAATTCTCGGCCTGATATATTTAAGCATGAATAATTATTGTTATTATTTTCATAATAAACTGCGTTTTTTTTTTCTGACAAAGTCAAATGATTGGTATATTTTTATTTTTTTCATTTTCAGAAAATTGGGCTTGACATTTTGTTAAATAGTCTGCTTTTAGACAACTTGCATAAATGGGCAAACATATTGGATGGAAAATAAGAAAATATTTTAAATTGTTTTTAAGTGATTTTTTTACCCAACATGACATCATCCTCATCATTGTCTCCATCATCATCATCATCATCATCATCATTTGGTAGAGCAACTAAAGTGGAAATATCTTTTTAAGGTTGGCTCATAGTTAGATTTGTGGTTTACCAGAGACATGAAACTGTGGTAGCTTTTGCTGAAAGTAGCCATCACTACTGTTTAATACACCATCTCTGATGCAAATGACCCTTATTGATTGATGCATTGTTAAACATGAACTCATTCTCATCACCATCATTAATCTGGAAGAGGGAAACTGAAATAACCATCACTATATGATTATAGCCTACTGTTTACGAGTTGAGTGATGAAAACAAGTGTACATGTGTTACAGTAATGAAATCCCAGTAAGAATGCATTTGTTTGGTTTAAGTCATTTGAATATATGATTAGTAGGAATGAATTATTAATCATAGGAACAGCCCTATGGTTTGTTAATTCATTTCCACCAACTAGTAACCATTTCCAGGATTTCACTGAAAAGGTTCATCAGGATGTAATGTAACATTAATACAAAGAATTCTTTTGATCATATCCAAAGAAGATTTTCAATTTCTGTGACATATTCGGTTCTCATCAAGAACAGTCATCAGATAGTGACCTTGACTTTGTGATGTCATGTGACATGGACTGCTTACCACATGACTGGTTGCTAGTGGAAGACATAGTATTGGTACATGTATAGACCAGGTCAGACTGAAAGTCATCTGAAATGTATTTCAACAAAAGTGCAGTGACAGATCATATCGCTAAGGGTAACCATGACATCCATTGGGAGGGGCAAAAGTGGAGAGTTATCAGAGACTCAAGAAGTCACAGAAGCTATCAGGATCAGTCAGTCTCCACATGTCATGAACCAGGACCAGGAGGCATACGAGGGTGTTCCAAAAGAAATGCTTGTGTTATTGCTCGATATCCATGTGGAACTTGAAACAAATAAAAAAAATACCTTTATAGTGCTATTCGATACCTACACAATGATGTGAGCATGTGCCCATAAATCTAATTGAAAGATAGATTGTGCTTTTTGAATACACACAGTCATTGACTACTGCAGTAAAAATGGTTGGTAAAAGAGTTCATTATATTTTAAAAAGTACCTTGAATGTTATGTAGATTTCTGCCAGGTGGGTGCCTCATTTATTATTGACTAATGATCAGGGCCCAGTTGTTCAAAGCTAACGACATCGTTAGTTAATGATTCGTTAAAAATTACATCGAGTGATACGCAAATATGCTGAAATTTTTTGCTGAAAAAAATGTGAGTAGCTTTTGCAGTGCAAAAGCTACTCACATTTTTTCAGCAAAAAATATCAGAATATTGTATATTGAATCCGCTAACAGTTAACGAAATGACCCTTAATGAGCTCGTTAAGCTAACATCGCTTTGAACAACTGGGCCCTGAGAAGCAGAGAGTTAAAATAGCCAAACGACTGCCCAAAATATTTCCAAAGTATGATGAAAAGAAATTTGCAGATGTAGTCACTTTGTTGAAACTTGGGCTCATTATTTTTAACCCGTTAGGAAAGTTAGCAATAAAATATGGACAACCTACATGTGTAAAACAGCAAAAGACCAGTAATTGCTAAACAAACATTAAGTGCAGAGAAGGTTTTGTATGTAGTCTTCTCTGGTTAAGGCATTGCAATACAGGTGCCAGTGAAAATAAGGGCAAAAGCGCTACTAGAAAATACTACAAAGACGTGGTATTGAAGAAATAGAAAAAAATAATTTAGAAACGGCACCCAGTCACAGTTCAAACGGGCAGTTTCAAACATGTCCTACTTCTATACATGATAATGCTCCAGCCCATACAGTCTGCCATTGGTAATTTATTTATATTTTTTTTTTTCAAAAAAGAGAAGGTAACTGTCTTACCAGACACTCCTTATTCACCAGTCCTTGCCCCTTGTGACGTCTTCCTTTTTAGCTCGCCTGTACGAAGTACAAGGAGAGCTATTGTAGTCACCCCGGTCGTCCACGTTTGCGTTTGCGTTTGCGTTTGCGTTCCCGTTCCCGTCACACTGTGTTAAAGTTTTTCAAATGCTTATATCTCAACAGTCACTCCTCACAGAGGCATCAAATTTGGAACTTAGGTACCTTGGAGGGTCTTCTGAGATTCCAAGAGAATAAACCCCTGGGTTCATGCCCCTGGGTGGGGCTAGGGGTCAGAATCTAGGACACCTTTGTAATACTGTGTTAAAGTTTTTCAAATTCTTATATCTTGACTTTCACTCCTCATAGAGCATTCATATTTAGAATTTGGGTACCTGGACGAGTCTTCTGAGATTCCAAAAGAACATACCCCTGGGTTCATACCTCAGGGTGGGCCTTGGGGTGGGGCTAGGGGTCAAAATCTAGGACACATTTGTAAAATCTTATATGCCTACAGGTTATAGACACAACTGGTTATACATCAGCTAACTATGTGACATCAGTTTAAGTGTAAGAGAGTGAAGGTCATGATGACCTACATTTTACGGTCAAGGTCACCTAGATTTCACGGTCCAGTGATTTTGCCTTATATCTTGAATACTATTTGTTGGATAAATGTCACACCTGGGATATTATTTCCATGTGACCCAATGAATGACCACTTACTATATCTAGGTCATTGTGACCTATATTTCATGGTTCAGTGATTTTGCCTTATATCTTGAATACTTTTTGTTGGTTAAATGTCACACCTGGGATATTACTTCCATGTGACCCAATGAATGACCACTTACTATATCTAGGTCATTGTGACCTATATTTCATGGTTCAGTGATTTTGCCTTATATCTTGAATACTATTTGTTGGATAAATGTCACACCTGGGATATTAGTTCCATGTGACCCAATGAATGACCACTTACTATATCTAGGTCATTGTGACCTATATTTCATGGTTCAGTGATTTTGCCTTATATCTTGAATACTATTTGTTGGATAAATGTCACACCTGGGATATTAGTTCCATGTGACCCAATGAATGACCACTTACTATATCTAGGTCATTGTGACCTATATTTCATGGTTCAGTGATTTTGCCTTATATCTTGAATACTATTTGTTGGATAAATGTCACACCTGGGATATTAGTTCCATGTGACCCAATGAATGACCACTTACTATATCTAGGTCATTGTGACCTATATTTCATGGTTCAGTGATTTTGCCTTATATCTTGAATACTATTTGTTGGATAAATGTCACACCTGGGATATTAGTTCCTTGTGACCCGATTATTGACGTCAAAATATATCTCTGTTGGTGTGACCTATATTTCATGGTTCAGTGATTTTGCCTTATATCTTGAATACTATTTGTTGGATAAATGTCACACCTGGGATATTACTTCCATGTGACCCAATGAATGACCACTTACTATATCTAGGTCATTGTGACCTATATTTCATGGTTCAGTGATTTTGCCTTATATCTTGAATACTATTTGTTGGATAAATGTCACACCTGGGATATTAGTTCCTTGTGACCCGATTATTGACGTCAAAATATATCTCTGTTGGTGTGACCTATATTTCATGGTTCAGTGATTTTGCCTTATATCTTGAATACTATTTGTTGGATAAATGTCACACCTGGGATATTAGTTCCTTGTGACCCGATTATTGACGTCAAAATATATCTCTGTTGGTGTGACCTATATTTCATGGTTCAGTGATTTTGCCTTCTATCTTGAATACTATTTGTTGGATAAATGTCACACCTGGGATATTACTTCCATGTGACCCAATGAATGACCACTTACTATATCTAGGTCATTGTGACCTATATTTCATGGTTCAGTGATTTTGCCTTATATCTTGAATACTATTTGTTGGATAAATGTCACACCTGGGATATTAGTTCCTTGTGACCCGATTATTGACGTCAAAATATATCTCTGTTGGTGTGACCTATATTTCATGGTTCAGTGATTTTGCCTTATATCTTGAATATTTGTTGGATAAATGTCACACCTGGGATATTAGTTCCATGTGACCCAATGAATGACCACTTACTATATCTAGGTCATTGTGACCTATATTTCATGCTTCAGTGATTTTGCCTTTTATTTTTATTACTATTTCATGGAGAATTGTCATACCTGGATTATTATATCTAAGTGACAAAATGATTTACATACAAATACATCTAGGTCAGTGTGACCTATATTATATGGCTTAATGATAAAAATGTTACAATATAAAATGTACCCAGCAGGCGAGCTCGCTGTCCTCCGACAGCTCTTGTTCTGACATTGAGGACCTTTCTTGCTGGACAGATATATCATTTCAGACAGGCGCTTGAATCTGCTGTTTACCAGTACCTTACCAGTATACCTAAATCTATGTACTGTGATGCAATCCAGAAGGGGATTTATCGACTGAAATTATGCATTTCTAGTCATTAGGACTTTGAGGGCATGAAATAAAGAAATTTGTGATTACTTACCTTTTGATCGTTCCATGTCAAAATAAGCAGGTCTTTTCAAACACCACATACAACCTGAGCAACATCTACAGGCCTTTGTTTAGCACAAGTAACCAGTTAAGTGGTAAGCAGTCCAGGTTCCCGTGCCATCAGGAGGTCAAGGTCACAGTCTGATAATGGTTCTCAATGAGAAAAGAAACTGTTAAGAGTAAGCGAAAATTCTTCTTTGGATATGATCAAAAGTTTTCCTTAGCTTACTTATTTACAGGAATATATTATTCATTTTTGTCGCACCTGCTTGTAGCAGGGTGCGATATAGGCATCTGATTTTCCGTATGTCAGTCCGTCCTTCTGTCAACATTTATGTCGAAGTTCGACATTTATGTCAAAGTTAGTATTCTAATCAAATACAAGACTAAACAACCATCAAACCTTGCATGAAACATCTCCCTGACCTCTTGACTTTGCTACATAGGCGTCCGCTTTTCCGTTCGTTTGTCCGTCTGTCAACATTTATGTCGAAGTTGGACATTTATGTCAAAGTTAGTATTCTAATCAACTACAAGACTAAACAACCATCAAACCTTGCAAGAAACATCTCCCTTACCTTCTGACTTTACGACATAGGCATTCGCTTTTCCGTTCGTCTGTCCGCTCGTCCATCTGTCCATCTGTCTGTCCGTCTGTCTGTCAACAGTTCTGTTATGTCGAAGTTCGACATTTATGTCAAAGTTAGTATTCTAATCAACTACAAGACTAAACAACCATCAAACCTTGCATGAAACATCTCTCTTACCTTCTGATTTTGTAACAAAGGCATCTGCTTTTCTGTTCGTCCGTCCGTTTGTCCATCAGTCCGTCTGTCAACATTTATGTCAAAGTTCGACATTTATGTCAAAGTTAGTATTCTAATCAACTACAATTCTACAACAACCGTCATACCTTGTATAACACATCTCCCTGACCTCCTGACTTGTCAGGTACATTGACCTGGTGACCTTGACCTATATTTCACGCTCCAGTGACTTTGACACAATTTACATTGAGGTTCCAGATCTTCTTTACTATAAGACCTACAACTACCAAACCTTGCATAGTGCTTCTCCTAGTTGTACTGACTCAGCAGGTACCTTGACCCAGTGACCTTGACCTATATTTTGCGCTCCACTGACTTTGACACATTTTGCGTCGACGTTCGATATCTCCTCAACTATAAGGCCTACAACCATCAAACCTTGCAAAGTGCTTCTTCTCAATGTACTGATTTGGCAGATACATTGACCTGGTGACCTTGACCTATATTTTGGCTAGAGTGACTTTGACATAATGTAGTCAACATTCCAGATCTCCTCAAGTGTAAGACCTCTAACCAGACCAAACCTTGCATAGTTCTTCTAGATGTACTGACTCGGCAAGTATCTTGACCCGGTGACCTTGACCTATATTTTGTGCTCCATTGCCTTTTACACATTTTACATTGACATTCAATATCTCCTCAACTATAAGGCCTACAACCACCAAACCTTGCATAGTGCTTCTCCTCAGTGTACGGACTCTGCAGGTACCTTGACTCAGTGACCTTGACCTATATTTTGCACTCCATTGACTTTTACACCTTTTACGTCACCCTTCCATATGTCCTCAACTATAAGGCCTTCAACATCCGAACCTTGTATAGTGCTTCTTCTTGATGTGCTGACTCGCCAAGTACCTTGACCTGGTGACCTTGACCTGTATTTTGCACTCAGTGACTTTGACACATTTTATATTGATGTTTGATATCTCCTCAAATATAAACCCTACAACCACTAAACCTTGCATAGTGCTTCACCTCATTGTACTGGATTGGCAGGTACCTTGACCTGGTGATCTTGACCTATATTTGACAAATTTAAACATTGATGTTCGATAACTCCTCAACTATTAGGCCTACAACCACCATGCATAGTGCTTCTCCATGATGTACTGACGGCAGGTACCTTGACCTGGTGACCTATATTTCATGCTCCAGTGACTTTTACACATTTTATGTCGACGTTCCATTATCATTGGGCTGTATAGTACGAATAGTCAGTGCTGAAGATATATCCATTAGAGGGAATGGCACTGGCCTGGAATAAATGTGCCCCACTAGGCACTTTGTCTACATTTTTTTCAACCCAGTTTTTCAGCTAAGCACTGCTAAGAATGAAATAAACTTAATGAAATAAACTTATTTAATAACCCCACTAGGCACTTTGTCTACATTTTTTCAACCCAGTTTTTAAACCAAGCACTGCTAAGAATGAAATAAACTTATTTAATAACCACTTCTGATTGTGGCTCCTGTGACTTTTGCCCCAGCAGGTGCGACGACGCCTTCCGCGGAATTCTTGTTATCAATTAATAACTCATTCCAGCCATTTGATAATGCTTTTGAATGTGTCACTGGCTCCTGGGTTGGTCAGAATAATTTGATCCCAGGAATTGTTATTGTTTATGTGTAATTAACCTTCAGCATGCTACATTTGGCCCAGTGGTATTTCAGTGCCATCAGCCAGAATTTATGAGCTCTGGACCTTTTGCCTCAACTTCACACTCTACCTTAACTTCATCAGACCCATGCATCTTTTTATGCCCCCCTACCCCCCCATTAAGTGGAGGTGGACAAATAGGTTTACCTTTAATCATATGTACATTGGTCTGTGTGTCTGTCTGTGTATTCGTCCGTCACACTTTATAGTACTATTCCTTTCTCCACACCTTCTAGTTTTCAAGATAATGGTTTGAAACTTGCACCATACTAAGGATTGAACATGTGCATAAAATGTCACAGAACTCTGATCGAATTATAATTGTAGAACTACATACCCTTGATATACTTAGAGGGAGATGGTTTGGTAAGGCAAACATGTCATGTATCTTAGGTCACCGGGGCATCCAACTGATATTGGCTTACAGTTTGGCAAGGCCTGCTGTCCTTCTAGCAGGTAAGGATAGGGGCGGAGGGGATGTTTTTATTTCTTCTCTTTCTTCATTTTCGTTCATTTTCCTCTTTCTCCACTGTCCCATTCTTTCATCTCTTTTTCTCTTCTCCCTTTCTGTGTGCGACAACACAAAATGCCCCAAAAGGGTTGACGTGTCATTAAATCCGAACACAATAACTCATGATTTACTTAGAAATATAGCATTATGCACATGGTATAGTGGGGTTTGTACTTCTGCAACTTATACAGTTTTTAAGGTAATGATTTAAGACTTAAAGGTCACAGAACTCTAATCAAAATTTTATTGCTAGTGTTTCATACCTTTGATTTACTTAGAAAATTTGCAATATTCAAATTACGTAGAGGAGTTCATTTCTCTGCAACTTTTACAGTTTTCATTATTGTGGTTTGAAACGTGCACTACAAAAAAAAAAAAAAAAAAAAAAAAAAAAAAAAAAAGTATAGATTTAGCATATGCCTGAAGGTCAGAGAAATCTGATAAAACTATTTTTGCAAGAATTACATGCCCTTGTTTTATTTAATAATTCTGCCTTAAACAAGCCAAAACAGAGTTTATAATCTACAAAGTCAAACTGGCAGTAGCAGAGAAATCCAGCTGCTTTAGAGATAAACAGGTTTTATGTTTGAATTTTCGCCACAGGTGAAATGATGTGAAGCATATTTGACAGTTATGATAATTTGATGTTTGTCTACCCAGTTTATGTATTTTATGATCAGCGTTCATTTTGTTTGGTTGCAATGGCAACATTAAAGTTTAAAAAAGGATTTTTTTTTTAATGCCAACTCCTTTGAATTCGCTGAGACAGTACGACTCTAATTTGGTTCAAATGTTGGTTATGGAGAAAATGCAATTTAACCACCTTCCCATTATAAGTCAATGGGAGTTTTTTGTTGCAATGGTAACCAAACCAAGAAGCAGATCACTATAGGTTTAGCTATTTTGAATTACCAAGCAACATTTGTATTAAATAAGATATGGTTCACATCACTCCACTGGTTATGGTGATCTTCCTGTTGGTTTGGTTGCCATGGCAACAGAAAACCCCCAGATTTATAATGGGGAAATGGTTAATTTGCATTTTCTCCATAAACAGTGAAATGATGTGAACCATGTTTAGCAGTTATGATCATTTGATGAATGTCTACCTAGTTAATGTATTTAATGACCAGTTTGGTTGCCAGGGCAAAGCCAAAGTAGGAAATCTGTAAAGCACCAGCAGGGAAAGAAGACCCAGATAAGCTGGCTCTTGTCTGGCAGTGTTAAGAAACAGGAGGTACAGCAAAGGTGGGAGTTACAATATGCAATTGAAATACCTCTTCTCCCTTCATTTCTGTACTTAATCAGTGAAGATGACAAAGATAAAAGATTATAAAAATAATGACCATTGAAAGCAATGAACACACAAAGATACAAAAACTAAAAGAACTGAAATGTCTAAAACTTACAGTATATGACTGGAGTAGCAAAAGCTTTAAGTTCAGTTAAAATTTTATTCTTCGAAGGTCATATATCCCTGTTCCTGTACTGTATATTTGTATAAAATCTTGATATCATTAAATAACTTCTTTCTGAAGCCACTTGGCAAATATTCATCAAATTTCATGTCGATCCTACTGTTGAAAGGGGATTGAGAGTTTGTCAAATGTTCATGCTCCATTGACTATGGTTAATAATAATAATAATACACACAATTTTCTTCTTCTAACCCAAGAACTACTCATACTGACGATGCTTTCATTAGTTGCAAGGACAGAATTGGAAAAATGTTGCATAACATTTGCATATCTGCAGTAGCTATTTCACTCAGGTGAGCGAGCCTTGGTGCATGGGCCACTTGTTTTGATGAGTTTTACTTCTATGAGGTAATGTGAAGACTATTTCTGTGAAATGCATTGATTAAAATGGTAACATCACAAAGTGGCAAAGACTGAATTTTAATTAGTACCTACAATACTGCAAGGGCAACTATTTTTATTTTATCTATATCAGCAACTGGGCAAGTTCAACTAGTTCTTTATCAGTATTTACAATATTTTAGGCTAGCACAACTGCTTTTCATTATATGTATAATGCTTTAGGCAAGTGCAATTGGTTATTAGTATGCTCAAATTCTCTAGGCGAATGTAATTAGTTTTATCAGTAGATGAGACAGTAAAACTTTGTTCAGGAATTTTGCTGTACATTATCTTAATATTCAGAAGCATATGTAAATGAAGACATATTTTAGTGTTTCTTCATGTATTGGACTTTTTGCATACGTTCATGCAGTGAAAATCTCCTGCCTGATCTCTGAAGTTGTCTTGCTTGGCAGGTTGAAATGACTGCTTATTTTCTCTTCTCTTCTTGCACAAGCATCTCCTGTATCTCATGTCTTTGACTGCCATGTTTCACAGATCATGACAATTGATGCATGCTCAGTTGGGATGTGTAGTACTTGCCAATATATGCTCTTCAACACGATACTTTCAGCATTTGGCCTTTAGTGCCACTGACAAAGACTCAGAAATATGCTCATCTGGCAAACCATACTTGATATGATAGAGTTTTTGTGACCGCTACATAGCCTGACAAGTAGATGATATGTAATATCCAGTATGAGAAAAAACATACCTTTACACTTATAGCTAAACAAAATCTCTTACTGTTTTTGCTTATATTGTATGACCACTATGTGCAATGTATGTCTATAACTATATGTATAGCCTGTGATATATTACCCCCACTGTGATGTTCTTGTTTTCATACATATATTGTCTTAACTTTTTTTTTACATAAAAGTCCCAAGAGGCTCATTTGGTTGAGTGTCCGCCTTCAGATTGGTAGGTTAAGGGTTCGATCCTTATAGTATGGACTCCAGTACTCAGTGCTAACCCTAGCAATGGAAAGATATACAATTTATTTTGATATAGGAAGTAAGCGTTAAAAACTGCTGTATAGCAGATATTCATACATTGCATTTCGCAAAAACTTGCACGTTTCTATGGAGGCCCAGTTGATACTTAACTAGTTCTAAGGATATAAAAGCTTGTGTATTCAGATTAAATCATGAATATAGAAGAAAGAATAAATGCTCAAAACAGAAAGCATCTTTCGGGTGTTCTTGCTTATGGGTTTTCAATAAAAATATTAGTATAGAACACAGTATTGTACTGACGAAAGTCTTAAACATGCATATTGAGAGGAATACCTACGCATTTTTTCATGTCTATTTCTTGACGAACTATACTGGGTAAGAATGTATAAAGACCAAACGTAATTTTCACTACTAAAATGTTCATTAAAGTTCCATAAAATAAAGGCCTTTTTACAAAAGGCAACAAGAATATAAAACGTGTTCATACTTCAACTGTACAGATTAATTTATCGCGGTTGGGGTGTATATTGGGTGTATTTTATCTGTTAGTATATACATGTGTACTATACGCTTAATAGAACTTACAGTTTCTTGGCAAAACTCTTAACTAGTATCATGCAAAATTGCATGTGTTTCTCCAAAATGAAATAAGTTTGGCATTGCTATACAGTGGTTTTGTATGAACCAATTTCCAAGCTTTATATATACAAACACTCAGCCTTATAGCTTTCTGATTGTAGGGTAACACTTTTTTTGCAATATACAGGAATTGAGAAAGCCGACTATCAGCTGGGTTGAACCTTAGGTATTCTAAAATTGTACTTTTGGTGCTCAGCATATGAGAAAGGAGAGCTGGGACTGCTTGTTGCAGTGTCAGTGTACTGTTACTTATGGCAAGCTGTTTTACTATTTATCATGCAAACTAGGTGTCTTACATATTATATCAGATATCTAATATAGGATATAAGATCTAATATAGGATATGAGATATCTGATATACTAATTCAGATATCTTATATCCTATATTAGATATCTTATATAGTATATAAGATATCTGATAAAATATATGAGATATCTTATTTAATTCCACATATAAGATATCTAATTTACAATATAAGATATCTTATTTGTTAAATAAGATATCTGATCTATTAATATAGAAATTAGATGTACTAAATGGATATTTGATTGAATAAATGAGATTGAATAAATGAGATATCTTTTTTAGTAAATAAGATATCATATCCAGTATAAGATATATAGCATATCAGATATCTTATATAGCGTATTAGATATCTTTTATGTCAATTTGGATATCTTATATAGTATATAAGATATCCTGTAAAGCATATATTCTAAATTGACATATATTTATATATTATATCTGATATAATATATCAAATCAGATATCTGAAAAATAAGATACCTGAAATATTAAATCAGATATCTGATTTATATAATAAATAGTATAAGGGCTTGCTGGCAAAGCTGTTTTACTATATATCGTGCATTATATCAGATATCTTATATATAGGATATAAGATATCTGATATAGCATATAAGGTATCTGAATTAGTACATCAGATATCTTATATCCTATATATCATATCTTATATAAGATATCTGATATATCATATTAGATATCTTATTTAATTCCTTATTTACCATATAAGATATCTTATTTATTAAATAAGATATCTTATATATTATTATAGGTATCTGGTATACTAAATAAGATATTTAATATACTAAGTGAGATATCTTATTTAATTGAATAAATGAGATATCTTCTTTAGTAAATAAGATATCTTATATCCTATATAAGATATCTTATATAGCATATCAGCTATCTTATATAGCATATAAGATACCATATTTTTCAATTAAAATATCTTATTTAGCATATCAGATATCTTATACAGCATATAAGATATCTTAATTGACATAAGATATTAATATAAGATATCTGATATAATATATCAGATATCTTATAAATGATATAAGATATCTGATATATTAAATCAGATATCTGATCTATAGAATAAATATTAAAACGGCTTGTCATAGTTACTGGTACCATCGTCTGGGGTTTGATATTATAATTAGGTGACAATTTTGGCTTTCACTTCCCAGACACCATTACGAAGGGATATGCAACCCACAAACCAGCCCTGAGCCTGAAACCAAAATTTCCATCCTAAATCAGAATGATTTTTTTCTGGTGATATGTCTTATGACATTCATTCACCAGGACCTGTGATATGGGGAGTTATCTTATATATTATTATAGGTATCTGATATACTAAATAAGATATCTGATATACTAAATGTGATATCTTATTTAATTGAATAAATGAGATATCTTCTTTAGTAAATAAGTTATCTTATATCATATACAAGATATCTTATATAGCATATCAGCTAACTTATATAGATTATAAGCTATCTCATTTTTCAATTAAAATATCTTATATAGCATATCAAATATCTTATATAGCATATAAGATATCTTAATTGACATATATTTATATAAGATATCTGATATAATATATCAGATATCTTATATATTATATAAGATATCTGATATATTAAATCAGATATCTGATTTATAGAATAAATAGTAAAACGGCTGCAAACCTAGCCACACCATCCTCTGCACCATCAGCAGTGGTAATAATCGATTCTGGAACGGCATTCCAATCACTGATTGAGGGAAGAATGAGCCCTTGTAAACGTCAGTTCTTGCAGCTGGGGTCTGAAAAGTCAGTGAGTGAAAATTTCTACTATGCCTATTTAGTGAGCTAAAGTGATCTGTTGAAACGCTGGCAGCACCATTTAGACCTTTGTACTAAAGAATCTGTCTACTGTCCTCCTTTTCTTGAGAGACTCCCATTTTAGTTTTTTTTTTTTTTTCTCAGTATTCCAGTCTTAATCCCAGTTTCAAAGCAGTAGTTGCTAGCTACAAACCTAGCAGTCCTGTTCTGAGCCTTTTCGATTTCTTATCTAAGGACCATCCCAAACACAGCTGCCGTGTTCCAAAACGGGGCGAACAAGTGCTGCTATATATGCTGCCTCATTTACATCCCTGAGGTTATTGATAAAGATTTCGTCTCAGGAAACCAAAAGTTCTATTTGCACATGGTAATTTCTTAAAGTGAGATTTATCGTTTCAAGGTATATGAAACCCACAGACCAAACTTTCTCCGGTTTTTATTTTTTAACCTATAAACAGTCAGTTTAACCAAAAGTTCTAATTACGTCTCTGGTGGGTGGAGCTTTGTGGAGAGGGGCTGGAAGGGGTTAGGTGACCCGAGGGTGAGTTTTGGAAGAGCAGAGTAGCCAACGTCGGCACCAAAACCTCCCGAACCATACGATATATAGTTCGGTTAATGTAGATATAGACATAGAATCCTTTTGTACACAGGTAGCTGATATGTGTATTCCATCTCAAGTCCTGTATGATTGTTTCTCATAGGTATTTAATAGAATCCATTTTTTTTTTCGAGGACCGTACCCTCTAAAGTGTAAGAAGCCTCAATCTTATTTGTTTGCTTCAGATATAAAATTAGATTGAACGACTAATATGTTTTTAACTTTGTTCATTTCGTTTATACTTTGAGAATATTATCAAAGAGAAAGAAAATTTAGATCGGACATGGTAATTTCTTAAAGTCAGATTTATCGTTTCAAGGTATATGAAACCCACAGACCAAACTTTCTCCGGTTTTTATTTTTTAACCTATAAACAGTCAGTTTCTTTGTTCCACAGGTCTTTTAAATACAGAAATAAATTATATATGGCTAACTGAAGCTATAACAGAAACTTTAAATAGTTAAAATTGACGATTTTCATATATTTATTTTATTTCTAAAAATAGAACAGGTAGAAAATTGGATGGTACATAAAAACATCCCTAAACACCCTTTAATTAAATACACCAAATGACCCTCGTAGTGTACGTTAGGGAGGAATAGAATGGGGGTGGGGTCGGGTAATTACGTCTCTGGTGGGTGGAGCTTTGTGGAGAGGGGCTGGAAGGGGTTAGGTGACCCGAGGGTGAGTTTTGGAAGAGCAGAGTAGCCAACGTCGGCACCAAAACCTCCCGAACCATACGATATATAGTTCGGTTAATGTAGATATAGACATAGAATCCTTTTGTACTAACCTATACAAATACCCAAACTAACAGAAATGAAAGAAGGATGGAATGAAGAAAAAAGGAAGAATGGAAGAAAGGGAATAAGAATGAAAAGTATGATAGGGTTTGGTGTCGTTATTCCAAAGCAGTCGAAAATATTTTCTTTTTTAAATTTGAAATTTATTTCAGAGAAACTATAAAAATTGAAATTGGTTTTTGTGTTTGTGTTGAGCTCTTACGGCCCAGTCAACCCAATGGGGTCATGTCGAGCGCGGTCAGTTTGCCTAACCACACGTTTACTGGACAGGCTTAGTCCTCTAAGCGTTTAACCAGTATCGTGCACCAATCTTTCGCCAGAAACTGACAACTGCCCTTCTTGAATCAACGGAAGGGAGATAATGACCGTAGAAAATATTTCATACTCAATCTCTACGAAAGAATGTTACCGACCTCGGCGGGGGTTGAACCCGCGACCTCCTGGTCTCCAGTCGGACGGCGCATCCAACTGAGCCACCGAGGCCGGCTTGAAATTGGTTTATGTATGTGATTATATGAACCTAATTAAGTAGTTAACATAGATATCTGGTTAAGATGGGTATTTACAGGTATCTGTGGCAGCAAGTCCACACGTCACATGAACAGATACCATGGAAAACAATGCTCTTGTGCGGTTCCAACTGGAAACTAAAGATAATGTTTTCCCTTGGCTAACGTGACAGGTTGAAATACACAATTATGTACCATAACTTATATCATACTCTAAATCGTTCGTCTGTCATTACTGACAATGACCAATCCTAATCAACTGTGTGATGTGTTATTATTTGTGTGTTCTAAGATGGCTGATGAGACCAGTCTTAGCTCTAAACTCTGTACTGTCTTACAAGCAGACTGTAAGTGGTTTGGGCTAGTTTGTGGTATTCAAAAAAAGAATACTGTGTGATTCGGGGTGATTGCTTGGCGGTTTGGGGTATGTACTCTACAACCCACCCCCTCCCCTCCTCATCATACCCGAGATGACTTAATTCTACCCCATCCCACTCAATTCAACCCTGCCCAACCATATGAGGGTGGTTTGGGGTATTTTAAGGATAGTTTGGGGTTAGGGGATGTTTTTGAGTGGTGTGTGGTGTTTCTGTGGACAGAAAGTTAGATAATAACGTCAGTGTTCATAATCTATATGAATTTACCAACAAGTATGTACTACATTTAACTTTACTTTATTGTAAATACTCCCACAACCAGTGCATACAAATGGCACATGGCCAATCTAGATAGTGTATATAACAGTGTATATAGCAAATTTTCCATTTGTATGCACTGGCTGTAGGAGTACTAGTATTTTTACTTGTCGATACATTTCTGTAGGTTATGGACAGTGTCGTTATTATTCAATTTACGACCTGTTCTATTTATAGAAACATAATAAATTTAGAAAAGCGTCAAATTTAACACTTAAAACGTTTCTATTGTTGCTTCAGTTAGCCATATATAATTTATTACTATATTTAAAAGACGTATATGGCAAAGAAATTAATTGTTGATGGAAGATTTTTGAAAAAGGAAAGAACGGAGAAAGCTTGGTCTTTGGGTTCATACCGCTTGAAACGATAATACTGAGTTTGAAAATAAATGCATGCCCGGTCTGAATTTCCTTCCCTTGGATAATATTTATTTAATACCTCATAGTATAAACCCAAAATGAACAAAATCAAAAATATATTAGTCTTCCTATCCAGGATGGAATTTTTGGTTTCGATCTCCGGTTTCGGTCTCGGGGTTCCGGTCTGTGAGTTTTATACCCCTTTCCCATTACAAAATTACTTAAAAATTACTTGTCTGACATTAAACAAAATAGCCATAAAGGCTAATGTTGATCATCTTGTACGCTTGAACATCTGCTTCAAATAAAGTTTCTTATGTCTCTGTAGGCTGACATTGGCTTTAGCTGCTCAAATATATAGATGTTTCTGTGCTCCGAGAAGTTTATACATTAAGAATATTCAACATCCATGCTACCTACTGTTCATCGCATTGAACATACACAATCTCACAGAACTGATTTAATGCTAATAAAATTATTATGGTCATCTTCTTCAGCAGCTGTTCTTTTAACATCACGAAAACATACCTATATAATTTTGACCCCCTTAAACCCCACTTTTATATAGTAAAACTGGGGTTTGCAGGGGTATACATTAATTTTCTTATTTCTGCTCAAAACATAGATTGTGGATACTCGTTAGAACCGCCTCGCTGAGGCGGTTCTAACGAGTACCACAATCTATTTTTGAACAGCGCGAGGTGGTTCTAACGAGTACCCACAATCTATGTTTTGAGCAGAAATATGAAAAATACCAGAATTTTTATCTGAAAACATTCAGATATAATTGTGCTTGCGTCTTCCAACAACTGTACACAGGGATCTCTTCATAACACTTTATAACTATAGCAGCGTTTCAGATTAAATATGGTTTGGAGATGGACATCCAAACGAAAATGTATGAAATATATGGAGAAAACGATTATGTTTCTGTAAAATCATGACCGTTTATTTTGATATAACTCAGTTATTTAGCTAGCATGGCGTTTTCTTTTAAAGAATTTGTGATGTAATTAAATTGGATTTGCAGCATTTAGGTAATGGGGCTTTATTGTACTTGCAAAGATCCAAATAAACCTGCGTGTAAGGGCTGTCTGATCAGGATGCTCACTTATTTGCCAGGTATGCCAATTTGTCCAAATAAAGATAAACTATATTTGGAAAAAAGATAGTAAAACTAACCTACGGTCATTTACTTGGCAATCAGTTACAGTAACTTTCTAAAATCATAAGAGCAGATTACATCACAACTGTTTCTGGCGAAAGAATGTGCACAATACTGGTTAACCGCTTAGAGGACTAAGCCTGCCCAGTAAACGTGTGGTTAGGTAAACTGACCGCGCTCGACATGACCCCATTGGGTTGACTGGGCCGTAAAACCTCAACACAAACAAACATCACAACTACTGTGTTTGCTTATGTAATTGATTTCAGTTTTGATCGAATCGTTCTGAAACTTGCAGATAAGGTAGACATGGATGGAATAACGGATGAGTTCGAAAACTGGCCAGGTCGGAGCATGCACTTCAGGTTTATGCACGCCTACTAATCAATCACATGCGAAACCGTGGTCAAGAAAAGGAATCCATGATAGGAGCTTCCGGTTTTGCAGAAGTGGCGCTTATACTGCCAACAAACGCTGTCTTATGTACTTTCTCTTGAAAACATTTAATTAAAATATTAGAATGTTATTTTGTCACATATAGAGTGCTTATTCCGCACAACAAAGCATAAAGCTCATGGTCGTGCATTTTTCAAGATTTTTTATTAGTTCGGTGAAACAGCTACTCAACGGTCTCATTAGAGAGGGGAAAAAAGAGCTCAATATTTTGGCTGTTTTAAAACTATGACTTTGTCTTTAACGATCGAGTGAACAAAATTACTTCATCCAAGTATCTAAACATCAGATATAAGCTTTAGACGATGAACACTCCAACACACACAAGATATACGCCAATCCAGGGGTTGGATTTGGGTTTCATGAAAATTCATCACATTTTCTATAATCTCATACTCAACTTGCCCTTCGATGCTTTATTTTGGCGTATATTTTCTGTTGAAGTGTTTGCAAATGGCTGACAACATACTGAGCATGTCCACTCGTCCTGATCGCTGTCTTCTTGTGTTTTCAAGGGTACTAAGTCTTGTCTGTATGGAGCTCCTCTGATACAGCTTTTCTTTTTCTTTCCGTCCATTTGTTTTCTTAGTAACCGGCATTAAACTCGCAATGCTTGTTTAGGGTTGTGACTCGGACGATTCTTCATTCGATCCCACTGGTGCTGATGATGAAGCAAGCTCACGGTATATACACGTATAAAGTTTTCGGTACCAAACTGAGTATCTGGAAACCTATTCGCCCCGACAGCGTATCCTATTCGTCGTAAATAGAATTAGCATATCGATAACAAAATATTTACGATGTATGTCGCAAAAACTCGAATGCTACGGAACTCTTACTTAGTCAGATGTGATTTGTAAAGAGAAAAGAGAGTTTGAATATATGACTGTAAAATCAAAAAGACATTCGCGAAATCGAGTTGATTGATTGTACGGTCTAAAACACGGTCAGATTTCTGTTGATGAGTTGCACACTTTGCGCAGGAGCCCTCACTGTTATTGGAACCGGCTACTTTATAAAAACAGTATTCTAGATGAGTGAGTGAGTAATTTCTTTAATTAAAGAGGATTGCTCGTTTGGAATCAAAACCAATCTTCAACGATGCCCTCTAGATGGACGACTATTGGACGAATGCACACTTAGTGTAAATAACACTACAATAATGAAATATTTTTGTCTTTCTAATATGTTCAAAATAATATCAACAATGAGTGTTTTCTGCTTTGTTTGTGGGACTTGACCTTTGAGAAAAATGAGGCAAAGTCCGAGAATTTCAAAGGGTATAGCTTGTTTTCTATAATGGAGACCTTTACATCTGCATTACGATAAATCGCCGTTTACTTTCCATTGTGGACTCGTTAGTAAAATAGAGGGGTGAGCGATCCGCCCTGTCTACATCCTCCACACCCTCAAAAAAAACCCCCAAAAAAACAAGTTTTAATTTTAAAACAAGTTCGCAAGGTCACTATGTGTACTGGTTTAACATATTGCCGGTGTACTTGATGATGCAAGGGTTGAATAGGCAGATAAGGTCCCAACAGCTACCAGGTCTGAATTTAGTGGTATTTAGCAGCCATTTAGTAGTCTAAAATCCAAGATTATTCCCTTCTTCTTTCTCGATACTTGATGCTTTTTATTATAAATTAGAATGGAGAAATGTTAAATGGGAGTTGTGAAACATATCGATCTTTTGTCTTCAAGTCGTTGGTAGATAAATCCCTCGCACTTTACTCCATGAGTTACTTACCAATTGACACCCCAAAAAATATCACTCCTACAGCGGACCCTTTTGCTATATATATCCGCATTAATTTTGCCGCTTCTGAGGGGAAAAGAAAAGGATGAAGAGACCCAAGCTTTTACTTTTCCAATCGCATATCATATATTTCGCTATAATGCTAAACACGACACGAGACGATAACCTTCTTTAAACTGTAATAAACCTGTTTTCTTCTCTGTCTGGCCTTTCTAGGACATGTATGTTCCAATGTCTGAGGTATATTGAATGTATTTTTCTGTCATTCCTGACTGGTATGGCTTGGTTTAGGCAAATAAACATCGTTATAGTTCCGTAGCATTGCAGTTTTATTGTTCTGAATGGATATTACTTCCATGCCTTTCCACTACCTACTTTAATCTTGTTTGTGTTTATGACGAATGAGCTACGCTGGCTGGACAAATAGGTCTCTAGATATGCAGTTTGGGGGCGATAGACTCCGTTATGTCTTTATACTGTGAAACTCTGAGAGCATTTGTTGTAGACTAGTTTATCTGTCACGCTATTTCTAGGCAATATGCAACTTGTTGAAAACCTGCCTCTAATTGGCCTACCCTACCGATTTCTGCTGGGGTGGTCGGGTGGTGCGAAGGTGTCGTGTATCTTACGTCACCGGGGCGTCCAACTGATATTGGCTTACAGTTGGGCAAGGCCTGCTATCCTTGTAGCAGATAAGGGTAGATGGGGAATATTTTTATTTCTTCTGTTTCTTCACTTTCATTCCTGTTCCTTTCTTCCCTGTCCCTCTCTTTAATCTCTTCTTCTATCACTTTTCTCCCTTTCTCTGGGAGACGACACAAAATGACCCACAAGGGTTGACGTGTCGTTAAACCCCAACACAATCAATCTACCGATCTCTGCACTATTTGCCGCCGTTTCTTAACCAGAAAAGATTTCAATAATCATTTTTAAGTCAATGGACAGAACGAAACTTTTTGTGTACATGTACGACAAAACATTTTGTATCAAATCGGAACAAAAGTTAAGGCCTGCTTCTCCTTTGTAAAGCGCCAGGCAATACATGGCTTTTTTTTAACCCATTTAAGCCTAGCGTCCTATAAAAGAGACATTGGCAAACAGTGTAGACCCAGATCAGAACGCGGCGTTTGATCAGGGTCTACGCTGTTTGCATAAAAACAGGAATTTCTATAAAACATGGTAATAATAAAAACTAACCAGACCCGCTTCTGTCGGAATCGGATCTGTCCAAAGACTTGAGGTAGAGGATTGCACTAGGCATAAATGGATCAAAGATGTTGAAATCAGTCTGAGAGTAGTTTCGGCCAATATGACTCAACTTACCAGTGACACCCGAATAAATTTTCAAAAAATTCCCGGAATGGGCTCAGTGATCACAAAAAACTATATTATAGTGAAAGTACACTTACATCATTATAAATAGATTCAGTAAGAGAACTTACGGCAGACTGCATGCCTAGCTGTCAACCCAATCATTGTTGATGGCTATGCTTCACTCTTTAATTGCACGACGGCGGTTCGGGCCTCAGACTCAATGACGGCCTCTTCATAAAACTTTAACCAGTGGGTTGGGGCTTGACGATATGCCTTTGGCTTGGCCCGCCGTGGTTCAACTATTGGTTTTCATTTACTCCGGCATACAGTAGAATTGCCATGAGTACTCGTCTTTGTTTATTATAGTGATTAATTTGATTTTTATATTTTCGCTTTGATGCATTGACTGAGTTGGGAGCCTTTATGCGAACCGAATTTTTATGTGTTTCTGTATTAAGAGTAGCATCGGGACCCAGGGTGAAGTTAGCTAGCTGTAAAAGTGCTTTAAACCCCCCGGTGGTTTACTCTACTGACCGTTCTAAGGCGGTGGTCCCGGTGTTAGTCTTACTCTTTGTTGCTTTGTGGTTTATTCTACGAGGCGATTTGTTGTATGTCTTTCCGTGTGTCATTTTGTTCTTGTGTTTTTCAGTCCTTTTAGTATTGCGATTACCTCGCTTTGGGAAGAGAGAGCTAATCATAGTGCTTGTACGTTTGTTCGATTTGTGCTTGTTTGGATTTGTCGGTTTCCTCTTCCTCTTGGTGTCTGGGAAGGGCTGCGGTTTGTGATTGTGGCACTCCTTGAACTTTTCTCTTACCTTTTTTTTTTACATAGACTGAAATAAAAGACGAAAACGTGATGTGATGAAAAATAAAAATGGACCATTGAAAGTTTAGAGAAGAGCTTTGTATATAGGGTACGTCTACTGCTTGTTATTCAATCAAATGAATGGATTTCTTTGTAGTATAACAATCAAGAATCGAAAATCAGATTTTTAGCTTGCAATGGATGATGAAAAATTTTAGGCTGTTTTAATGTCTGTGAAGCCCCAAAAATAAAAATAGTCTGTGGTTCATCATCCAGTGCAAGCTAAAACGCTGAATTTCAATTCTTATATAAACATTTTATTTCATTCGTTCAATTTTCGGTAGTATTCTATGTAATAAGAGAAATTTCCCAAATACCCGCCAAGGCAATATGCATGTGACGTCATAAAAATGTCCGTAAATAATATACATTTATTTCATGCCTGTTTGTGGAATAGTCAAAACTACTGCCCGAGGTGCCGTGGACAGCTCGATGTTCTGTTGCTCGAGGCCGGAGCTATCCACGGTACCGAGGGCAGTAGTTTTGACTATTCCACCAAAACAGCCATGAAATAACTGTTTTATTACCCATATAATGCTAAACATTATTGATTTAGCCAATGAGCGCTGTTTTAATTGGCACGTCAACGTCATTCCAATGAAAGTCGATGTCACCAACTGTGTGATGATAGTCAAAGCTGGTGCCCAGCGCTTTTGCATTGGGTTTAAATGGGTGAAGTCATCAACTGTGGTATAGTCAAAACTATTGGACGGTTGGTGACGTCTGTGATTTCGTTGACGTAGCTCCGGCGCGCCCCAAATAAGTAATAAACAGTTTAAATAAACAAAAATATTTCATTGAGCTGTATATATTGAGCTAGGTAATAATATACAATTATTGACTATTGAGATATTGGATATGACCTGATATTCACCAGAGAAACCAATATTGAGCGAGGCGATGGTAGAACTTTCACCAGTTTTGAAAATATTTGTACTTGATGGTGGATATCTAAGACATACTTTATGTTTTTCTACCCGACCATAACAATCAATTGGTTCATTCATATCTGAATGAATATTATGTTTTAAATGGCTTATTTCTCAAGCTGGGATAGAAATTGGCTTAGACACTACTAGCGACGTCATCAAAACTTGATATTGACTGGCTTGCACGCCAGTGACGTCACTTTTTTCGTGCAAGTCAGTCAGTATTGACTGGGCTGGAAGCACGCCGAGCCAAAGAAAGCTCGTTTATTTATAAATCATATAATAAAGAATGTTATTGGTTGACATTCATAAGTAATATTTTTTGTCATCGCCTTATGTCCACCTTAATGGGGACGTATTACACTGTTTTTCATCGAGAAAAAGGATACGTATTAGAATGTAATGCTTCATTTTAGCACTATAAACATATTTTAATGTAAACATATTGTAATTCAGAAATGAAGGCGATTTTGACGTTCGTTAAATTATGAACAGGATCGGGTCACGAGAAAGTAAACATTGAAAGATGAACAACATCGAGTCACGGGGAAAGTAAACTTTATTACTTATATTTATATCATTTTCCTTCCATTATTTAATGAAAAAATCTGCTACGCGGGCTAACATTGAAATAAAAAACAATTGCACGCAGTTTTCTTGTTTACAACAGAACAGCGTTGATGACGTCATAACGTCGCCATCGACCAATCACATTTTATGTAAATGCACTGAGAATGTAAATATGAAGACTTGAGAACTTGGTAGAACTTTTCACCGTTTTTGACAAGAGATAAGTTTAATGCTTCTTGTTTTACTGCACACCACGCCGCTTCTAAATAGTGATCTTCATTAAAAGGAATACATTGCCCTAAATATGTATCCGTTCCTCTTAACTGACTTATTTCTCACAGAGGATTTTATTACAGGAATATTAAGTGGTCTGGACCACTAAATTTCAGAGCTGGGGGTAATATAATAGATCCGACCATAACAATCAATTGGTTAACCCTTAAAGCGCCAATCACAACTATTGTTGTCTGCTTTGTCTTCTGCTGGTTACTTTAAAAGTCACTTCTGCAAACAGTGTGGACCCAGATCAGACTGCTCCTTAGGAGCAGTCTGATCTGGGTCCACACTGTTTGCCTGTATGCAAAAAAAAGTTTGAAAAGTTTGCAAGAATATTCAGCAGACGACATAAACAGACGACAATTTCAGATGCAGGTTTTCTTGGCGCTTTAAGGGTTAATTAATATCTGATTAAATTTTATGTTTTAAGTGGCTTATTTCTCAAGCTGGTGTTATTTATGGGATAGGAATTGACTAAGACAACTAACTTTCAAGTAAAGGAAGAGAAGATGGACCAGGGATCGAAATATTATAGCTATATACCAAACCACTCCTAACAAACATGTTTTTCATATCTGATTAAATAGTGTGCTTTAACTGACTTATTTGTTTCAGGTGATATTGTTTGGAATATTAAGTGGCATAGACTATTACGGGACAGCTGCTTTTATTTACAGAATATAAAGTGGCTTAGTCCGTTTACTTTCAGGTAGCAAAGGAGAAGTTGAGTTGGGTGGTCTAAATATTATAGCTATAATATAATGACCCGCTCTAGCAAGCAGCTAATTTCCTTCATATCAAATTAAATTTTGTTTTAAATAACACATTCATCGCAGATGTTGCTTTTTCTGCAATATATAATTGGCTTTTTCTGCAATATTTAATTGGCTTTTTTCTGCAATATTTAATTGGCTTATACCATTTAATTACAGGGAATATAGAAGGTAGCGGTGGGTTAATTAAATCGATATAACGAATTAATTGTCTTTAGTAAAACGCATGAAGAATTTACAATAACAGAATATATTTAGTCTAACCGAATTAATAATACTTTTAAGCGAATAAATAATTCAAAATTACGAATATTATAATTAGAAATACTGAATCAATGAATTGTCTCAAAAGTATTAATGAACGAATTAATAATTCATTAAAACGTGTTTCTTATTCGAAATAATGCATTTCTTAATTGTTTTAAACGAATTTATGATTCGAAAAAATGAATTAATATTTCGAAAGGAGGAATTAAGAATCCGTTAAAAAGGCGCAATCAGTTTTTTATACATTCCATCTGTAATTCAATACTTCCAGTACTGTCGTCTAGAAAAATAAAATACACAAGAACTATACAATCTCCTCAAAATGTAATAACATTTTCTTTCCAACTCAGCAAGGTAGATTATAACCATACAACGATGACTAGATATGCTCTAAATTTACGGACTAACATTTAATTAGAGACTTTCTAAATCAGAACAAAATCATTTCTTGTTGAAAAGGGCAGTTCGTGTGTACATGGTGCAACCGTATAAGAGAACGGAACTAAAGTTTTCCTTCTAGTATTTCAGTGAAAGTATTCCTATACAATCCTTGATTTACACATTGTCAGTAACACGTGATAGCCTGGAAATAGCAGGTCTGTATGTATGATCGCTTTCTTTGCATTTCTTGTAATTCTTCTTCACTTCCACCCAACTCCTTGAATGTCTCGTAAGCAACATCCATCAGTCTGTGTAAAAGACGATTTGCGAGGTCCCTTTCTCGAGAGATTCCCTGAAAATATGTTACACGTGATTGTATAGTTATAAGAAAGAAAAGCAACTTATTATACTCTGTAATCACAAGAGCAAACAAAGTGACATATTGTATATTTTGTTCAGATAAAAGTTGTATGATCAAATAATTATCCGACCTATCTTCAGATGCTAACACAGCTAGCAGTCTACTTAAATCTATATCGGACCTTTATCGGCCGGACAAGATTAGGCTGATGACGGTGCGATATAGATTTAAGTAGAATGCTAACTAGATTCTTTTTCAGTACCAGTTCCAGTTACATATTTTATACAACTTCAAATAACGTTTGAACCATATAATTACATACCGCAATGACTGGTCAGTAGAATTAGTATTATTGCATAAAAAGCAGTGCCGCACGCTATCAACAGCCGTGCATTAACCGGCGAAAAGCCGTGTATTAACAAGACAATTCACGCACTGTTAATGCACGGCTACGCAACTTTCAGTATGCCTGTACCGGGGCCACAGAATTTCTGCCGTCACGAGATATGTTCTGTCCGGCCCTAGAACGAGCATAGTCCGTGGAAATTTCATTCGCGAGACATCGGTGAAAAGGCGAAACAAAATAGTGCAAGAAATAACGCGAAATGTAGCAAATGTTTTCAGTTTTTATGCAATAAAAGCGATCGAACATGTTTTTTTCAATGCATTAACATTCGCCAGGCCCCTTGGGAGGTGTTGAAAACCGCGGCTTCGGCCTCGGTTTTCAACATCTCCCATGGGACCTGGCGAATGTTAATGCATGAAAAACCATGTTTGATCCCTATACTGACGATTTTTTCAACGCAAACTCGTCACAATGTGACCAAACGTTCCCATTTGCTGAAACACAGAAGCAATTAGCAATAAGCTTCCTTGGATGTGTATCATTCTTTAGTCAGTGTAAATGTACCTGTGAAGTTTCATGTCAATATTATAAGGAATTATAGCCAATAAGCAAAATTCTACGTGCTAAGTAGTAATCCTCAGTTAACACCCCCCCCCCCCCCCCCACACACACACACACACACTTGATATTCTCATTCTACAAAAACATACCACCCATTCCAGCCAGGGACAAGCTCTAAAGTTTAAAGAGCTGGGGAGAACGGTAATATTGCATACTTTGGCTTCTACGCGGGGATGGGCCAAAAGACTCCTCCCCAGCAGCACCATTTAAAACAATATTTAAGAGTTTCATCTGTATTTCAAAGAATAATTGAAAAAAAAAAAAAAAAAAAAAAAAAAAAGATAAAAAAGGTGTGGGGGAAAGATCGTTTTTCTGTGACATATATGTAACTTAATGTTTTTAATTTTAACTTATACAAAATCAGAAAATGTCTTGCCTCCTGTGACAGGCATACGTGTCATATGGACTGTCATCTGTGGTCGCCAAATTAAAATTCCAAATCCCTGTAATGATTGTGCAAAACAGAAAATCTGTGATCTGTGCCAAGCAGAAAAGTTCTGTTTTAAGTAGAGATCCATGTTTAAATGCTGAAAGATAGTGACTTTCTCCTTTAAATCATACAGAAACTGACTAATTGAAAAGCTTAGTTAATGTGTATAATTGCGTCAGATGCCGTCTTCGGACCCCCACTTGACAATGGTATGCAACCCATGAGCTCTCACATTTAAAAAGGTAACTTTTATCCCATAACCACTGCCTGACCCCGCTGACACAGAACGTGCACAAGTCGTTATCTGTCAGATTGCAATAGTTTGATGATGCATGAATATAGGGAATACATACTTCGGGGGGTTAGTCGGAGCTCAAACTCTATGATTGCTCCGACTTTAAAACTATTCATTAGATGGTCTGGGCCGGTACATTTTATGTCTGTTTCTCTGCTCACCTGAGTTCAACTAATGGTTTTCTTTTGCTCCAGTGTGCCAGTGGTGTTGTTTGACAACCAAGGGATCTCCAAATGTCCTAACACTTTGTTTCTGTTGAGTCCTAATCTTTGTTTCATTATGGGCTTTATCTTGCATTTATCTATTGCCCGTAATGATTCATTATTGAGTTAGAAGACCTCCACACGGAACGAACAAATATATGTTTTCATTACTTTGAAAGCTGAGGGCGAGGGTTGGGATCCCAGAAATCTAGCTTAAGACCTCCACCCACTAACCCCCACTCCCAATAATTCATTACTGACCGTTCCAAGGCGTTTTTTCACATTGTGGTACTTTTTGTAAATTGTTACATAGTGTTTCATTTTCTAATGTTTTTCTTTTAATAATTATGTAATTTGATTATATATTTGGTTAAGTTTAAGTAACAGAGTTCCCGCCATTTTGGGAAAGAGCTGCCAACTCTGCTTGCCTTCTGTTCTTTTATTGGCTGCTTTATTGTATTTGTCTGTCATTGGTATTGGGAGATTGGTGAGTTCCTGGGTTCTTTTATTTACTTTTTATTTAAAACAATCGAGGTTTTAATTAATAATTGAATTTGTTAAAAAAAAAAAAGCCAAAATTTTAAAGAAAGAAGATAATTGGCTAACTTTATATCACTGATTCGAGAATTCCAGATCACAACCGCATCCAGACCCTCATAGATAACTTATATTAATGAACAAGAATGTGGTAAGTGCTGTATCACCTACACAATCTATAAGGTCTCTTGAAACCGCCTTTTGATGAAACCCGCACACTAAAATAGGACAACAATGGGGCAACACAGAAGCCAAGCTAGCAAATGTTATCTTCCTTGCATATCATTCTCGGACTAAGATAAATGCATATGTCTGCATTTATCATACAATATCCCAAGGAGACATGGCCCACATGATGAAATCCTGCAGGAAATTCTGATGATATTGAGTAAAAATCAGGCCACTCAAAATAAGCAAGAACCTTTATTTTGGAACGCGACATATCATCTAAGATCGATGAGAAGTCAGAAAATAGTAAAACAAATACAGACCAAAATGAAAGTCTTTCAAGAAAATTATCTTCCTTGCATATGTTATTCCTGGATAGCATTCTTCAGGACAACGTAATCTTGGACAAAACCCATATTCTTTAGATAAGACACGGCAAATTTAGTACTTTGGCAGTTCGGAAATTTCGTAACGAAATGGAAATTTCGTTTGTGGTTCTTTGTCCTTCTTCCTCAGGGTAAAGGGAAAAATAATTCCATTACATTTTATATGATGAGCAACATGGCTGCAATGTTTTAACCACCTCATGGTAAATGGAAATATATTACATTTTATATAATAAACGACATGGCCCCAATGTTTACCTCCTCAGGGTAAATGGAAAAAAAAAATTCTATTACATTTTATATGATGGTACCACGGCACAACTAAAGGCGAGGGTTGTGGCCACGTAAAATCGATTTAAGTACCGCCTCCAGTAATATTTTACTGACCGTTCCAAGGCGGTGCTTCAGCTGTTTTTTTTTTTTTTTTTTTTTTTTTTTTTTTTTTTTTTTAATTTCTGTCATTGTATCTCTTTGCGTGTATGTCCTAGTGAAATTTTTATTTTGGATAGCCATTTGGCCAATTTTTGAGAAAGAAAATATCATTTTGGCTTTCTACTTGAAGTGTTTTGATTGTGATGCCGTTGCTTTAAGTGCATCCTTTCCTTTGGTATCTTTGAAGGAAAGGTGTTTGGTAATTGTATCGATTCCTTATCATTGCCTTCTTTTCTATTTTATTGGAACACCAAATACATGGTGTCTCGGTTTCATTAAGACTCTACCTACAGCAACGTAGTTGGCAGGCATGAATACGCCACCTCCACCCTCCCCCCCCCCCCCCCCCCGCCCTTCCCGCCCCCACCCCCGCACACACACACCCTAACCCCCATTAGCATTGGCTTAAGCGGAACTCGATTTTCCAATATATAAGAATAGGTTCAATGATTCCAAGGAAAATAAAATAAAAACTGAACTATGATGAAGGACGGGGAGACATTTTATGGCCACCACACAGCATTTACTCGTAACACCAGCCGTAGTGAAATCAAATAAAATTTGTAGAGGTTTGCCTATGGAAACACCAAACAATAAAAGAACGAAAATCGGAGTCTAAATTTCATTGAGCTTCATACGCAGCAATGTAGTTTGACATCACGAAAACATGCCTATATAATGTTGACCCCCTTAAACTCCAAGACACCTAAGGGAAAAAAGGATGCCCATAAAGTAACGTCACCACAATCAAAACACTACAAGCAGAAAGCCAAAACGACAGTTTCTTCCCACAAAATGGCTGGCCAAACGGCTATCCAAAATAAAAAAAAAAATACATACATGCAAAGACATACAATGACAGATATATAAACCACAACAGAAGCACCGCTCTGGAACGGCCAGTAAAAACTTATTAGGGGTGGGGATAGGGGCTTAAATCGATTTTACGTGGCCGCAACCCCCGCCCTTAATTCTGCCGGCCGTGGTATACATAAAACATTTGTTTAGACCGTGTGAAGGTGCCTAATTTATCAGTGCAACATCTCCGAAAACATAAAAATCAAACGTATACAGAGATGAAACAACGATGAGGACTCGACAGAAGAAATTACTGAACTGCTGAAGCAAATGAAAACCAACAGTAGGACTCCGATGGGCCCGACCTGAGCCAGAGCATCAGGCACCAACCGACTTACTTAAAAGTCTTTACGCCGGAGTCTGACCCGCCGGCGTGCAACCAAAGAGGGAAGCAAAGTTAATAACCGTGATTGGGTTAACTACCATGCATGCAGTCTGTCGTATTACATTTATGTTGTACCCAATTTTTATATATCGAAGAATGATTTTATGAAATTGAGTGCTAAAATCAGTGTAAGCATATAATTTTCTAAATTTATATACTAAGTCACCATAAAATTCAGGTTCCGATAGGCCTTGTTGCAAAGGCGATTTAAGTTCAACAATGAATTTTGAAACTAAATCAATAACCCAAATTCTTGTTAAAGACTAAAACCCCAACGACCCAAGTGCATTCGACATAGTAACAAAAGGGCTTGCAGGAAGAAAATATGTCTGCGCGAACCCCCTTTGGTGTTTAAGGAGTGTATGGGGTGGGAATGAATTTCCATATTTTAGCTCACCGAGAATGTTTTAAAAACGTAACCGATCCCTTCTTCTATTATCCACTATTCTCAACGCTGTCATAATACCCTTACTTATACCGCATTTTTTCTGCCTTGTCCTACCCTGCACAGCACATCCCTGTTCTGTACATTACCCAAACCCACCCGGCAGCCGATCCCGCGCAGTTCAACGGCCATCATATACCACTGACATACAACCTGTATCTGTGCTACCTTTATTTAATGACACGTCTTAGATACCACAAGAGTATATTCGTGACATTCGATAACAAGATCTCGATGTAGCCTACCCTTCTGTGCATTCAGGATAATAGGTTTCGCTGACCACATAGAGAACCTTGTGATGCTACAAAATATATCAACGAAGAACAAAGGCGAAAATGCTATGTGGATGCAGTGGTCCATCTGGGCCTTAGCTGTCTGCATATCCCCCTGGAGATATAGTCACATAATAACTCCACTTTGCAAATTATATATATTACATTTCGCCTAATGTCGTATATCAGTAAGACCCTCTGTTACGTAAAAAGTGCCTTCCCGGCATGGTTATGCATTTATATTACTTTTCATGTCGCTTAACTTGCAATTAAATGAATGTTAATTAGTTCTTTAAAGGAAAAATATCTGACTCATAAAATTATATTATTACCGCTACAGGGAATTTATAGCAGATAAACAAATGTTATTGAAATTAGATAAAAAAAAAGTAAAGCGTTTAAATCATTTATTGCAGTTAAATGAAGACTGTTTTGCCGTTAAAACATTTTTTAATGTTTCTACAAGAACTGTATTGAAATTTTTCACGTTTATAACATTTAAAAAGGATTTATTGCGTCTTATCAAGAAATATTACATTTTAACAAAAAATAAAACCTTAAAATGAAGTTTGTTTTTTTTTGTCGTTCAGCGAATGATATACCATTTAAGTATAAAGTAATTCATGATTCAGTTATTTATTAAGCGTATATAAATAAACCAGCAACCTGGCTGACCTGGTTTTGTCAGCAAGATAGCTTATCATGTCCAATAGCAACTATTATCAGTACTATACCTCATACATTTAGATCTGCGAGTCAGTTACAGCGCATATGTAAGCGATTAGAGATTTCCTATTCTGCATCGCCTGCCTCATATATGAATACACTGTGTCATTTGATTAAAGTTGTGTGTGATTCCGCATTAAATGGACGAATGCTTGTTTATATGGCCACCCATAATAACATAATATCAAATATTTTCTTCGTAGTTCAATATTTGAGGGAGAGACAAGTAAAATGATATTCGCTCTCACTGATTCTCGTATGCTTGGATTTCTGTACACTCTGTTTTGATGATATCTACCTGTCTCAATTTCTAAATTGTATGATGATTATTTAGTTCATCTCTATATTTATCATTAATGACACAATAAATATATTTTTCATGATAAACTGTGATATAAATGTGCGATAAGTTGAACGTTTTTATATACTATAGATACCTATTTAAACATCTTTGTAGATCCCAATCGTGACATTATTAAGAGGAAACTGACAAAACCAAACATGCACAAATCGAACAAACGTACGAAAAGCACTAATATTAGCTCTCTCTTCCCCAAGCCAGGTAATTGCAATGCTAAAAGGACTAAAAAATACAAGAACAAAATAACACAAGGTAAGACATAAAACAAATTGCCCCGTAGACTAAACCACAAAGCAAAAAAGAGTAAGGCTAACACCGGGACCATCGCCCTAGAACGGTCAGTAGAGTAAACCGACGCGGGGTTTAAAGTACTTTTACAGCTACTTCTACAGGATTTGTCGGTTTCCTCTCCCTCTTGGTGTCTGGGAAGGCTTGCGGTTTGTTGCTTTGTGGTTTATTCTACGAGGCGATTTGTTGTATGTCTTTCCGTGTGTCATTTTGTTCTTGTGTTTTTTAGTCCTTTTAGTATTGCGATTACCTCGCTTGGGGAAGAGAGAGCTAATCTTAGTGCTTTTCGTACGTTTGTTCGGTTTGTGCTTGTTTAGATTTGTCGGTTTCCTCTTCCTCTTGTGGTCTGGGATGGGCTGCGGTTTGTGATTGTGGCACTCCCTGGACTTTACTCTTACCTTTTTTGTGATTGTGGCACTCCCTGGACTTTTCTGTTACCTTTTTTTTCAACTGTTTGACACACATTAGCATCCACAATTTCTTGTGCGCGTGCGTGCGTGCTTAATTTGTTCAAGATTGGATATCAAAGAATATGATTTCAGGATCAACTAAGTATAATTTTACCTATCTTGTTGCATTAGCGACGACAAATATTGTCAAAATGAGAACCAAACTGATAAGTTATTCTCTATTCGCATGCAAGTTTGACAAACCTTGGTAAGGTACCTCTTCAATATAGCAGGATACAAATTTCCTAGGCGGACAGACAGATGGAAAGATGAAACACTACTCCTAGAAACACATAGACAGAAAATCTCTTAAAAATTGACCTGTTCTACAATTCACTCTTAAATTCATGAAAGGACAGACCACAAAAAAGACAGCTGCTAAAAGAGTCAAATGTTAAAAAATGATAAAGGAAAGCTTGTCAATACGAACATGTTGCTTTTAACGTTCAATAGTGATGCTTCAGTTATCAAAACTTTTTACCGGCTTACACAAGTTGACATGTAGATAGAAAGCCCTCTGTGGTGTTCTAACTGCCATGGTTAGGCCATCATGAAAACAAATGCGCAGTTGATGAAGAATTACTGTGGGAAAATGATACGGATGAATATTACGGTACAAATCACTATAAAATCCTGAAAATGTGTGATCTTTGGAAGCAATCACTTGTCAAGATCAAGGTTAAGTATATAGGAAAGACAAAGAAAGGATAAAGCTAAAATCTCAAATACATTGCTAAGCTTTGAAACATAGGAACGAGTTCTCCTTTTCAAATGTGGTCCAGTTCCTAACAACAAAGGCAAAAGCTAAAATATACGTCTACTCAGTATAGTTTAGAAGACACAAAAACCACATCATGTTCGAAGTAGTCAAAAGTCAGGTTTCTCATTTCTCGTATCTTGCAAAAAAACAACAACAAAAAAAACAAAACAAAACAAAACAAAAACAAACAAAAAAAAAACAAAAACAAAAAACAACAACAAAAAAACCTACTATCGAAAGATATACAGCTGATTTTTTGAATATATAAAGCCTGGATATTGCATGATACAAAACCATTGTATAGCGATCCGAAACTAATTGCATTTTGGCGAAATGCATGCATTTTGCATGATGCTGTTTCCAATGTTTGCCCAGAAACTGTAAGTTATGATAAGTGAAAAGTAAACAGGTATATACTGACAGGTATAAACACACCCGTTTGGCGATAAACTGATTTGTATAGTTTATGTCTAGATATAAATGAGCACTGAAAGTTTTTAAATTCTTGTCACGTTTTTTGTTAATCGGCTTGTACTTTATGGAATTCCGATGAACATTTTTGTTTCCGGAAAATACTTGACTAATTATATTTGGTCTTCATACATTCTTATCGAGTGTAGTTCGTCAACAAATTCTTTAAAATTGTGGACATGATAAAATTTGCAGAGAACTCCCTCAGCATGCACTTTAAAGACATACAGAAGTATAAAACTGTATTGTATACAAATAATATAATAGAAAAACATAAGCACGAACGTCCGAAAGCTGTCTAATAAAATGTGTCAATAAAAAACGATATTGTAAAATTTTCAAAACAAAACAAGCGTTGTCTTACAAGTATATCGTAGCGACCATATTGGACCAGAAATCGGACATTTTTGGTGTCAATCCATTTTTATGATCCTTTTAATACATGGCATCGAGAAAAGGTAGGTGTGTTTGACATAAAGTTTGCATGTGAAATTTTAAAATTGGTTTCGGGCAGTTAACCAGGGTACGCTTCCTTGAATGCAGAAAACAACCCCAGTATCACTTTCTGCTTTACATTTGCATATTCGCATAAGAAAATAATCATTCTTGTTTCTGTTTCGAACACTATTTTATTTCTTTTTTATGACGTTAATCTGAATACGCAAGCGTATATTTGGAATTTGTTAAGTATCAACTGGGCTTCCGTAGAAACACGCCAGTTTTCGCGAAATGCAATGTATATATATTTACTATACAGTTGTTTTATATACAGGCATGTCCAAACTGTCTTCCAATATCAAAATAAATTGTATATCTTTCCGAGTGTAGGGTTAACAATTCTCTTATATCAAAATCCGATTTACAGCCTTCTGCTTCAAGACCAATGCACAACATTCATCTTTAGAACCAAATCAACAGCCAGAATGTAAGCAAACTAATTACAGAAATCTTGGCTGTGTTCAGTGAAGCGAAACAAAGGCGAGTGTTTTTCATAAACTACTTTGCATCGTCTGAACGATATTGTAAAGCCGTCTCATGTGACCTCCAATTGGAGAGAAGCTGTTATTCTCGTATACGAGACTTAATGTTAGATCGAATAAATTACGTCAATAATTATTAATATAGAATAAAATGGATACTATCTAAGCAGAAGGCATTCTCATATTTTTGGTTACGGACAAGCATACATAAAGTTAATTTGCATTGCTGCCATCTTGGTTGTGTTAAAAGGCAGTTGAGAATAGTTTGTAGATGTTTGTTAGCCCCCGCCGAAAACTGTCACAAATGAAAGGAAAGTGTGCTGTTGTTTTACGAGTAACCGTGAACGTTTCTGTTAACTGAACGCAGCCCAGGTCATACTTTAAGGCCACGAACATGTAGTCTTGCTTGCTTGCTAATATTTGCCATGAATATGCAAGTCAAAGTCTTCAGCTTATTTGGAGTAAACGGCTTTTTATTGGATATTCCGACTTTTTGGTACTGGCGAAACCCAGCTAAATGTTTAAAAAAAAATTTTCACCGTTTAGTCAGACCGAATTATGTGCAAAATAATTAGAATCCGTCTAAATAATTCATTTGAAGGACATTTCTTTTTTAAGAATTTATCACCATTTCTGAGAGAGTCTTTATTATTTTTCTAATCTTTCAATAATTGCTTTTTAGAATTCTCGTACTTACGGAAGCATAATTTCATCTGAAGTCCAAATAAGCTGCGTCTTTAACATAAAAAATAGTTTTCTGTATCTGGCTGCGCGCTTTTTCACGCTTTCTAGTTCTTCCTGCAGGACTATAACTTGTTGATCCCAAACCGAACTGTCACAGGGCGCACCAATCTTTTATAAACTGCTTCTTTAACATCTTGATGAAGTCTTATGCGGAAGCATAATTTCATTTCATTGCGAAATAAGCTGCACTTGCATTTGAGGTCGAAATCGATATGGACGCGAACGATCCCGTGCAAATGTAATTGAAGACGAACTAAACTGTTATGAATAACTAAATCAGCCTTATATATACTCACAGGCAAAAGAAAGTATATACTCTTTTCTTGTTGATTTTCTGAAAATCCAACGATGGAATATTATCATGTGCGGTATCATTTTCAGCTTATTTAATTACCTTTCTAATCAACATGATTATGTTATTGTTTTGATTTTCTTTAAAACTTACGTCAATGTGCAAAAGTGGTCAAAATGAGAAATACACAAATAGCCAAAGGGTTGTTTCCTTGCTTGCATTCACCTTAATTTGCTGCAAAATGATGTAAATAATGTCTGATATGACCGCCATTTTGTCTATTAATCTCTAAAATACGTCGCCGCATGTAATTAATGACGTGTGCAGAAATATTATTCCATTCCACTTGCAAGGCGTTGCGTAGTTAACTTGAATTGTTAACGATATGCCTTGATCTCACTCTGCGACCAAAAGCATCCCATACATACTAAATGGGATGCAGATCTGGTGAGAGGGCAGGCCAAGGCAAGACCTTCTCCATTAAAAATTGCTGTGTCAGCCTTGCTTTGTGTGGCCTTGCATTGTCATGCATCAGTGTAAGGGGATCGTTGGAATTGATAAAAGGGACGGCCGCTTGTCTCAGTACCTGGTTAATGTAACCCTGGCCATTAGGTTGCCTTGAACGAAGACGAGATCTGTCTTCCTGTTTGCCATGATCCCACCCCACACCATGACTCTGCCCCAACCGAACCTATCCCTCTGAAGGATACAGCGCCTCAGATTGCTCTCCCTTATGTCTGTACACTCAAACTCTACAGTCATGGTAGTAAAGATTAAACCGAGATTCGTCACTAAAGATGATTCTGTTCCACTGCAGCTTTCGCTATCGAAAGTGAAGCTGTGCCCAGTTCAAACGTGCTGTGTGATGACATTGGGAAAGCATAGGACCGCCTCGATCGAATGGGCCTATGACACACTGACAAAGTTGTCTAAGAACCGTGTCTCGGCTTATACCGTATTGCTTCGCTGTAGCAGATGCGGTTTGGTACCGACGTCTCATGTGAGTAAACTCTATGTGACGGTCCGGTCTGACGTCTGTCACGCGTTGCCACTTGCACTTCTGTTCACATGTTCCACGTGGAAATCATGCAAAAGCGCAATTCGGTCTATTACGTAAAACTTGCCATAGTTTGACTTATATTTCGCTGTGGCTATATTCCGTGACGACCGATATTATCATGTCTCAAATTTGACCACTGTATACATTTAACAATTAAAGTAATAAAAATAAAGAGTGCACACTTTCTTTTGCGTTTGAGTATATATGTATATATTATTTGTATTGTGTACATTGCCTTTATGTGTCTATGTGTATATATTATTTGTATTGTGTACCTTGTCTATGATCCTATTAGGGTATCCTATTTTGATCCTATGAATAATAAACTATATTCTATTCTATTCTTTACCAAATGCACGATTACTTTATCAACAGTCAATAGGCTTGGTAGTTATGTCCCCGTAGGCTGAGTAAGCTGTCATTCCCGTTTGATGGTTGATTACCTCAACGCTTTAATATGCGGCCCGCAGTAAACGCAGTACTTCAGTCTATATTGCCAAAATAAACTGAAAAACATAAAGCATTGTACACTTATTGACTTGAAGTATTGGGTATGACAATATGCATCGGAAAGTACCAGTATTGGCCGAGGCGATAGTCGAGGTCAATATTGGTATTCAAAAGAAGATATCAACGTCATATCCAATACCTCAAAAGTCAACAATTGTTTTATTTTAAAGTTTGTCTTTTCTTTTGATAACTGTGGCAAACAAAATCAACACAGTTCCTATTAACATAAAAAGTGCACGTAGACGTCGGCGTCACTACTGGCAACGTCACTAAAAGTTGATATATAATTTTAGAAATTAATAGATATTAGAAGCGCGCCACTCAGTGTATATCACGATCTATGACTGGGCGACAGGCGGTTCTGAGCCAATGAAAATCAAACGATTTATAACATATAATAAACCAAATATTACAAAGAGGGTCGAGGACTAAAAGCAAATTACAATGAGATACTATTACTTATTATTTATTCCCCAAATATTCTATAAGTCAGGAAACAAAACGGAAGCACTCTGACATAACTTTAGACATTGCTTGAAACAATGACCATTGTCTAAGTGAGAGACCTGCTGTGTTCTAACAGCGGGTCTCTCGAGTAGACAATGGTCATCGTTTCCAGCATAGCTCAGATCAAGATGTGGTCAGACAACTAGATTATCTCCTTCATACTCGTGTCTGACTCCTGTTTGGTATCCTTGCATTCGGAATATACGTCGTCGGCCAATCGTATCACCCCGAAGTTTTTATTCATATACTAAGCATGGACAATGAGGATATTATTGACAAACCATTACTAACACGCCAAACGAATCTAATACAAATGCTAGACCTTAAATTGCTTTATTCATAGGTTGCTTACACAAACATCTCTCGTAAGATGCTGTTTACATTGTGTTAATCGACGACCTTCTTCTATATGCCATTACATCGGTGGGTCTATTAAATTGACACGGTTTTAACGATTCAGGTATGTATAAACGCTGCAATATACGCCTGCCAATTTTGTATGCATGTAGGTAGATAGATAGGTAGGTTGGTAGGTAGGCAGGTACAGGTGTACGCAAGCATGTATGCATTAGCGCATATGTATACATGTGCAACAAATCATAAAAATTCCGGACACTATCGCGAAGCTATTGTCGGAATTTCAACTGCCCAATGGTTAGCTCTAAGCGAGTCCTACATGATAGACATATAGATAAATAGGTTGGTGGGTAAATGGACATCCCACTGTTAATAGATGAATCACAGGCTGCAGCACGGACACACAGGCTACCGTTTTTGAACACATAGGCTACTTCTTATCTTGGCGGAATTGCTTGGGTTTGTGTTAACGTTTTACTAGGTATTCCAATGATTTATTGACATTAGCTTGTCGACAGGAATCGATGATTTATATATGTATTTGCAAGGGTCAGAATATAAAAAAATCCAGCAATAAAATTTACATCCTGCATCAGTAGATCCAGCCACAAAAGATTTGGTACCCGTTTAATTATTTTATTCCCCGCCGCCCCCCCTTCCCCCCCCCCACCCCCCCCCCCCCCCACCCCGCCGCCCCCACCCCCGCGCTCCAGCCAATGATACTTTTGTTTTGGCTGACCATTCTAAGGCGATGGTTCAGGTGTTGTTTGCTCTTTGTGTGGCCTTGTGACTAATCGTGGCTATTTTTTCGTTTTATTTTTTCGTGTTTTGTTCTGTTAGTTGTCTTCATCTTGTAATAAGTGTATCATGTCAAGCGATGTAATCACCTTGATGGGGGTGGAAAGAGCTGGTTGCTTTGCTTTTCTTTGGCTTGTTGGTTATGTACTGTCAGTCTTGATTTGTTTACTTTGTCTCTTGGTGTCATTGGTAGGCTAAGCTCTGTGATTATGACTCTTCCTGTGAGTGTGGCTCTTTTTTTTTTTTTTTTTTTTTTTTTTTTTTTTAAATATTTTCAGCAGATCGTATTCCTAACTACCATATTTTAAAATATACTTAAAGCCATTAGAAACGCAACTAATATATTTGTTATTTTCCCTGATTATTGCAAAGTTTCAAGCATTGAATCAACTTACCTTCTTTACAAGAACACTAGAATCGAAAATTATCTTTCAGAGCTGAACTATGAAAGACGATTAAAATGAACCAAAGGACAAATGTATCATGAATACCGTATCAATAAGTCAACATGGATTCAAAATATTTACAAAATAACGAATCTGACTTGTCATAATGTTGTGTGCTGTTTCCTTGTATAGACGCAAAACTAAACAATTCGTTATACAGTTTATTTTGTATATTACTGTAAGAATGCACTCAGGTATCCACACTTTTCACTCAACATAAGGTAAATCCAGTTGGTATTTTTGAGAAAGTGCATCCATTGATATCACAAATGTCAGCATTCCCACTGCACACAAAATTACAATCAATTTATCACTCTCTAATTGCCTGTTATTGTATGCTGATAACAATTTAGGAGGTAGAACAACAACAACAACAATAATAATAATAATAATAATAATAATAATAATAAGCTTCGGCAAACCCATATAAAATAGTCGTGGTGAATCGATTATTATATATTTATAATCAAAGACACTAACATTTTGTTTATAACGTAAACGATAAATCATGAGAGTTTGCCATTATCTATTTGAAATTTAACGAAACAGAGTGCAACTGGCTGCATTATTGCACGGTCATACGGTGCATTCGTAGTAGTACGTTACGTAAAAGAGTACAACGTTTCTGGCGTTACCGCGTCAAAATGACGTCAAAATGTTTGATTAAATGTTTCTCAGCACGTTACATTCTTTAAAAAGAGAAGCCTAAAATGAACCGTATAGCTTTAGAATTTCTTGGGTCTTGGATGCAGATGCACAGTGCAATGGTTCCAACGGATAATGCAATTCAGGAAAGTCCTAGAACGTAAAGATCTCATTGAAATTTCTGAATTTTTATTAAAAGATCAAACTTTGCAGTTCCGTCATTTTTCGTATATGTTGCTGTTGTGTTTGTTGTTTGAAGTTAAAACTAGGTACTTAACAAGTAGATCCGGTCTATAAACGGTCAGTAGAAGTATTACGGGTCACTTCGATTATAGCATACTTTTATTCTACCCTATCTTTAGGTTACGATAATGGCTGGTTGCAGCATAAAATGAGATTTGATGTGACCTACCTTTGATTTGCTTATTGATATAGGTTTCTATTATTTTATCTCTCAAAGATACGTCTTATATTTGTCAACTTATTTTTAACATGACAAACGATTTTAATTTAAAGATACACGCTCCTAACTTAAAATGATCACGACTTATTTTGGCGAGTATATCTCATTTTTATATAATATACCGCTAGCAGTCACACATTTGAAGCAAACACCTCGAAGTAGGAAGCTTATAGAACTGAAAATATAGACAGCTAGGTAAGAAATTATATTTACATCCTTCTGTAATGAGTTTATGCGCTCCTCTGCATTTTCCGGTGGATGAATGTAGCTACTGGAGTGATTGTTAGTCCGAAAAATAATCCAAGTGTGATAATGCATACACAAGGATGCTTCATTTTAAAACTCTTCTCTATAAACTTTCTGAAGGGAAGTTTCCTCTTTGATTCCAAATATTCAAGAGAAGAAATCTGCGGACGGCAAGATGGCTTAAATGATCTGATTCTTTTGTCATTAATGTTCATCTGCCGCATTGCGGAAGAAAAATTGATTTATCTACATAATGAAATGATAGATTATTAATACTTCTTTGACGAACACTATTATGCTGGTACAAGTAACTTCGATGACCAATTAGGGATTCTGCGCATTGTAAAACATTTTATAGGGTTTCAATGGTTTTAGCCACCATTAAGGTCTTTTCTAGTGATTCGGCTTTCAGTATGGCCGAAGGTGTCTGAATAAATCAATAAACCGGTTCACCGGTTAATGTCGAAGATTTCAATGTTTTTGGATTAGAGCGTTTGCTTTTTAAGCACTTCAACAGTATTTCAGCTGCATATCGGGCAGACAAAAATGGATGGGGCTTAGAACAGTTTGAGATGACACAATTACGAGCCACGAGAAGAACCGCTGTTAGCATTGTGATTTCCAGAGCCTGAACTCTCGTCCAAAGCGACGAACTAAAGAATAGATTTTGAAAGATTTACTCCAATCTATAAAGGGCGGTTACAAGAGCGGTTAAAGATGTATTCGTATCGAAATAATCGCAGCATTTTGTACCTCAGCAAAGTTAGCAAAATAAGTTGCAGTCGTCAACGCATTTTGTTCACGGGTTACAGAATGTGTGAGGTTAACAAAATGCGACAGTCACAAGCCGTGATATGCAGCCTAACAGGGAATTATACAAAAATCGTATCTCGGCAACTAGGAGTTTTACAAAAAATCGTATCTCGGCAATTAGTTTTACGAAAATCGTATCTCGGCAACTAGGAGTTTTACAAAAATAGTATCTCGGCAACTATTCATCTGCTCATGATTTGGTCTCTGTAAAGCAGAGTGGTTAAACTGAAAATTATGTAGGTAATTTCATATATCTCTCATATGCTTTATATGCCTCTGCAAATATAAATATATATATATATATATATATATATATATATATATATATATATATATATATATATATATATATATATATATATATATATATATACTTTTTTTTTCACCGTTAGCTAGCTTCACAAAACCAACACAGTAAAAGAAAAATAAATCTGGGGTAAAATATTACGAAGTAGAAAAGTCGCACGTAAACATTTTCTTCATGTTTCAGTACAACATTTTATCTGTATCCAAATGCCACTTTCTGCTCCCACACTTGTAAAATAAGTGTGTGTATCTCATTTACATATCTTAAACTGACGATGTGACGCACATGATTTGGTCATATGACGCAAAAATTAAAGATAAGGAGGGGCTACTCATAAAAACAAACGATTTGCTCCCAGAACTAATGATTCTTAGAACAAAATCAGTATCACTATAAACCGATCAATGGAGCATCACCAAAGGCTGTAATTTACATTTTAGGATACTATTATTCACATGTTAAGTTGCGACATGTTAGGAAATAATTCTGTAGTTATAAGCACTGTTATAAAATCCATGAACCTAGCCATATCGTCTATACAATATAATGAAATATCATCAAGTTGTGTAGAGTTATTAGGATGATTATAGGTGCGTTAAAATGGCTTGTGATGGCACCAAATAAAATCCATGCCCATTTCACAGCTTCTCAACCTTTTTGGGGAGGAGCACAAAATTTACTGGATTAGACGTTTTCAGATGATGATGCAAAACTACACGTGACGCATAATATCAAGTGTCTGGTAGGAAACGTTTGTACGAAGTCTTTGAGAGAGAGAGAGAGAGAGAGAGAGAGAGAGAGAGAGAGAGAGAGAGAGACATTGTAGTGGAAAATTTTTGCGCTTTTTTTCGTGAACTTTAATCTAGCAGATAATAAAATGCAGGCATATATAGGTAAGTCACAGAAAACGCCGCGGGGTGTCTTGCGTAAGCATTGGATTCGTTAAAAATTCGCTGGTCTTTTCCGTAAGAAAGAATAGGAAATAGCATATTCCCATGAAATAATATACACGAATAACTACAGAATTATATACATGTATAACTACAGAATATACGTAAACTATTCATAAAACGAGGATCTCTTCAATATTGAAGATCTGCCAAGTAAGATAAGAAAGATAAGCCCAGTAGGGCAAATTATGGAACGTACTATGGAGAAGCTCCGTAATGAAATACATTTGTTTAACGGTACTAGGCTTGACAATTGTCTGCATCTAAAATATGTATAAGAAGGTTCCTGTTATTCCATGACAAGTTCGTGCAATGTAGTGCAAATAGTGGTCCCATTTTTGAGGCTATCAATGTCAAGTCTTTCCCGTTTTTTCTTGTTGGTAAGTAACTAAAACGGAAAAAATACACCCCTCAACCAAAAATCTATTAGGCTTGCTAGGGTAATATTTCATGCTCCGTATAACCACGATGTACGCCGAATAAACGTGTTCAAAAGTCTGACAATGACATGTTATGTCTAGCGTAAGGCTATTCAGCCTAGTCCAGTTCAGCGATACATGCCTCTACAATGTCCAAGTAATATTCAGAAATACATGCTCACTACAATATTCAAGAGTTAATTACGTATCATTACGAAAACACGCCTATTCAAATATATTGAGTATTTTACCACCAAAAAATGAAATATTTTAGATGAAAATTCTGGTAGTTGTATTCATATTTCTGCTCAAAACATAGATTGTGGGTACTTGCGAGGCGGTTCTAACGAGTATCCACAATCTATATTTTTAAGCATAAATAAGAAAAATAATGTATACCCCTGTAAACCCCAGTTTTACTGTATAAAAGTGGGATTTAAGGGGGCCAAACTATATAGGCGTGTCTTCGTGATGAATCAGTAGCTGTTGTTGTCAGTTAGGGTTACGTATACGTATACACTCCAGGAATGAAATGTACTCGTGTCCCTGCATCGGCACAGCAAGATTTATCGGTGTAAGTATTATCCCGTCTTTATCACATGCAAATTACATTTGTCGAACGTCAGAAAACGTACCTTCGGATTCGCGCAGTCTGATCAGAATCTTCACTGGGTCCGTTTTTAATAGCCATGGGTACAAAGTTTATTCATACAGACAACGAAGACCGACTAGACTGCACACATGCGCAGATTGATTTAAGTCTTTGTTGAGAGCATATATCAGAAGTTACGTTTTCTCACGCTAAGGTTCTAATGACAACCATTGTCCAGAACATGGACGCACGTATCACACGCGACATATTGATTATACAGGACTGACGTGGATTTGTGGGGAAGAGAGGCGGGGGGGGGGGGGTGGGGGGGGGGGGAGGGGGCGGGCAGAGAGAGGAAGTATCCTGATATTTTAGTAAACGGGCTAAATTGTACCCTAAAATTACTTCAAACAATCTCTATTTAGCTTAATAAATAAATCTAGTTAAATAACACAGTAACCGTCTTTATACCGACACTCGATACAACGAGAAAAGTTTGTTATAATAACAATATGAAAGTCACAAAACCTTCGCTTAAGAGGTGACAGTTAATGAGAAATTATGCAAGACTATTGCATTAAAACTTCAAGCAACATATGTTTGGATATTTGTTAGAATTGCCTGACTGACACAAATGTCCAAAATATATGTTCTGTGATCAAGTATTTCTTACATATCACCTGTCCATTGTCTTTACACAACAAATTCATTTTAATGGCAACATCTTTGGGAACAAATGTTGTCGTTGTAACGAGAGTTCACTGTAAATAACACAACTAAAATACCAAGACAAACTTTTACCAACACATCAACAACAACAAGAGATGTCATCAGACAGCAGAGCTTGCCTGAACAAGTGTCTGTCCACCACCATGAAAAAATGTATAACAACATGATTAAACAGCATGTCATATCTGACCTGTGAAAAAGGTGATCTTAAGACCATGGGGGCACATTGAATGAGGGGACTGGCTTAATAAAGGTTCGGACCTATAACATACAAAGTATAAAACAAATCCATCGTATAGTCTGAAAAAAATTAGCTGTCCAATACTTTAACATAAACGTTGCAAGTCCATGACCTTGACATTAAGGACTCGGGTATTCCTGAATTAAACCTGGGCCAAATATATCACCATACCAAATATAAACCAAGTCCATCGTATGGTCTGGAAAATATGCACTGATAAAAACTTCAATGCAAGACTCTGGCATAAAAATTCCAAGGCATTGACCTTGACCTTTAGTTCAAATGTGTGGTTTGGGTATTGCAATAAAACTTTGGACCTATATCTATCATCATATTAAATAAATCTGACCTGTGAACGAGGTGACAATAAGGCCATAGGTAAAGAAGCGAGGAGGTTGGAGAGGGTATTGCAGAACAGAACTGGACTGATATCTATCATCATATAAAGCAAACCCATCGAGTTATCTTGAATATATTAGTTATTGGAAATTTAAATGTAAAACTGTAATATTAGTTCCAAGTAGGTGACCTTGTTCTTAACACCATGGGCATAGGAACATTGCTGAGTAAAGCTTGTGACCTTTACTGCCATTATACAATATATAAATCAAATCCATCGTATGAGCTGGAAAAAAATACGCAAAACTTTAACATCAAAGTTCTGAGTCCGTGGCCTTGATCTTAAGGTCATAGGCATAGGTGAGGGTGTTGCTGAATAAAACTTTGGACATTAATCTATCATACCAAACATATACCAAATCCATCGTATGGTCTCGAAAATATGAGCTATTAAAATGTTAAACGCAAAATTTTAACCTAAATTTTCTAAGTAAATAAGTGAATGCAGGATCAGATACAATCAGATCCACGTCGAATCCCCAACGCAAAAGGGAAAGACAGACAAATACAATGAGCCACAAACTAAACAACTGGCAAGCAGAGTTGGCAACCCTTTTCCAAAAAAAAAAAAAAAAAAAAAAAAAAAGTGGTTACTCAGTTGCACAAACGTAACCGATTATATCTTAAACTTACATAATTGTAAAAAGAAAAACATTAGTTAGTGAAACACTATATAACATTTAACAAAAGTACTATAATGAAAGTACCGCCTTGAAACGGTCAGTACTAAATTACTGGGGGCTGAAGCTAGCTTTATGGGATCCCATCTCTCGCCCTCAGCTTCCATAGTGGTAAAAATCATATATTTGTTCGGTTCGCGGGGAGGTCTAACTCATCCGTGAATCATTACGGGCAACAAATAATTATCAGATAAAGCCTATAATGAAGCAAAAATGAGGACTCAACAGAAACAACGTGTTGAGACACTTGGAGATCCCTGAGTTGGCAAACAACACCGCTGGAATCAGCTGAATCCCAGTAAAACAGACATAAAAAATCCGGCCCAGACCATCTAATGAATAATTTTTAAGTCGGAGCTATCATAGAGCCTGAATCCCGACCGACCGGCGTGCAATTAAAGAAGTAAGCAAAGTGGTCAACCGTGAATGGATTAGCCGCTAAGCAAGTCGACTGTTTTATGACATCAGTATTATACCACTTTCGTTTAAAACATAAAACAAAAAAGGTAAGAGAAAAGTCCAGAGAGTGCCACAATCACAAACCGCAGCCCTTCCCAGACCCCAAGAAGAGGAAACCGACAAATCTAAACAAGCACAAACCGAACAAACGTACGAAAAGCACTAAGATTAGCTCTCTCTTCCCCAAGCGAGGTAATCGCAATACTTAAAGGACTGAAAACACAAGAACAAAATGACACCCGGAAAGACATACAACAAATTGCCTCGTAGAATAAACTTTGGTCTTGTCAAAATTTTACTAAAACGGTCAGACAATTTTCTCAACTTACACTAAGTCACCATTTAAATTAAGTTCCGACAGGCATTGTAGCAGAAGTATTTTAGTCCGTTATCTTTTTTAGAGACCAATTCGTAGTGTCGACGATAAAACTCAGAAAAAGCTTTCTTAAGTTTATGATACCGATACCCTGTTGGAGAAGTTTGCAGTCAAAGTTTTGTTTCGAGCATTGAAGTCAGCCAAATGACAATAAAAAATCTAAAAGGTGCAAAATGATCCCATAGATAATGAAAATACCTTCTGCACTAGTGTGAAGTACGGGGCACTATCACCAGCTGCAGTGAGGTAAAATAAAAATCTAAAAGGTTGCCTTTGGAAACAAACAACATATTACAGATAATAAAAAGGAGTCTCGGTTTTACTGAGACTCTTCGTAAGCAGAAATGAAGTTTGCAAAAGTGCTTACGCCCTATAGCGGATACGTGAGCAGAACTCGATTTTCAAAGCTACAGCAATTGGCCCAGTGATCCCAAAGAAAATGAAAATAAAGACATTCTTGCAAACCGAATAAGTTGAGAAATGTAAACACCATAAGAAGGTGGCACGAGGAACGTCGCCTTCCAAAAAACGGGAAATCAGTATGGTCAAAATAAAAATGATCGCGTTTGTCAAACATTTTAGATGAAATAAAATCGTCAGAAATTAATAAATGCAAATGTGGCTTCGGTATCAGTAGAATTAGCTTTGTTCAATTGCAATTCAGTAGGATAATTCTAAGGTCGTCCAAATAGCTGGAGGCTGAGTTAAAAGCTTAAATAAATATCAGCTTGTGTATCATCAGAAAGAGCTATAAAAATATCTTTCCTAACAAAACAAAAATAAATCTGTAACAAGAGGAGCACAATTAGTAGCCATCGGAATTCCCACAATTTTTCTGTGCAACTTAGTCCCAAATTTAATGAAAATGTTGTCTAAAAGGTATGATAATGCGTCACAAACGTTTTGACATGACCAAAGTTTAAACTGTTTTTGGTCATCAGAAGTATAAGTAAAGAATACATTCCTATCATTACAAGCAAGATGAGGAGAGCTTTCCCTATAAAGAAAGTGCTCTCAGTTAAATAAACGTCAAAAAGATTACCTTTGAAAACAAAAAACACACTACGGATTAGAAAATGGTAGTCGCGGTTTTATTGAGACTCTTCATAAGCAGTGATGAAATTAGCAAAACTAATATATTACGCCCTCTGGCGTATACATGAGCAGAACTTCATTTTCAAATATACCACAATGGACCCAGCGATCCCAAAGGAAATGAAATATAATCTGCACTATGGTGATGTACGGGGCGACTTTCTACGGCCGCCATACGGCACTAACACGAGCGGCAGTGTAGTAAAATAAATGTAAAAAGATTGCAATCGGAAACAAAGAACACACTACGGATTAGAAAATGGGAGTCTCGTTTTTATTGAGACTCTTCATAAGCAGTAATGAAGTTTGCCACACCGCTTACGCCCTCTAGCGTATACATGTGCAGAACTCCACTGTCAAATCTGCTCTCGTTACCGTGCATGACGGCTACACTTGAGAGAGGGAAGTCTGCATTGTTGAGTTTTCATCATCTTTCTGAATTTAACTTTTTTTTTCAGTGCCGCTTTGTATGCTCGCAATTATATTTTAAGAGATAGGATATAATTATTTCTAGGTACTACTCAGGTTTTATCACAAATCGCCTCTGTTTTCTCTCCAATATAATGATCAAAACTGGTCAAAAAAAACACAAAAAAACAAAAACAAACAAAAAACAAAACAAAAAAAAGACAAAAACAAAAAAAAAAAAACAAAAAAAAAAAAAAAAAAAAACCAAACAAAAAAAAAAAACGCCAAATCGTATAACAGAACCTTGAGCCTGTGCTATGGGGCGTAAAAGACCGAGTTTCCTATTTTCATTCTTTTGCGTGTTCTTTGTTTTCAAAGGCAACATGTTAGATTTTTATTCTCTACTATTGTTCTGTAAAAAAGGATTCTTCAGAAACACGCGCAACGCCTAAGTCTCATAAAAATCTATAACTAGTACTAAGAACGATACCTGTTGTGACTTTTAGGTCATTAAACAAGTAAATGTTTTCATTAGTGCACGATTACATTATACATTAATATTATTTTCACTGTCGGGGAACGTTGGCCATTTTAGGGCAATTACGTGTCCTTATTCATTTGTTTCAAAGTAGAAAACTGTTCTTGTTTCGGCAAATCAGCAATGTAGACAAGCTGTTTCCTATCGGAGTTGCAATGCAAAGACCTCGGGGCCTGGGGGATTACCTGGTGTTTTAAGTACATTAGTTCGAACTAATGTTTAACTCCTAACTGAAGTAGCAAGAGTGCAGTGCTAATGGATCTTTACATTATTTTTAAAGAGACATAACCGATCCTTTTGCTTTAGTGACGTTTGATTTCTCAAAGATTTAGTATCGTATTTAGTTGTGCATCAATATACAAAGTGAAGCTATACATTACAAGCACTAAACATGTCAAGATGATATTTGTTTTACGGTCTCTGTGCTCAGCGGAAATCGAACGAATAAAAGAGAAAAATAAATATCCTTAACTACAGACCACATGGCCGTACAATGACGAATATTATAACAAACGTCATCAGTTGATTAGGATTGGTCGGCACATATCGAGGTCATTTACTATCATTTTAACAACATTTTAACAACAGTAAGACAGATTTTGAATGGCTCACCGGAAAGAAACAGACCATTGGCATTAAACTGATTTAGTCTTTCCAGCTGTACTTATTAGACTATATTTAGTTGACAACTAGTATCTTTATATAATAATTTGATAGCGGTATCCTTTGGAAATACCGAATGAAACATGACATAAAAAAATATCACATTTGGTTTGAAAAAGAGAACACAATCAGCCCACACTATACGTCTGCACATACATTGGAGTATAAAATACGTTTCTTTTCTTGCACACCAGATAAGGAAATCCCGGATTTAACCCTGGGATAGAATTTCTTATCTTACCCAGATTATCCTACCCAAGGTAAGATAAAAAATCGAGAATTCTCACATGTTTGATATGCACTGGTTGTAATGGACGTCACATACTCCATCGTTTAGGTTTACGTCACTGAACGTAATGACGTCATTAAACGCCACAGTAGTGTTATCACAATATGGCGGACGTCAGCAATCGAAGTGACTGCATTGTTAAAAAATACGTTCAGAAATGAAAGGTGTGCAAGAAAAAGAATCTATCATGGGTATGATAGAAAAATCCGTCCCTCGCGATCACAGTCTGGCATCACTGGGCAAGAAAAGGTTAAAAAAAAGTCCAGGGAGTGCCACAGTTACAAGCCACATCCCTTTCCAGACATCAAGACGAAGAGGAAACAGACAATCTAAACAAGCGCAAATCAAACAAACGTACGGAAATCGCTAAGATTACCTGTCTCTTCCCCAAGCGAGGTAATCGCAATGCTAAAAGAACTGAAAAAACACAAGAACAAAATAACACAAGGCAAGATTTAAAACAAATCGTAGAATAAACCGCAAAGCAACAAAGAGTAAGACTAACACCGGGACCACCGCCTTAGAACGGTCAGTAGAATAAACCATCGGTGTTGGGGTGGTGTGTGTTTGGGGGGGGGGGGGGGGTGGGGGGGAGGAGGGGGGAAGGTTAAAGCACTTATACAGCCGACTAACTTCACCCAGTGTCCCGATGCCACTCCTAATCACAACTAGTAAAACAGAAAGCAAAATGGGCAGCTGTTGAAGGTGACCAAAATGCTAGCATCACAACACAACTAGTAGAACAGAAAGCAAAGTGGGCAGCTATTGAAGACGGTGACCACAATGCTAGCATCACAACACATATAGAAGAAACAGAAAACAACATAAAAATCAAACTAGTCACTATGATAAACAAAGACGTCGTGCAATTAAAGAGTATTAATTGCTAATTTTCACAATCAAAGTTCATATAGCCTCTTTCTAATTTAAACGCTGTCTCTTTACGTACTCCATCGTGATTTCTATTTCTGCACTGGTACAGTATAAACTGTTTCTATTGGTTAGTTTTCTGTCACTGCGTTTTGCCGAACATCGTGTAGATCTACATGGTGTAGATTGCGTGTTTGAGGTCGGCCCCGAGCATTCTGGTTTGCTAGGTGTTTGCCATCACCTCTATGGAATGCCTCCAGACCAGATTCCCGTTATCATAAAAACTTCAACAAAGAATTCCGGCCCAGGATCATTACTGATGCAAGTACTTCAGAAAAAAAGTGTATTCAAAAGGATCCAGACAGTCTCTTGTATATAATGAGTGCGTAGTGGTGCAGTGGTTATGTTTCCTGACTCTGAAGGGCTAGGCGCTGCCGTCGTAGCTGGCGTGGGCGCGAATCTCACTCAGCCCAGTGGCATTTCATTTTTATCCCTATACACTTTTTTTCTGAAGTACTTGCATCAGTAATGGTCCTGGACCGGAGTTCTTTGTTGAAGTTTGTTTAAATCTCTATTTATGATAATATTTCCAAGCTTCAGTATCCTGTGGATCCAGATAGTTCCTTGTATATAATGAGTGCGCTAGCGCACCAAACATATACCCTATCCGATGGGTCATTCAGAGAAATCAAGCATAATACTGTTCCATGAAACTTGTTTTTTGACAAGCGTAGTGGTCAGTGGTTATGTGCCATATATCATGGACTTTTCTAAAAGGTGGCGCTTGGTTTGGTATAAAGCGTTAATTTGCTGCTTAAATGAACACATTATTATTTATTTACCTATTGTGGATGATGAGACTGTACGCTGTTTGATGTACTATTGGTAACAAGTCAGAGAAAAGCACCTTTGAATGAAATTAATACATAAAAATACTCATGAATAAAGGATTTCATGTGTTAGAACATACTTATGTCATTGATGTCTGATAAATAATCTGGCAAAATGGCGTCGTGTAAGTAAGCGTAATACTACTACTTGTCTAATGATCCTCAGTTTTCATAAAAAATCAAACAAACAAAGAACAACAAAAAAAAAAAAAAAAAAAAAAAAAGAAAAAAAAAAAAAGTTTCCTAATGAGTCATAATTACTGTCCCAAGTCCCAAGTAAGCGAAAAAGTATCTTTGATCATGTGTTGATAGCTAGCACAAGCCCATGCGCGATCACGAAGTCTCCTCCCTCAGATATCGATGACGCCTTTTCACTCGTTAGAAGTTACTTCCTGCACTCTAAAAACACTCTTGGTGCGGTCAGTATACTGACCGCATCTAGTGAACATATGCCTTTGAGAGTACGGGGTCTGCAATGCTCGAAGACACCATTTAGATTGACCTTCGTAGATAATCGCCGTATTGTGATCAGGCCCGTGACAAAAAGGACACACACACACACACACACACACACACACACACACACACACACACACACACACATTTTCGACGGTCATCATGACAATGTTCTGTGCAGTCTGACCCAGCATGCAAGCTGTTGTAACCATGTTTTATACGAATATTGTGATCAGAATTACTTATATTTGTATATGCAGACTGGTCCGTATATTGGCTGGTTGCATGGCTGCATGGCGTTTCCTTGGCTGAAAATCAACAATGTCATACGCCTCAGCAGTCACGTAGCATATTACTGCGGTGGACTCGTAGTCATCTCAATAGATGAATGAAAGGAGTATTTCTATTAAAGAGGCAACGGATGTAATTTAAACTAAACCACCCTAAATGTTTCCGACGCCGACCTTACAGTACCCGAAAACTTGACTGCCGTATGAATGGCAGACAGTGTAGGCCATGAGCATAGTGGTCTTCTGATCTTGATCTAGATGGACACTGTTTGCCAGCACGTTTGACCAACTAATTGGGTGAAACTGGTATTCATTTTCTACTTATGACTTTCATTTTTTATAATCCTGTGATTCCTTGGAACTTAGCAGTTTCTTCGTAATGATATGTTGCATACGAACAATGAAGCATGTGTATCTTACTGTTCCGTTAACAGATGTAAGGTCCTCACAACATGCATAGTTTGTATTGTAAAATCAATAAAATTCTGCGCGGACTCCATGCGTCTGCCTAGATTTTCAAACGTTTGCGAGTAAGTAACTGGTAACCTTGGGAGACGGGTGTAGGAAACGCATTTAAAACTTTTTTACCTTTTAAATGACAGAATATGTTTTGTGCAAATAGATTAATTCCTGCATTTTTTCTTCAATCGATTTTCAGCGTTGAAAAAAAAAAGTTTTTCTGTACTCTTTAGGAGATTTTACGGTTGGTCGATAGAGTAGAATTTAAGAAGTAGCCGCTTTGCAGCCAATAGTGAAGCATACACGATAAAAATAGCTCAGCAGCCATTCCAAAATTATTATAAATCTCGAGAATATAGTATTTTTTTTTATTTGAACTTAAGAAAATGTGCTAAATTGTCCCTAATAATATCTTTATGATGTTTCTAACTTTTTCTTAGCTCCCCTGAACCTTTATGACTAAAATCGACTAAATGACCACATTAAAGCTTTGACAGAAAAAAATGAAAAACATTACCATTGCTGATTACGTAATGAGACAATAAAGTTCACATGCGTTGTGTGTGTATGTTGGTGGGGTGGCGGGGGGACTATGTGGGTATGGGTGCGTGTAGGTGTTTTAAATTTTTATTTTTTTGTATTTGCCGCAGTGCGATACCACTTTGGTTGCCATGATAACCATTGACATTTCAAAACTTTATATTTGCTGTAATTGTAAAGCCCATGATGTTTTAGATCCATAATGAGCATGAATTCTAGATTTGTTGAAGTCAGATAGTAGGTTTTTATGCGTATGAAGAGTCTTCGTAAAACCGAGACTACCAGCTTCTATCTGTAATGTGTTCTTTGTTTCCACAGGCAAACTTTTGTAGCTTTCACTGCAAGCTGGTGTTAAGTGCCGTGTGGCGGCAGTAGAACGTGTCCCCGTACCTTGCTATAGTTCAGTTTCTATTTTTAATTCCTTTGGGATCATTGAGCCCATTGTGATATCTTCTGCGCGTGTATACGCTAGAGGGCGTAAGCAATGTTTCAAACTTCATTATTGCAAATGAAGCGTCTCAACTGAACATAGATTCCCACGTTCTATCTGTAACCTGTTCTTTAATATGCCTGATGTTTTTGATTTTCGCCACTGGATGAGACTGTCGTATGTTTCAAAGGTTACAAATAAAAATAATACTTGCTATTTTTGTGACTTTAGCGATGGCACAATATTTTGATTGCTATAGTAACAGTTATAGTGCAAGTTTATCTTATTTTGTTGTTTTGTTTCTCGCAATTTTAAAGAAATAATTGTTCGTTTATATTACACAGAAATAGTTCTTATCAGCTTTGTTGAAAGCAGATAATGGCATTTAAAATGTTCATTTTTACCATCTACTAAACCGGTTGCTAATATGTAACTTGTGGTACTAAGCAAGGTGATCTTGCATCGCATATTTTTCGGACGAATTTGATGAATACTTTTATGAGAAAACTAATACATATATACTACAGTTGTTTATTTTATTTCGATACAATTGAAACCATTCATGTAAATTGAATGATAAGTGGACATTTGGGGTCCTTATCGCTGAAATCTTAAACACTGGTTTCCATGACAACCGGTCAATGCAGTAGACGAGTTCTTTCTTCTGTGAAAGTTTTTAATCATTTCTAGTGAGTGGAAGCACAGACGTAAACCTTCTGCCATATGTCACTTTCTGCATGATTTTTTGGGGGAAAGATATGAAAACAAAACACATAATGCAAGTATTATGAGCGCCAAGATATGGAGAAATCACAATTCAGTATCTTTCAACATTTGGTTATATCTCAAAAGGTATTTCCGATGATAGACTGAAACAGTGTACATATACTCCAGGGTTATGAAGCTGTAAGAAAGTACCATTATATCATTTTAGCCCATGGACCCTAATTTAGATCCCAATTCTCATGGCTGATCACATATAATGCTTATTTTAGGGATGATGTAATTAGGTACTGCAAAACTTGTTTCTATTGGGAAATTGTATGAAGAAACTATCAACCTATCCGGCTGTAGGTGAAGGAATTATATATTAGCATGTTTTGTTTATTTCATAAATGATTCTTACTGTCGAGTTGTCCATTTACCAAATTGATCAATTTGCAAGCTGCATTATTCTTTTATGCCTAGTCCGCTATACTGAGCATGCGTATTATGTTACCTTTTCCGTCTGCAGTTATTTAATAACGGACATTCAGTAAGTAAGCCATTATTTGACAGCTGCCAAGCAGATAACACTGGCTAAAGGCCGGAAACATATTTAATGGTGACAAATGCTTTACCTAATTTAGATTCAACCAGATACCATATTTTTCCTGGAGAACTGACGAACCTGTCAAATTGTTAGTGTTTATTTTGTGTGGATTTAGGGTCTTACCAAGCATTTAGACTTAATTATTTGGTTAAATAGACTATATCGAATTGTGATTTATTAAGAACACTCGTGGGATCAAAACAGTAAAAGTGTAATAAAAACGGATAAAAAATTATTTCAGTGTAACTGGAAAGTAGTAATTGCAAAATGCAATTTCATATACCTATGATCATACAGACGACACTTTATTTGGTTGTGCTGACATTACTTCTGTTCGGCTCAAATACCTGTGCTAATGCCAGTGCTCTTCAGGAGTTAATACCTAGATCAAACGATGTATTTCGCACATCCAGGGTATGTATTTGGAATCTACAAAAAATCATACTGTATTTGTAATTGATTCTTATTATGACCCGTGAATTATCGAAATGTACGAGTACATGATACGTTTAATTAATCTTACAGATACTATGATTTCATTTAGAATCGCATTGTTGGTAAGATATGGTTCCACAACAGTTTTACAGTATTTCTGACTGAACGCTACATGCATGTACACGTTTACCTGTTTTACGTAAGTTTTTGCATAGCGTTGCGACGTCGCAAATCTAGACACGTCGTGACAACACTGGCAAAATGAACATAGTAGATAAAATCCCTTTGTGTGTGTGTGTGTGTGTGTGTGTGTGTGTGTGATGACACATCGTCACTGGCTATTATACATATTATATGTTCTATTGACTTAATTCTTCATTCGTTTTTATCATCATTTGACATTTTAAGCATTTTCTCGTTTCCACATATAACTGATTATTATAAAATATTGCATTTAAAACTTGGTACTTGATAGAGCTTTTGTCATTTGCGCCAAAGGAGAAAACGTTTGTAACTTTATGTTTACTTAACTACACGCCAAGCTCCTTCTGTAAAGGGATCTACTTTAAATGGAAATCTTCCCAAGGAAACCATAAACCCCTGTTTAGAAGAGAAAAAACAATTTTATCTGAATTACTTCCCCTGAAGTGTATCACCTCCACTTCAAGTGAAAATAACAGATCGCAATTACACTATACTCACAATTGCACAACCTTTTTTTATAAACCGGTTCTCTTATATTTATAGTCAGTAACTTGTTTTGATGTTTAAATCAGGCAGCAGTAGTGGTAGTTATACCAGTATTTCGCCTAAGGGAAAGATATGGACAAACGTAAAGTTTTATCAATGTTTCACCTACGAAAAATGTATAGACAATCGTTACGATTTACCAATGTTTCACCTAAGGGAAAGGTATGGACAATCGTAAGTTTTACCAATGTTTCATCCAAGAGAAAGGTATGGACAATTGTAAAGGTTTAGCAATGTTTCACCTAGGAGAAAGGTATGGACAATCGTAAAGTTTTATCAATGTTTCACCTACGACCAATGTTTCACCTAAGGGAAAGGTATGGACAATCGTAAGTTTTACCAATGTTTCACCCAAGAGAAAGGTATGGACAATCGTAAAGGTTTAGCAATGTTTCACCTAAGAGAAAGGTATGGACAATCGTAAAGTTTTACCAATGTTTCACCTAAGAGATAGGTATGTACAATCGTTAAGTTTTACTAATGTTTCGCTTAAGAGAAAGGCATGGGAAATCGTAATTTTTTATCACTTTTCACCTAAGAGAAAAGTATGGACAATCGTAAAGTTTTACCAATGATTGACCTAGGAGAAAGGTATGGACAATCGTAAAGTTTTACCCATATTTCACCAAAGAGAACTTTATCGGCAATCGAAGCGAGACATCAGATAAATTAGAGACAAACAGAAAAATAATAAAATTAAGCAAAGTGTAATTTAGAATTATATCTGTAATAACTAGCAATGACAAAACGCTCTTTTCGATTCTAAAAATCAATTATTTCTAAATTGAGTACACATTTAAGGCATCTAATGCCATAACAGTGTTATTTCTGATAACAAGTAATGTTCGGATCAGTTGTACTTGAACAAGCACGCTCATATCTGCCACTATTGTTTTATCAAGTTTCATTTTCCGCAAATGTCTCAAATGCGTTGTGTTTAACTGTGAACCATTAACAAACGAACCTCTCTTTAATACAAGTGTCGTTACGCACATTATATGAGACGCATGCCAGAAATCGTATCTTCGGACATATAATCTGCGCCAATTGAAGATTCAAATCAGCCTGCGCATCCGCGAAGTCTGATCAGAGTTTTTGGGTGACCGCATGAACATTTTTTTTACACACTTGGCTATCCTAAATGCGCCCAGTGAAGATTTTGATCAGACTGCGCGAATGCGTAGGCTGATCTAATCTTCGCTGGGCGCACATGTCTAAAGGAATGCAACTCACATAGTCATATCACTTGTGAGTAAATAAGCAACGAATCAGAAGCAGACAGAAGAAAATATTAGCTGCGGAGGCTTGTCTGCCTATACATGTAGATACAAGATATAAACTGAAAAGTAAAGTTAATTAATAAAAGTACGTGAATTGATGTTTGCAGGAATATTCATACATTTAACATGAATAAGTGACATGATTAAAACTGTTAGAACGTTTATATATTGACGCTTTTTCATTTAACGTAATCTTTTCACAGTTTTCTGCGAATTCACAAACACAATTAAGGTTAAATAATGCATATATTTACAAACAGGACATGAAATAAAGTGTCTTGCTCAAGGACACACCACTGACAGGTTATGTGATTCGAACTTGGTACTTTCCGATCTCAAATCCGACGCGTTATTAACCATTGAGATAAATTCCACACATATGCTGGAGGATAATATTATTTCTTAAATCATGCAAAAAAATATGTATATACCAAGGAAAGATAAGAATTACGGAACAGGTTCTCCCAAGGTACTGGATACCTTGGATATCATGCAATGTAACCAGCAATAACGGTCCAGTGAGACCATGTTACCAGCAATAGCGGTCCAATGGGACCATGTTACCAGAAATAAGAATCCAATGGGGGAAAAAGGTCCCTATGTGGCTATGTTACCAGGAATAACGGTTCCTTTGGGGCCATGTTACCATAAAAATAACGATCCCCATAAATGGGCCCATGTCATCCGAAATAACAATGCCATTGGACCGTGTCACCAGAAAAGCAAATTGTTGAGAATTTCTACAAATTATTCAGCAATGTATTTGATACGGTAATTATGTCAGCAATATGGTCTGTCCTATATAAATGAAACGGAGAAAAAATGTTTTCGTAATAATCTTGATCTCTTTAAAGTTGATCAGTCTTCCCATAATTCATAATCAATAATAAGTGGTTACGAAAGATCACCAATAATCGTTTTGGCATTTGGAGACATAAACATAGTGTTTTCTTTGAGGAGAAGATATACATCCTTCTGTTATAACAGATTTATAGAATATACATATAAGTATAAAGGTAAAAAAGATTGCCTTTGGAAACAAAGAACACACTATAGATTAGAAAATGGGAGTCTCGGTTTTATTGAGACCCTTCATATTGATGTTTGCAACACTGTTTACACCCTCTAGCGTATACATGAGCAGAACTCCATTTTCAACAATTACACAATAGACCCAGTGATCCCAAAGGAAATGAAATATAATCTGCACTATGGTAAAGTACGGGGAGACGTTCTACCGCCGCCACACGGCACTAATACCAGCTGCAGTGTAGTAAAATAAACGTCAAAAAGATTGCCTTTGGAAACAAAGAACACACTAAAGATTAGAAAATTGGAGTCTCGGTTTTATTGAGACCCTTCATAAGCAGTAATAAAGTTTGCAACACTGCTTGTGCTCTCTAGCGTATACATGAGCTGAACTCCATTTTCAAAGATTCCACAATGGGCCCAGTGATCCCATTACTTTGGTTAATCTTTTGATTTTGACGGCAGATTTTGTGGAAAAAGCAGGCTTAAATTCTTACTAAATAAAATTCTAAAAGGATTGGTTGCGCATATGATTAATGATAGAGTGACTCTCAGGACTGAATAATGTGAACCGGACCCTCCCCTCCACTCTCCGTACAACGTGTCATATATCAAAATGTTTCCCATAGTCTGTACTGAAACTGTTGTCACAAAGTAGCATAAATGATGGCGAGCCGAGAAATCCAATATGGCCGCCAACATAGCAGTCAAATAATAAAAATCCACTTCTGAGGTATAAATCATCTTCTTCTTGTTCTTGTGTGCTTTATTTATTCACATACAAAAATAAGAATAATTTTACATTAAACACAAAATTAGGGGTCAAAATATTTGTTTTTCGTATAAGAATAGTATACTTAGAGGCAACAGAAGTTCCCCACCATTACTAGACTGATATTTCTTGCTTGTTTTTAATTAAAACATCAGTTATCAAGGCCTGTTCAAAAATCATGTTTCTGTGTAAAGTATTAAATTGTCCTACTAGTAAGCAGCTTCTATGACCCCCATCCCCTCCTCCTCCAACCCCACCAACCCACTTTCATCGCTCCTCAACTGATGCTAGTGAAAAATGACAAGAGACAGTAGCAAAAATGAAAAAAAGGACAATTTATTAATCGACCACATGATTGTCTTCAGAATTCAGGTTTATCGTTGTTTCATCTCTGTATTCGAATGATATGTATGTTCTCGGAGATGTTGCACTGATGCGTTAGAAACCCTTCACGCGGACTGAACAAATGTCTTGTGTATACTACGGCAGAACTAAGGGCGAATGTTGTGGTCACGTCAAATCGATTTAAGCCCCCTAGTAAAACTTTTACTGATCGTTCCAAGGGTGCTTCTGCTGTGATTTACTATGTCTTTGTATGTCCTGGTGAAAGTTTTATTTTGGATAGCCGTTTGGCCAATTTTTGGGAATGAAACTGTCCTTTTGACTTTCTGCTTGATGTGTTTTGATTGTGGTGCAGTTGCTTTAAATGCGTCCTTCTTTCCCTTCGGTGTCTTGGACGGAAGGTGTTAGGTAGTTGTTTCGATTCCTGATCATAGTACAATACGTAAGACCTATAAATCCCTACCTATCCATACCAGATACCTACCGACCTTCATATACCTACCTGCCATACATCTCAGACCCACCAACACACGTATCTACCATTCACCTACCAGTTCACTCACCTGCATGCATACATATCCCATCCAACTTACTAATCTACCTATCCCTTTGTCAAAACTACATAGCTATCGACACACACACACACACACACACACTACCCACCTCCTCCCCCCAAACACACATCGCCAGCCTCGGTAGCTCAGTTGGATGCGCGTCCGTCTTGTGATCAGGAGGATGCTGGTTCGACCCCGCCAGGTCGGTAACATTCTTTCGCGGAGATTTGATCATGAAATATTTTCTGCGGTCATTCTCTCCTTTCCGCTGATTCAAGAAGGGCAGTTGTCAGTTTCTGGCGAAAGAATGTTCACAATGTTAGCTAACCGCTTAGAGTACTAAGCCTGTCCAGTAAAAAGGTGGTATGGTAAACTGACCGAGCTCGACATGACCCAGTTGTGTTGACTGGGCCGTAAAACCGCAACACACACACACACACACACACACACACACACACACACACACACACACAAATTGCTGTTTGTTTTAATTATACCATTTCTGGTTCCTGTACTTTGATAATTAGACGTGTCGTATGAACTGAAGATGCCGAAATGCGGTTGTTTACTTGTTATAGGAAAAAAAGGTCGTCATAAAGTCACTACTAGTAGTTGAATAAGTAATTTTAAGTGTGCTAAATCTGCATTTCGTAAGCCGGTATAAGAGTTTATATGAACATATATCCAATGCAAAATGACTATCATTCATTATTTCATATAGTAAATATATAGTCAGTGTCTTTAATAATAAATACAATATAATCGGTGAGCCTCAGGCAGTTGGTCGAGCTTCAGCAAGACTCAGTGGGTCTGAGGTCAACATACTAAACTCGTATTTTGGGTTACCATATAGTCGATATACACAAAGACAAACTTAGCAATGTTCAGACAGACAGACATGGACCTAAAGTAAATAGGGTATAATCTGGCGTCCATAAAAAGTAATCATTACTTGGTAAGCATGCTTCGCCCACCATGTCTGTCAGTCTGAACAGAGATTGTAATACAGAAATAGTAATCTCCGAACATCAGACAATAAGTCTGGAAACAGCCACATTATAGGAGTTGACAAGGTCATGATGTTTCCCGTATAATTTTTTATAGTTGACACCTTTTTAGATCTTTAATATCCGGCGTCAACAGTCTTGTAGTAAGCAGTCTTCCTCGTTCGATAAAGCACGGATTCTCAGATCAGGCGCTGGTGCGTAAGAAATATTGCTGCTCAGAAACGGAAACTTAAGTATGGGAAAATTGAAGTCGTCCCGTTTGTCGGAGAGCCTAGAGCTTTCCATTGTCGATACAATAGTATAAATCCAAGTATCAGGAAATGGTTATCGTCTCAGATGTTTCTTTAATTTCACGTTTACGTCGATAGATGAATTCGAGGTTCTCTGCAAATTTGAATTATTTAGAGATAATAAATTCCTATATAGGTAAAAATGAATTGTTGGGCAAGGCGGTTTTTTTTTTTTGGTTTTTTTGCCTGCATAAAATCTGTCTCAGACGAGCACAAAAGCAAGTCGAAAACCATTGGGAACAATAATTTTTACTGCTGAAGGATTCTCGTTAGATACTGTGAGTTGAGCTTAGTTGAGTACTTAGCTGAGTATGCAATACATCGTTGTCTGTGTGGATTCTTATGCGATTCAGGAATCCAGTATAATTTATGACGATCAAGATTTTCGTCAGAGAGGGAACTTCTGAATGACACCATAAACGAATTTTGGTTCTACAGAATATCTTCCCTAGACAAGTTTTCTTCCCTAGTGAGTTTGTATTTCGGGCTCTTTCATTAAGCAGCTGATATAATGTGTTTTAAAAAGAAACAAAGTGCTGTTACACAAGAAACAATTTTCGCTGGAACAACTCCGCATAGATTGATTTTCTTTTTTGTTTTAAGTTCAAACAGTCGATACTTGATACAGCTGTCCCTCTAACATCTTCAAAACAAGCAACACAATTATATATTATGATACATGTGCTGAACTATCGCCTTTACGGAGACACAAATCTTGTAAAAGGCCACGGCAGGTTTAAGGGTGCTTTGTAACCCCGATAATTTATACTGGTGATCAGGAGGTTGCAGGTTTGACACCCGCCATGTCGGCAACATTCTTTCGTGGAGATTGATCATGAAATATTTTTTACGGCCATTCTCTCCTTTACGCTGATTCAAGAAGGGCAGTTGACAGTTTCTGGCGAAATAATTTGCACAATACTGGTTAACTGCTAAGAGGACTAAGCCTATCCAGTGCAAGTGTGGGTAGGTAAACTGATTGCGCTCGAAATGACTTAACTGGGTTGACTCAACACAAACCTCAACACAAACACACTATAGGCGGTTGGTTGTTGAACATTTGCAAAAATGTATAAAATATGTCAGGGAAATCAATGGTAGTGAGTAGCCTATACGGTTACTAGACTTAAGTGGAAGTATTATCGCGCACTTTAATCATATTGGACGCCGGCTCCCACCCTTTATTAGATCACTAGAATTGCTAGTTGCGGTATAAAATCGATTCCTGCACACTTTCATTTAGTATTACTTTACAATGTACTACAGCAATAAAAATCATCTTTTTAGAGCCATACATTTGTCTATTTGCGCTTGACCGTTCATTTATACTACGCCTACCTACTGTCTCTGTAATGATTTTGAAATGTAATGTATTATGAACCCCTGCGAGAAGCATAAATCATCATGTTTGTGATCGTGATATAAATAAGTCATTTGCGTGGGAAAACTTCCAATATGAAATGTTAACATTTTATGGCATATAGGGACATATATACGTTCATGGTATATATCAATTAATGATCATTTCAGGGATCCATTTTTTTTCTTAAACACGTTTATGCTGAACAATACCGTTATGTCAAGGGAATCCGTTGAGTTAAAAGTCAGCATCCATTAGTAGCTTATAGATTATCTAGCAGCTCTAACAGGCAATATACACTGTACTAACAGAGTTACAAACAAATAAAGACCTAAGATTTTAAACTATATTTGAGTAAGGTTATTTATAAATGAACAAATCTGAACAGGAAACGACATTAAATTATCGTTGTCATGAAAGAAAATATCACTTTTGGCTTTCATGAGTTAAATAAGATAGGATCTTAACCCTAGTTCTGCTGAACCCGGATATACCATGCTTTTGCAAACTGTAGATCCAGATCAGTTGGCTTCTGAAGAAACCAACTGATCTGGATCTGCACTGTTTGCTATTAAGTATTTAAATTTATATCAAGTCTGGATTAAGTAATCTGATTGCCTAAAAATTAGAAGTGGGCATGGCATCATAAATTATTCAGTATGACAAGGGTTAAATTGATTAAAAAATTTAATTTTCTGTTCCTTTTGTGCTACAAAATGGCAATAATTTAGCTGAAGTCCGAAAACTGTAAAAAACAAAATGACTAAGTCCGCAATTTTGTTGGAAAATAAATAATAATAAGTCCCCATTATGCGTACTCTAGTAGCTCCGACGGCTGAAACGATAGATGTATCCAAATAGCGCGCGTCCGATTAAGGGCTAGGGTTCCGATGTTATGTAAATGTTAGGTTAGTCTCACAATACCATTTAATAAGGTTAGCTTACCTAGGTCAGGTTAGGTCAAGTCAGGGTCAGGGTTAGGGTTAGGATTAGGGTTAGGGTTAGGATTAGGATTAAGATTAGGATTAGGGTAAAATAACTACATGTAAAAATGCAATACTTTAGCCCCAAGTTTGAAGGGTAGGGACATAAGAAAAATAAAATTTGAAACAATTTTATTTTCTGGCGGGGCTAAAATCCCGTTTCCCCTCCTTTCAGAAAAGGACCTACTCAAAAAGGAAAATAACTGCTCATTTTGGATAAATTATTTTGTTTTGGTTTGTGTTGAGAAAAGCAAAAAGGAAGGCACAAAAGTCATTTCCCTTTTAAAAGTGGCGGAAACTGAATGAAATACATCCAATCCTCGTAAAATAGAGAAATACTTTAATATCCTACTAAACTGGAACTTACTTTTCGCTTCAGGTGAATGGCAACAACAGAGTTTTTGTTCCAGAATCGAAGATAATGAATCTACTCTTCAATGGACGAAGAGAACTGATGGATTTTATGTCACTGCACAACAGGGAAGTGAAGAGACAAAGACAATGCTACTGGTCAATGATTTCTTGTTATTGACAACAGCAATGCTTTGATTAATACAAATGCTCATTCTTTAGTTTTTGGTGCAATTAAAACAGCAAAAAGAATCAGACACGAATAAAGTCCTGTATTTTTAAATACTTAATTGTTTAGTGCTGTCTAAAGCATTACATTTTTTATACGTTTCTTATCTCGATGAAAAAAACAATGTCGTACGTTCTCGTCAAGGCGGGCATAAGGTGGAGGCAAAGAATAAAACTTCAATGTGAAAATCTTCATGAATAGCGTCCTTTGTATACTGGTTATTATGGCGTCGTACGTATATTGCCTTAACGTAGCGTGCCGTAGCATGCAAGATCTACGGAACCCCGGAGGGGACATTTTTTTTTTCAATATTTAGCAGAAAAGAAATCAAAACAGAACTAGAATGGAAATGAAAACAAAAAATTATGTCGTTTAAACGATATAATATATCGTTTAAACGACATCTTTATCTGTCCATTCTGAAACAATAGAGTGGAAATTTAAACAAAAATATGTCGTTTAAACGACATAATATATCGTTTTAACGACATTTTTTGTTTAAATTTCCATTCTAATTTTTCAGAATGGAAAAATAAAGATATCGTTTAAACGACATATTTTTGTTTCAATTTCCATTCTACTTTTTTGGAATGGAAAGATAAAGATATATTATATCGTTTAAACGATATATTATATCGTTTGTTCAACATCATGATGCAATTTTAACAACATAATATGTCGTTTAAACGATATTTTTTTTTGTTTCAGTTTGCATTCTAATTTTTTAGAATGGAAAAATAAAGATATCGTTTAAACGACATAGTTTTGTTTTAATTTCCATTCTAATTTTCCAGAATGGAAAAATAAAGATATCGTTTAAACGACATATTTTTTGTTTCAACTTCCATTCTACTTTTTTTGTAATAGAAAGATAAAGATGTCGTTTAAACGACATATTATATCGTTTACACGATATATTTTTGTCTCAATTTCCAATCTACTTTTCCAGAATGGAAAGATAAAGATGTCGTTTAAACGATATATTACATCGTTTAAACGATATATTATATCGTTTAAATGACATAATTTTTTGTCTTCATTTCCATTCTACTTTTATTGTTTTGATTTCTTTTCTGCTAAATATTGGAAAAAAAATGTGTCCTCCGGGGTTGTTCCGTAAAGATCCGCCTTTTGGCTGTTCCAAATCTGACGTTAACCGAAAATAGACCGAATAAACTCTCCCCTAATATATACTGGAAGAGTCTAATTTCAATTTGAGGTATGTCAGGCTATGTCATTTATATATTCCTACAGGAAAAATGGCTAAACTATCTGCAAACAGTGGAGGCCCTGATCAGACGCAGCGTTCTGTGGCGTCTGGGTAGACACTGTTTGCCAATAACCCTTTTAGGGATTACCAAACTACAATGGGTTAAGCGATCTTTAACCCAAGGTATTAAGAAAAAATAGTTCCTGTTAGGTAGAAAACTACCGAAAATTGCATGAATAAAATAATATGTAAATATAAGAATTGAAATTTAGTTTTTAATGCACTGGATGATGAAAAAACATTAGTCTATTTTAATGTCCCAGAGAAAGTATTTCGGATGTCACCGACATTCAAATAACCTAATGGTTTTCATTATCTAATGCAAGCTAAGATCTGCATTTCAGTTCTTAATAACATACCTACTTGGGAATTCAGTAAAATTAACAAGAATAGGCGAACGAGACACATTGAGTTTAAAGTGGCATTTTGTTTAAAATTAAAAATAGTTTCTCTCTATGTGGTGAATGACCTGAGCTCGAGAAGGTTTCTTAACAGAAAACTTACCTACCACAACCCCCCCCCCCCAAAAAAAAACAAAAAACAAAAAAAAAACCAAAAAAAAAAAACAAAACAAAAAACAAACAAACAAAAAAAAAACCGTGAAACAATGATCACTATATGCTTAACTTGTTTGACGTTCTCTTGTTGTTAACTACTACAGTTTTGGAAATAATAAAATACAGGAATACAAATATTGAATATATTTATTCCAGCTTCTTTAAGGACGTTAAGCAGTAATGGCTGACACTATTGGGACAGAGAATTTCTGTAGACTACACCAGAAGGTTCCAATCTAAGGAATGTTTACATGAAATCTGCTCCCATGGGTGTCCGTCGTGCTGGGCTAGAAGCTATGATCCCACAGAATCTTAAACTTGAGAATACTAGTGTTTTCTTGAGTCTATTCCACGGCTGCTGTGAAGAGTCAGTTTAGGTGGCGTTTAAGGTGGGTGTCAGTTGAAATAAGGCGGACATTTTAGCACGATTGCCGATATCCATATCGGGTGATGTAATTCAACCTCTTATTTAGTCTCCCATACCTCTCTCAGGCCGGAATTCTTTAAGCTAATACAGATCAAAAATCATTTTTCTCCCGATGTAAGGGTGGTCAGATTTTGCCGTGACAGGTAGGCATGTAAAACTCCAGTTCTTGGAGAGATTGCAACTCTCTGGTTAAAACCATCACCGTTTCAGTGAAGGTATAACATGTTACTGTGTAATTCAAAAGAAAATATATCGCATTCTTGTGACATTGCACAGAAACTAGGCATTTTATTGACGGGTGGTGTGGAAGGAGAGCGGCTGCGAAAAGGAGGATAGGTGGTAATTGAGAAGACTAAGGTTTTTCAACACCGTATTTCATATTACTGGTCTCGTTTTAAGTATGATTTCTGATCCAGTTACGGCAAATGTGTTCCTGAAGCTTATTTGTTAATCCTAGTGCCATTATTACCCTTTTTCTGTCCTGCGTCGGTAGTTTCATATATGGCGTCTGTTTTGTCGTAGTATTTTTCTCAGCGCTTTTGGTGCCTAAGGCTGTGCTTCCTGATTGTGGCATTTCCTGGGTATTTTCATTTATATGTTTACATATTTGCCATTATTTTTTCGGCGAGGCGGGTTTAACGAGTACCCACAATCTCTGTTTTTGAGCAGAAATAAGAAAAATAATGTATACCCCTGTAAACTCCAGTTTTACTGTATAAAAATGGGGTTTAAGGGGGTCAAAATTATATAGGTATGTTTTCGTGATGATATGTGACGTTTGTTTCCTCATCTCCTTCTCTTGATGCCTTTGGGAAGGCTGTGCTTCGTAATCATGTATTTCCAGAGGCTTTTCAAAGGGGGGGGGGGGGGGTGTCAAAATTATATAGGTATGTTTTCGTGATGATATGTGACGTTTGTTTCCTCATCTCCTTCTCTTGATGCCTTTGGGAAGGCTGTGCTTCGTAATCATGTATTTCCAGAGGCTTTTCATTTATATTTTGTTCAACTTTTAGGACCAGTACAGTAATGAGGTAAGGTATCCGAATATTTAGGGTCAATACGGTATACCAGATTTTATTACGTATCTTTGCTGTTCTTATAACCATTCTGTTTGTTGTTCGTATAAACATTGAATACAGTCGAATCTCGTTAATTCGAAGTCCAAGGTACTCGGTGAAATAGTTTGAGACATCCGTTCACCGACATATCAGATTTGCAGAATTGAGGAAAAAATAAACCGAACAACCACATTTCACAAATGAATATGTAATTTGAGCACTGAAGTTTGAGACATTTCAAAAAAAATTGTGATAAAGAGGAGAAATTGCTCATTAAGAGCAATTTCTCATCCTTTCCACTATATTCTGTTACCTGTTGTTAGATTTCCATGTTTTAACAGGGACCAGATTTTCACTTCGAGATGAGCGGTTATTCGAGATAAGTGAAGTCGAGATAACGAGAGACGACTGTATAAGCAAATATATACAGTCGAACTTCGTTGGCTCGAACATCTTTGGGACCATAGAAAATTGTTCGAGACATGGGTGGATCGAACCACTGAGGGTTAATTATAGTGCCAAGTCAGGAAGCAAATGGCGATAATTTAGGGTTTTTTTTATTTTATTTTATACACAATAATTGTATGTTGAGTGTACTCATTAGAATTGCCTCGATGAGGCGATTCTAATGAGTACACACAACATACAATTTCACGATAAAATAAGAAAATTTCTCTAAATATTTGTTTTCTTGAGCTATCGGAAGAACTTCGTAGGGACTCAAAAACAAGTTCGAATTAGCCATGGTAAACAAGCCATCGGTGTTCGAGCTATCGAGGTTCGACTGTATGTGAAAATAACCAGGGAATGCCAATATCACGAAACACATTCTTAGGCACCAAAAGAGCTGAGAAACAAACTATGACAAAACAGACGCCACACACGAAACTAACGAGGCACGAACAAAGTACTGCAACAGGGGAACCGCCTAAGAACAGTCAGTGGAAAACTAGGGGCTTAAACCAGTTTTTCTTGCGCAAAACCACGCCTTTTATTCTGAGGCAGCTCCAAATTACAAACATAAGTTCAGTCCACATAGAAGTACTCTACCCCATTTGTGAAACATCACAGGGAAAAGCACATAATCATAAAAAAAACTATGATGAAGCAAAACAATAACTTAATGTCAGTCTGAAGCCAGAACATTAGAAAACCATAAACAAGACCACGATAGAGCGAAAACAAGCAACAATTTAATCCTTAAAGGGGTAATCACAACTGCAGCAGACAATATTTCGATGTTTTTGTTACTGCTAGACATTCATTTTACATGAAATGCCAAGCCTTTTTTTCGTTGAAACTAATAAAAAGAAAAATGACTGTCATTTGCCACAGTGTTGCTCGGTGTATTCTAACTTCTTCGTGAAAACACGCTTTGACATTTGCTTCATACCGTATCTCTTTGGAATTATTCTGGGCCCAGTTGTTTAAAGCGTGGTTAGCTAAACGAGCTCGTTAAGGCTCATTTCGTTAACTGTTTTAGCGGATTCAATATACAATATTCTGATTTTTTTTTGCTGAAAAAATGTGAGTAGCTTTTGTACTGAAAAAGCTACTCACATTTTTTTCAGCAAAAAATTTCAGCATATTAGCGTATCACTTGATGTAAATTTTAACGAATTGTTAACTAATGATGTCGTTAGCTTTGAAGAACTGGGCCCTGAATGAAAGTCCTAAACTATGAACCAGGGCCAGTATTCATCCGGTTGTATTCTATTAGACACGAATTTTGGGACATCACACTTATTCAGATATTAATATGACAAAGCAAGCACGAACAGTAGCGACTTTTACTGCCACTTCTTTATATCTCAAATTAACTCTAAATTGAGATTGTTATAATTTTCAATGTCGAACAGCTCTCAGGCTCTCTCGTTTTGAACAAAGAGATATGTTCTGGTAAAACTGACACTGCTTTCTAAAACTATGATGTCTTTGTGAGTGATAAACGAGTTTTCAGCTGGCAATATTATAGGAAGCTTGTCTTTTTGACGAGATAAAAGTTGGAGGCATCGATTTTTGTATTACACTGGTAACTCGGTAACTCGGAGGTTAGCTCGGAGTGACAGATCTAGTGAAAGAGTGTCTTGTTAGTCTCCATGGCAAACTAGACGGTTATTAGTTTCAATGGCAAATAGGCGGTTGCTCAATCAAATTTAGCTCTATTCATTCATTGCCAATAAAGAAATCTGTCTTGTATGTCAACTTTTTAAATCAGAAATTATTTCATTGTCACTTTCAGAAGCCAGATTTGTTTATGTAAAAATTATCTCGAAATATGTGGAAGCTGCTAAGATATATAAAGGCCATTCGCCAACTGTTTTCTAGCAATCACATCAACACTTTTTCACAAATTTAATCGTGATTTTAGACTTAAATATCGTACAGTGCGCTTAACATCTTCAGAGAGCCAAAACGTGTAAGTATCAATCTTTCTCTCTTAGAATAGGAATGGTCGGGTGTGGAGAAGGTGTCGTGTATCTTACGTCACCGGGGCGTCCGACTGATATTGGCTTACAGTTGGACAAGGCATGTTATCCTTGTAGCAGGTAAAGGTAGTGGGGGATGTTTTTATTTCTTCTGTTTCTTCTTTTTCATTCCTGTTCCTCTTTCTCCCCTGTCCCTCTTTCTTATTCTTCTATCTCTGTCCTCCCTTTCTCTGGGAGACGACACAAAATGACCCTCATGGGTTGACGTGTCGTTAAGCCCCAACACATCAAATTCATTCTTAGAATGCGCGCATGATGCTTTAATAGAACGTTTACTAGGATCAGACACTTCGCAAAACGAAAATTGGCAGATGTAATCCAAATATGGCCGAAAACAGTCACTGATACATGAGTGAAAGTTAAGTATTACACAAAATGGTAATTGGCCCCTTTTAAAATAGCAATTTTTCAGGGCCCAGTTGTTCAAAGCGTCGTTAGCTTAACGAGCTCATTAAGGGCCATTTCGTTAACTATTTTAGCGGATTCAATATACAATTTTCTGAAATTTAATGCTGAAAAAATGTGAGTAGCTGTTGCACTGCAAAAGCTACTCACATTTTTTCAGTAAAAAATTTCAGCATATTTGCGTATCACTCGATGTAAATTTTAACGAATCGTTAAGTAACGACGTCGTTAGCTTTGAACAACTGGGCCCAGATGTTTATCAATGATAAAACATGTGTAGCAATTACTTAAATCAAAGTGCAAATGTAAGGGGTGAATTTAATATTTCTCTTGTTCAACGTAACGAGTTCCCTGCACAATTAACATGGCGCCATTTGGGTGTCACTTACTTTGCTCGTGACCCGAAAAAAAGAAAACAGTATTAGCTTTTAGTAACAAAATATGATTATGGTCTGGTCTAATTATTACAGGGACAGCACTTTCCTGGTGTAAACGGTGGTCAGATATTAGGCGACGATACCTCATGGATAGTCCTTACACATTCTTGTATTTGGGTGCACTCAATCTGATATAGAGTGCGTTCATTCTCACGACAGGTAAACCGTCACCGGTTTTATAATTTTATATTAAAAAAATGAAAGTAACAAACAGGATTGGGATCGGTGCGGGAGAACAGAAAGGAATAGCGCTGCTTCTGCATTAATTAGGTTAGCCCCCCACCCCCCACCCCCCGGCTCCCTAAGTCCACCCTCACAATACCCGGAGATGAAACAATATGATCTGCTTCTTGCCGAAGTTAATTCTATTAAGGTAAAACATGAGACCCAGGAATGCTCACAAAAACATGGCCCCCAGGAATGTTCACAAATTACGATTTCTGTTATGTACAGACGAACGTATCGTAAAATTTTACGTACAAAAATGTCAGTCGTCAGTGGCGCTCATGTAGTAACCGCTTCATGACTGACCTCCAACCAGTGATATACTAGGCATTAAATCACTGTTAAATGTAGCAATGATTTATTTGCATATAGAAGACGAATGATTTTTACCTACCTTTCCCAATAATCGCTTGGTGAAATAAACGACTTAATGTTCTAAATGACTCTCTCGAATCTCTCGGCTTGTTCACATTTTGTAATACAAATGTTATTGAAAATAGCAGTTCATAGACTGATTAAGCACCTCGGAGCTACTAATCCGGTACCCCCGAGTTACCAATATTATCCTTTCAAAATTGCTGCGAGCTTTCCGTTCATAATTTTTGCTGTATGACGTTTAGTATTTTATAAACTTGAACATTATTCGTACGTTTGAGGTCTCAGAGATATATAAAACCTACAGTATACAGATTCAAAATTGAATTTGCGCTGTCTGGTTGGTGAACAATTTGAAATATTCTGCCGATATCTTGCCGATTGTTCGAAGCTTGATTCTACAGAATAGGAAATCTGTGTTTGAAGAATTATGTTATGCCTATGTGACGAGAAGGAAGAAAAGGTATGTTTGCCATAAACTATTTCGTTATTATAGTGTCCAATATCAACTGCAACAGTAGCTTCTGACGGTGTCTATTCAGTGAAATATAATTGAAAACACACTGACCCTAGCTTATCGCGCCTGGGTGTGGTTACCTCCGATTTTTTTTCAAACCGATTTCGCCCGTACGGGTAACCACGGGAAAAGAAGCTTTTGGGATATATATTCAAATAGGCGAGTTGACTTTATTCTGGATAGAATTGTATAGATGAAATACGAGTGCTATGTTCTGTTTTTCTCCTTATACATCTCTAAAAATATAATACTGTTCAACCAAACAAAGAAGAGGCGAGGAACAAGCAATGACATACGGACACGTGGATCCAGGGAAGACTCAGATCAACCAGTATATCTGCACAACCTGGTCAAAGTTTTGATGGACGCTCTTTGGATAGGAAATGATACAAGGTTTCTTCTGGTTGACTCAAAAACTCTGATAAGACTGCGTGGACCATCTGTTTTCACTGAGCGCATATTTTGAAAGGTATATTTATTTCTCACGTTGACGTTCATGTCAATCTTTTGTCACCTACTAATTTTAATCTAGAGTACCAATGGTCCTATACCGCTCACCCGAGTGCTGAGTGTTTTTTGAAATGAATTTGAAAGTCATTATAGAAGACTGTCTTATTGGAAGCCAGGCTAATGTTATGGGACTTTATGCTCCTCCTTAGGACCATGAACCCAGGGGTCTGTACCATAAGTTTATTTGCTGATTATGTTAAATTCTGTGCAAAGGTCGAAGGTCAAGGAGTAACCTTGACCTTTGTTACTTATGTAGCTTCATTTAGTTGATTGCAAATACAAAATTAAAGTTCACAGGTAACAATAGTTTCTAAAAATTAACAATTTCCACTTTTTCCCATATAAAAGCATATGCGAGGGATCAAGGTCAAGCCAGTCATCATTTGAATAAACTACGATAGGCACTAAGACCCTAATACTACATACCAAGTTTCAAGGCAATCAGTCCATTGGTTCCGGAGAAGGTTTTTTAAAATGATTTTACCATATACGAGCATGGCAGCCATATTTGTCATGTGACCAAACTCCTATTTTTTAATTTCATTTCCTTGTTCCTAAAAGCTTTCCTATGAAATTTGGTTACAAATAGCCCAGTTGCTTCTGAGAAAAACAAGTTTTAATTTTCATATCTGAATGACCTTGGACCAAGGTCATTCAGATATAATATTATTTAATGAATATATTAATTTCATCAAACTTGTTACTAAAAATTTTCATATGAAATTTGGTTACAAATGGCCCAGTAGTTTCTGAGAAAAACAAGTTTTAATTTTCATATCTGAATAACTTAAACCAAGGTCAAGGAATGACTTTGACCTTGAATACTCAAATAGTATCATTTACTCATTTAGCTCACTGCATCTATCAATTTTCAGACCACAGGCTGCAATAGTTTCTGAAAAATACAAGGTTTTGACTTTTTCCCGTACAAAAGTCTATGCGAACAAATTTGACCTTAGCCTAAAATAGGTCGAGCTCATCTAAATGTAATTATTTGGAAAAACTAGAGAAAGACTCGAGTCCCCAGTGGTACATACCAAGTTTCATGACAATCGGCTTACTGGTTCGGGAGAAGAGTTTTGAAGTGTTTTACCTTATATGGGCATGGCGGCCATCTTGGTCATGTGACCTAAGCCCCGCGAACAAACTTTCGGTCCCCCATCCCATGGATTCTCCACACTAAATTTGACTTCAATCGGCCCAGTGGTTTCAGAGGAGAAGATGTTTGAAAATGTTGACAGACGACAGATTACAGACGACAGACGACAGACGACGACAACAGAGATTAGTCATACTATAAGCTCACCAGTGAGCCTTCGGCTCAGGTGAACTAATAATTATGCTTATTACGCTTAAGATTCGTCCACTGATTTCCTTTGATGATGTCGTTTCCTGACGCGCATCATTATGCCGTTTTCAGCACGCATCACCCCAGCAATTGTCTTTGTTACAACATGGCTCGGTTCAAGTTCAAAAGTGAAACTGAAATAAAAGAAAAGAAATCATAGTCGGTAACATGACAAATGAATAAATCCATGCGTCATATACATGCGATAAGTTAATAAGCAAACATCTAGGAAACTAAAAACAAAACAATAACATCCTTACAGAAAAAAATATACATCATGCCACTTGCTTTAAATAAAAGCACTGAAAGTGCTGATGGAGGGCGGTTGCCTAAACCCATGGACTGATTGGGATTTACGCTGAAATTAAAACAATGCAAAAACAATACTTGATAACCCCTTTATTGTCCCTTTTCTGCGGTTCATAGGACCGCGGCTAGGGTAACTCTTTTTTCTGAGCGCGTTATTTGCGCTGATCTGTGGTGGTCTATCACAGTTTTATGGACTGGACGGGGGAGTGCTTCAGCAATAAAATACGATTCCCGCAATATAAAATGCATGCTATGCGAATTTCATATTTTTCGGACTTAAAAGTATTATTGAAAAAAAGGTAAAAGAAAAGTCCAGGGAGTGCCACAATCATAAGCCGCAGCCCTTCCCAGACACCAAGAGGAAGAGGGAACAGACAAAACCAAACAAGCGCAAATCGAACAAACGTACGAAAAGCACTAAGATTAGCTCTTTCTTCCCCAAGCGAGGTAATCGCAAACCTAAAAGGACTGAAAAAGTATTATAGAAGGTGTTTCGTTCACTTTACTCAAACGTGAAAGCAAGGTATCAAGTTTATTGTTAAAAATTCAATGATTACTCATCATATCAGTAAATGGATCAGTTGCTTACACGTTACATTGGCTATACAAGGGAAACAGCTTATATAGGACCAAGCCTATACAAGGGAAACAACTCAAACACAACCACCAGATAGCAGCATTCGCCAAGTTCCTACTTTGGTACTTCTTTTCTGGGCATACTTTATTTTATCATTATGTTGGTATATTCTTAAATTATAATTTACTGATAATAATCATAGAAATGAAGTATTTTGAGAATTATTTTGTAATTGTTTGCATGTGCTGAAGCAGAACTTAGGCGAACTGTTGTAAAGATATGAAATGAGTTGCTGTGAAATGTCCCGTCCTCATTACAGAGAAATATAGGTCAAATTGGTTAATGCGAGCAATACCACTCGCTCAGCTTTACTAGGGCACTAGATAAGTGGAAACAAAAGGCAACACGCAGAATAATTCACTATAAGGTACTCGCCTTGAGGATTTTGAACCTCCCCACCCCCACTGTGTATCATTGGGGGAGCTCCCCCAACCCCGCCCCCCCACCCCACCTCTACTTAATTCCCAAAATCATCTGTAACCAAAGCTGTAGAGTTAGCTCGTTTAACTGCGTATTCATATTAGTCCGCCGATATTGTACTCAGTATGATCAAAATCTTATTTCTTTAAAAGTTTGACGTTTTCTTTGGTTTAGTTTATTATTCGCTTTTTATAAGCATTAGAGTGTATAATGCTTATATGTTTGAATGCAGAATAGAGCGTTATCAGCGTGAGCATGGAGCTATATTGATGGGTGATTCTAGGTCGCATCAGCTAAACGAATTTTCGAAATGCGGTTTGTTAAATCTGGTGGCGTAAAACCGCCAACCCCCTCCTCCCACCCACCCCCACCCCACAAAAAATGATTGTTACATGGTACATCAAGTGTGGTGCAAGAAATATTGCTGCGATTATTTATCGAGCCGTGGTATCGTATTTACAAACGTTGTATCTTATGTCATTCTATGGACGACTACCTGTGACAAATCTCCAAATTACCTTGTTCTTAGTCTATACTTGAACTGCACCTTTGCATACAGTTTGCCTTAGGATGCATAAATTTGGTATTTCTTGGATATTATAAATGTAAAGCTGGATACACCAGGGAAGTGGGCCAAAAAGTGATATGAACTACTCGCCCATTTTATTTTGGGGACGAGGTGAGCATACATGTTATATTTGGGACATGCTAATATATGTTATATCTTTTTGTTTTGTTTTTCATTTCATTACAATAAAAATCTAAAAGGTTGCCTAATGGGATACCCTCCCCCTAATAGTCACCCCGTACTACGAAACTTGATATATGCTGATGGTAGTGAACTGACGGTATTGGTCCTTTGGAACCATCGTATATGAAAAAGAGTTCTCCTTAAAGCTGTTTGAGGGTGTAAAAGATGTTTCAGTTTTACTCTATTCCTCATAAACAAACGCATTCAAACCGAGTCCACTATTTTCTGCTTTTCATTTGTTCTTTATTTCCATAGGATCAGTATTTAAGAGAATTAATTTAAAATTGAAACATGTTTCAAGTTTACTGTGATTCAGTGTTAATGCAGTGACCGTAAAACTTCAACCGGTACTTCGATATAGTGTTAATATTATTAAAGTCTATATTCCTTCGGGTGTATTTGGACCATACATTACATGTATATGTGAAAACAGAGTTTCGCTTTAAGCCGCTAGGAGGCGTGAGGGATGTTTTATTTTATCATTTATCATGAACTAATTCGGTCAAACTGGAGTCTGCTACTTTCTGTTTTGATTTGTTCTGTATTTTTGAAGAATCATTATTCCAGGTATTCGATTTCTTCCAAAGGGAAAGGGGAATAACACCCTTTTAAAAAGTTCACTCTTTAATATATTAAAGAGTGAACCTTTATGTTTCATATATTAAAGAAATTAAAGAGTGAACTTTAAAAAGTGCATTATTCCAGGGTTTTTAATTTAATCATGTTATCATACTTGATGCGAAGTTTAATACAAAGTTAAAGTGAAGAAATCAATAAAAATTGGGAATGGAGTTGGTTTGCACAAAAATGATTTTTTATCCTTTCTCGTTTTTTGTGGACCCACAGCTTTGACATATCATACACAATATACACAATATTTTCTTGGCACTGTTGTAACAGTGGAGAGTACCTTGTGCTCAAATTAAGAAAAAAATGAAAAACAGCGTTGACAAAAGTTTGTAGCATTTCAAATAATTCTGAGCACATTTACCCCTATTATCACACGCTCACCGCATATCGGTCGCATTCAATGTTAGAAACAATTCATTACCTTCTTATTAAAATTACTGCCTACAAGCGTTATGGAGAGAACATATCACGGAGTAGAAATGAAAAGTTCAGGAAAATATACTTCGGGTATACTTTTTACTAGCAGTATACTATGCGAAAAAGGCCAACATACTACACAAAGGGGAAACATTGTTCGAGTAAAATCTGTGATTCATGCTTTGTTGTGAGGATACAACATCTGTTGGTTTTCTTACGGTTTATCTAACAGGTACCTACAACTTATATTTTCAGAGAGAAATATGAAACATACCCATAATATGTCTTTTTATTTTACAAAAACTCCTCATCAGGCAGTTAAGATGAACAACCATAAACACCTATGGCGAGTATTGTCGAAGTTGTTTAACACCCCTTCAACAGCAGCCAGTTCTTTTGGAAAGGAATTCTTTTTAAACAGAAAGTAAATATTTTATCTCTACCAAGTGTATCCGGTTCCCTAACATACATTGCAAGACCTACTCTGGCCTAATACACATATTACTGAATAATGAAAACAACTCACTTTCTCAGCAGTTTTGCAAGGACCACCTTTTCCTCATTCATGGCAAAATGTTGACCGATACAATTCCTGAAATAAAACTTTAGTTGTAGCCGAAAAGGATGATACGTGCATTAATATAATGACCAGTCTAAATTAGTCCGTTTATGGCACATCTGATGAAGTATGTTCGCAGAACATACTGACATTTAACTCCAATTTAAATGTGTTTATATAAGAACATACCTGTCGTCTTTTGCAGTCCCTTCATCGGGCAAACTGCTCATAATTAATGCACACAGTTCCCTCTCTTTATTGAATGCAATGGTGAAATAGGGGGTGTAAGGGCGGGAATTTGCCTCTATGCAGTTCTTTTATGCTAATTCAGAAAACATGCCGATTCAATTATACTGAAAATTTTACCAACAAAAAATGAAAATTTTCAGACAAAATTTTTTTGATACTTTTCATAATTCTGCTCAAAATATAGATTATGGGTACACGTTAGAACCGCCTCGACGATGCGGTTCTTACGAGTACCCACAATCTATGCTTTTGAGCTGAAACAAGAAAAATAATGTATACCCCTAAATATCCGTTTTACTATATAAAAGTTGGGTTTAAGGGGGTCAAAATTATATAGGTATGTTTTCTTGGTGCTGGTGATAAAAACGTCAGAAATACTGGAGGAAAATTTTGTTTCATTATAAACCGCCCGCTTAAAATAGACGGAGTTTAAGTTTGCATAAAATTTAAACTGCTGAAAACAAAACACTATACTAGTAACAACGGGATAGTCATTACGACAACACGCTTATTCAAATATACTGAGATTTTTACCACCAAAAAATGAAAACTTTCAGGTGAAAAATTCTGGTAGTTTTCATATTTCTACTCAAAACATAGATGGTGGGTACTTGTTAGAACCGCATTCGCGAGGCTTTTCTAACAAGTACCCACAAATAAGTAAAATAATTTATACCCCTGTAAACCCCAGTTTTACAATATAAAAGTGGGGTTTAAGGCGGTCAAAATTATATAGGCATGTTTTCGTGACGTACTGAAATCTGTACATAAAAACAAACAATTGGACTTTTTTTATTTTCACGTTAAATCAGATTAGATATGAATGAAAGACAATATGGAGAGACTTTGAATGATACGTATTTCGTTTAGGTCGGAGACAATTTGAATGACATGTATTTCATTCAGTCAACTCTAATTTTCTGTCAATTCTTACTTTCTATAAAAAAGAAATTATCATTTTTTTTCAATTGATGGTTTACCTCAGTAATATTTTACTGACCGTTCCAATGCGGTGCTTCTGCTGTGGTTTACTATATCTGTCACTGTTTGTCTTTGCATGTATGTCTTGGTGATTTTTTTATTTTGGACAGTCGTTTGGCCACTGTTTGGGACGAAACTGTCCTTTAGGCTCTAATTGTTGTGTTTTGCTTGTGGTGCCGTTACTTTAAGTGCGTCCTTGTTTTCCTTTGGTGTCTTGGAACGGAGGGTGTTAGGTAATTGTATCAATTTCTGATCATTGTCTTCTGTTCTATTAGCCTACAGGGTGCTTAAACTAAAATGGTAGAATGGAACATTTAATACGAAAAGCAACAAGAAAATATATAACATGTAATAAAATGTTATACAAAGACGTTGCTGAAACTAAGGAGATATCTAGTGCGGTAATACGATTATATTATTAGAAGTCTAGCATACATGTTTTGGTGATGAAAAATTGTTTCTGACAGCCTTTTAACTGTTTTGAATAGCCTAAGCATTGTAAATTAGGGAAAATATAGAATATACTGGTACTCAAACAGCAACAAAATGTAAACTTTAAAGGATAGAAACATGGTATCATAAATGTAATCTCTACAGTATAAAGCTAGGCACCAGACTCTTGAGCAATTATATTTGATTGAAAGGTTTATCGGTTTACATGAAGTTGAACTATTCGCGCAACATTAGGACTCCTACTTTAAATTCTCAGCAAAATGATATGCAAGAAAACTCGTTAACAACCAGCCAGCTTCTTCTTATCTATTTCTACTATCACAAAACTTCATTTCGAACGTTAAACTAACCACTTCAACACCCTCTTAATCGGAACAATCAAACTAATTCTCGTTTCAAATGTAGGCGTTGAATGTACTTTGGCATTTTAATTGATTTATTTCATCCTCTTTTGTCGAAAAACAAACGCTGCTTTAAAAAGATCTAAAAAAAAAAAGGTAAGAGAAAAGTCCAGGGAGTGCCACAATCACAAACCGCAGCCCTTCCCAGACCCCAATAGGAAGAGGAAACCGACAAATCCAAACAAGCACAAACCGAACAAACGTACGAAAAGCACTCAGATTAGCTCTCTCTTCCCCAAGCGAGGTAATCGCAATGCTAAAAGGACTGAAAAACACAAGAACAAAATGACACACGGAAAGACATACAACAAATCGCCTCGGACAATAAACTACAAGCAACAAAGAGTAAGACTAACACCGGGATCACCGCCTTAGAACGGTCAGTAGAGCAAACCACCGGGGGGGGGGGGGGTTAAAGCACTTTTACAGCCAGCTAACTTCACCCTGGGTCCCGATGCTACTCTTAATACAGAAACACCTAAAACTTCGGTTCGCATAAAGGCTCCCAACTCATTAAATGCATTAAAGCGAAAACATAAAAATCAAATTAATCACTATAATAAACAAAGACGAGTACTCATGACTAATTCTACTGTATGCCAGAGTAAATGAAAACCAATAGTTGGACCACGGCGGGCCAAGCCAAAGACATATCGTTAAGCCCCAACCCACTGGTTAAAGTTTTACGAAGAGACCGTCATTGAGTCAGAGACCCGAACCGCCGTCGTGCAATTAAAGTGTGAAGCATAGCCATCAACAATGATTGGGTTGACAACTAGGCATGCAGTCTGCCGCATAATATCCAGGCTATAGCCAATTCTTTTATATCGGTTAATAAGTTTTCTGAATTGCTCCGAAAAGTTAGATTTACCTACAATTTTTCTAAATCTGTACTGAGTCCTATCTTATAAGCTTTAATTTGGTGATGAACAATGTGAGTTTGTTTGTCTTGTTTCGTGCATCTGTAAGCATTACTTCGATCGAGATATCAAATCATTTTTGCTTAACTGTTTATTCGTTTTAACAACGTTCGCGAAAAGCAAAAGGCTTTTTGGTAACAGTAATCAAGTTAAATAAACGTAAAAAGATTGCCTTTGGTAACAAAGAACACACCAAAGATTAGAAAATGCGAGTCTCGGTTTTATTGAGACTCTTCATAAGCAGTAATGAAGTTTTCAATAATACTTACGCCCTCTGGCGTATACATGAGCAGAACTCCATTTTCAAATATACCACAATGGGCCTTATGAGCCTAGAGGAAATGATCTACACTATGGTGATATACGGGGAGACGTTAAGTCATTGCCTTGTAATGCTTATTTCGTTAATGGCTTGTATCTTTATTGAAATTCACCATCCTGACAGTCGGAACGGTCAGTCATTGACTGATAATATTTACTGTTTAAATGACTGGATATCTTTATCGTAATAATTCGGCCTACAAGTCGGAAGGTCTGTAACATTTACCTCTTACCTCTTTAATGGCTGAGTATTGTTGGAATATTCCATCCTGCTGGTCGAAATGCACTGCTATGGCCTGGCAATATTAACATCTTTAACAGCTGGATATTATCTTGGAATATTCCATCTTTCTGGTTTGAAGGTCAGTTACTGCCTGATAACATTTACCAGTTTAATGGCTGGATATATAATTTTTGGTATATTCCATCCTGCTGGTCGGACTGGTCAGTTATTGCCTGTAACATTTCCTCTTTAATGGCTGGATATTATCACTGGTATATTCCATCCTGCTGGTAGGAATGCTCAGTTACTGTATTATGGTATAATTTACCTCTTCAATGGCTTGATATTATCATTGAAATATTCCATCCTGCAGGTCGGAATGGTCACTTACTGCCTAGTAAAAGTTATCTCTTCAATTGCTGAATACTATTATCTAAATATTCCACCCTGCTGGTCGGAATGGTCAGTTACTGCCTGGTAATAGTAACCTCTCTAATGGCTGGATGTTATCATGGTAATATTTCATCCTGCAAAGGTCGGAACAGACGGCCATTGCTTGATGATATCTTCCTCATTGATGGCTGGATAGTTTCATTGGAATATTCTACCTTGTAATATTTACGAGGGATGTTCGAAATGAATTGCTTATTTCTATCTGGAGACTTCAAATTTCAAGTTAGCCCAAAAGTACTCATTTCATGCCCTCGAAGTACTCCCCGTGGCTAGAAATGCAAAGTTTCAGCCGATGTATCCACTTCTTGAAGGCGTCACGGTATGCTGATTTGGGCACAGTAATAAGGTACTGATGAATGGCAGATCCAAATGCCTGTCGGGACTGGTATTTCCGCCCAGCAAGGAATGCTTTCAATTTCGGAAACAAAAAGAAATCACATGGGGCAATGTCTGGGGAATACGGGGGGTGAGGCAAAACAGTTACTTTTTCTTTCTTCAAAAACGCCGTAACTATTGCGGAGGTATGAGCTGGGGCATTGTCATGTAAAAGACGAACATGTTTAAAACCAGTGGCAGGGCGTCGTTTCTGATAATTATTTTCCGGTTTCTTCAGTACTACGTCTTTGTAGTACTTTCCGGTGATGCTTTTGCCCTTTTTCACTGGCACTTTTATTGCGACTCCTTCACCAGAGAAGAAGATTGCATACAAAACCTTCTTTGTACTCAAAGAACGTTTGGCAATTATTGGGCGTTTGCTGTGTTTAGTGGCCCAGATCTTATTGCTAACCTTTCTGACGGGCTCAAAATAATGGACCCAGGTTTCATCACCTGTGACGACATTGGCAAACTGCTTTTTGTCATATTTTGGAAACATTTGAAGCAGCTTTCTGGCCACTTTAACCCGTTGCCTCTTTTGCTCGTCAGTCAACAGATGTGGCACCCATCTAGCAGAAATCTTTCTGACTTTCAAATGCTTCTTCAAAATAAGATAGTGATATGCCTACCTTTCGTGCAATATCACGAACTGTAAATCTGGCATCTTCTTCAATGATTTCCTTTATTTTGGAAACGATTTCTTTACGAGATGCAGAGTTTGGCATTTTTGATGGACTCTACACCAGACTCAAATTTCTTTTTCCACCGCCGAACTGTGTCATAAGACACACAAGAAGGCCCAAAAGCAGTAGAAATTTCAGTCATCAGCTTCTTCAAAGAACAACCAAGTTTTGAGCGAGCTTTGATGTAAGCCCGTATTTCATCTTTTTTGTCGACGCTTCTACCAACCATTTTTACTGCAGTGGTCAATGACTGCGTGTATTCAAATGGCAAATTTTATGTCTTACACTTAGTCTAACATGTACATTTATACACCATTGTGTAGATATTGAATAGCCCTATACAGGTATGTATTGGTTTTTATCGTGCCTCACGTGGATATCGAGCTAGAGGACAATAAGCAATTCATTTCGAACATCCCTCGTACCTAAATATTATCTGGATATCTTTATTTGAATATATTATCCTGCCGCACGTGATGGTCTGGTAATATTTACCTCATTTATTTACCTCAGTCATTGCCTGGTAATATTTACCTCATTTATGACTAGATAGCTTTATTGGAATATCATCCTGCAGACCGGAAGTGTTAGTTTTTGCCTTGAAGCATTTACTTCTTTAATGGCTGGATATGAACATTGAAATATTGAATCCTGCAAGTCAGAATGTCTAGTTATTTCCTGGTAATATTTACCTGTTTAATGGCTAAATATTATCATTGGAATATTTCATCCCGCGGGTCGGAATGGTCAGTAACTGCCTTGTTACATTTGACTTCAATGAATGATATTTCCATTGGAATATTCCATACTGCTAGTCGTAAAGGTCACTTACTGTCTGGTAAACTTTGACTTTTAATGGCTGGACATATCATTGGAATATTTCATCCTGCTGGTTGGAACTGTTAGTCACTGTCTGGTAACATTTACCTCTTTAACAGCTGGATATTTCGTTAGAATATTTCATTCTGCTGGTCGGAATAGTCAGTTATCGGCTGGCAGCATTTACCTCTTTAAAGGCAGGATATTATCATTGTAATTTTCTATCCTGCAAGTCGGAACGACCGGCCATTGCTTCGTAATATTTATTGGAATATTCTACCCTGCTGGTCTGTATGGTCAGCTATTGCCCGGTAGTATTTAACCTTAGTACTATCTGGATATCTTCATTGGAATATACCATTCTGCAGAACGGAAAGGTCAGTAATTGTTCGTAATATTTACCTCATTTATGGCTGAATAGCTATTGGAATATTATTTTCTGCTAGTCGGTATGGTCAGCTATTGCTTGGTAATATTTACCTAATTAGTAACCGGGTATTTTCTCTGGAATATTCAATCTTGTAGGTCAATACAATCAGGTATTGCCTGGTGGTATTTACCATCTTAATGTCTGGATATCTTTGTTGTAATATTCCATCCTGCAGGTCAGAACGGGTGGTTATTGCCTGGTGATATTTACCTCATTAATGTCTGGCTGTCTTTTGAATATTCATATGAATACATTCCCTCCTGCATTCGGAACGGTCATTAATTTCCAAGCAATATTTATTCTCATTACTGGTTGGATACTTCTATTGGATATTTCGTCCTGCACATCGAAATGGTCAGTTATTGTCTGGTAACTCTTTAATGGTTGGATACATGTATTATCGTTTGAATATTCCATCCTGTGCATCGGAATGGTCAGTTACTGCATGGTACAATTTACCTCTTTAATGGATGGATATTAGCATTGTAATGTTTCATCCTGCTGGTCGGAATAGCCAGTTATTGCCTGTTAACAGTTACCTATTTAATGGTTGGCTATTTCCGTTGAAACATTGCATCCTGCACACCGGAGTGGTGAGTTATTGACTGGTATAGTTACATTTTTAGGGGCTGGACATGTTTGTTGGAATATTCTATGCTACTGGTCGGTTTTCAGTTACTGCTTGGTCACATTTACCTCTTCAATAACTGGATATTATTAGTGGAATATTCCATCCTGCTGGTCGAAATGGTTAGCTTCCGGCTGGTAACATTTACCTTCTTTATAGCCGAACATTTTCGTTTGAATATTCAATCTTCCTGGTCGGAAAAGGTCAGTTACTGCCTGTTACATTTATCTCTTTAATGGCAGGATATTATTCTTGGAATGTTTCATCCTGCGGTTGGAATGGTTGTTGCCTGGTCACATTTACCTCGTTAATGGTTGCATATTATCATTTGAATAATCCCTTCTGCTGGTCGGACTCGATAGTTACAGCCTGCTTACATTTACCTCTTTAACGGCTGGTCTTTTTTGTTTGAATATTTCTTTCTCCTAGTCGGAATGGTCAGTAATTGCCTGTTCACATTTACCTTTTTAATGGCTGGATTCCATCGTTGGAATATTCCATCCTGCAGGTCGGAACTGTCAGTAACTGCCTGGTAACATTTAACACTTTAATGGCTGGATATTATCATTGGAATATGCCATCCTGCTGGTTGGAATGGTTAGTTACTACCTGGTGGCATTTACTTCTTTTATAGCTGGATAAATTCGTTAGAATACTCATTTCTGCAGGTCGGAATGGTCAGTTATTTCCTGGCAAACATTACCTTTTTAATGGCTGGATATTATCATTGGAATTTTCCATCCTGCAGGTCGGAATGGACCTGTTTAATGGCTTGATATTATGCTGATGGTCGGAACGGTCACTTAATGCCTGGTAACATTTACTTCTTTAAAGACAGGATGTTATCATTGGAAAATTCCACCCAGTTGGCCGGAACAGTCTATTATCTATTAAAGAAGGTCTTAACATTTTCCAAGTTTTATCGCCGTCATTCTTAATTAATTTCCAAATATAACGTCGGTTTAAAAAAACTTCTACAAGGAGACTTGTCCGAATTTGAATTTCATGGCGACTATATGTATTTCACTGTGGTGGTTTACGGATGAGGTAAAGGACCCCTACGTAATTTGAAGCTGCATCAGATTTAAGGGTGAGGTTTTGCACGACTTAACTGATTGAACCATCACCCCAACCACCACCACCCCCAGTAGTTTTTCTACTGACCGTTCCAATGCATTTCCTCTGTTGCAGTTCTCCTTTGTTTGTGCACCTGTGGATTCATATGTGACCATTGTTTTGTCCTTATTTATTTCTCATTTCACCTTCTTTTAGTGTCTCGGGAGGGCTGTGTGTCGTGGTTGTGGCATTTCCTGGGTAACTTTACATATATATTTGCACAGGCTTACCTTAACTTAGAAGTTATTGCAAATTACTTATGTATGCCAAGAAAAAATTCAGCGTTCTGATCTGCAGCTCCGCGTACACTGTTTGCTAGGTTTTATCGATTCCAGATCATTGCCTTCCTTTCTATTTTCCTATGAGAGGGGTAGTTATTAATGGGGTAGACCCAGCATATTAATCAACTACGGTCACAGACTTACCTAGGTCCAGCAGAGAAGGGGACAAACTGGTAATGGTTGATCTTGTTCAGATTCTCTTTCGAAAATCTTTCGGGTATATACTCCATGTTCTTTTCCCAATGCCGCTTGTTATGATGAAGTGCCCAAATATTAATCTGAAAGATGTACATATATGGTGGTGGATTTATGGTTTAAAGACCCTTTCAACAATGTTTCAGATGCAACAGGTGTGCGTCGTGTATATCCCCATGCATTTCTACAGTCTTGCTTTCATGGCCCTTGCGGACACATAGAATTGCTACCCGTTTCTACGTACCACCCAGTCCACTTTATACTCAATATACTACAGTTTGAGTACAATTGTATGAACAGTACCTGGCTGGTTTCAGGAATTCGAACCAGTTATCTCCTGATTTAAGTAAAACCATCTTACCATTAGGATGGCAGGGCCACAAACGATGTGAAGAATTGAATTGCAATTCATAAAGATTGTCCTTGGAAACAAGGAGAAAATAAAAAGATGAAACTCGGATTATTGGTGTTATTGAGATTCTTTATATGACAGCTATGTAGTATGCAGGGTTACTTACACACCATGCACTGGCTTAAATTAAACCTGATTTTCCAAGATACCAGATTGAATTCACTGATCCGAAGTGACGTAATTATGCCCCTTTCTTTATTTCAGGCAGTATTTCGTGTCCGCTCTATAACTGTAAACCAATTTAAGATTTCTTCACGAAACTGTACAAATATGCCATGATCAGACTATTTGCAGAGAAAAAGAACCGTAACCCTACTTTCTGTACTGATGCAATAATGCCCCTTTGTTTATTTTATATAGTGAGGTTGTGTCCGCTACGTATCTCCTTCACCGATAGAAGGATTTTTTATTCGCTTGTCAAAATACGGGTAGTATTATGTCCTGTCGTTGTCCGTCCATCTGCCTGTCAATCCGCTTTCTGCCCATTAATTTTTTCATGCCCGCCCCTTATATCCTTGACGGATTAAAGGATTTTGTGAAATTTCGGTCAAATGTTCACCATGCCAAGGTTATGTGCAGAATTTGTGTTTGAACACTGTCCGATGAAGGTCAATGTCGCAATTCGAGGTCAAAGTTCAAATGGTAATGTTTGGTGTCCGCTCTATAACTTTATAAACTTTATAGATTTCTTCATGAAAAATGCCCAATTTTGTATGGATTCTCAGGAAAGCTATATAGGACCATTACTGTTCTCCTGTTTGCTTGTATGATGCAAATATTCCTGTTACTGAAATATCGGGCGTATATCGTCCCGCTCCGCGGAGCTCCTGCTATCATTGTTTTTGTTTGTTTTTTCAGAGAAAATAAGACTGCTATTTAATTGGAATCGGCTGGAAGTCAGACGATTCACACGAAATATCAAGCTTTACTTTTACTGAAAATACATTTCAGAGGTTGTTTGCTGTAGTTTTGATTGGCGCTTAAAGGGTTAAAATTGGGGAAATGACTCAAGGTAAAGGAATAACAATGATGATAATTTTATATGTTTTTTTTTTCATTCAAACATGTTAATAGAGGAAACAGAACAGATATTATCATTAATACTTTTGTGTGATCTAGTATTATCTGGACTTGTGGCAAAAGGATAATTCGGATCGTGGGATTGTTATCGTGGGACATGTTATGTCTACCCATTATAATTACCTTAGCGAGTGATTCTAACGAGAATGCATAACATATTTGCTTTAAGAAAAGCAAACCTTTAAGCCACCTCCGAATAGAAATTTGACATTTGCGAGAGCGTATACAAAGATCAGCATACGCACCCTTGCAGTTCAAAAAGAGTCTACGATATTGGTTAACAGATTGTTTAAGATCTATACATTTCGTCTACTACCCAAATACAGACTCTGATCAAACTGTGAATATGGATATGTACGGTAGACTTTGATTTAGAGATGCTTACTGATCTGAATATTTCACTTATAATTCACAAACATTATTTTTCAGGTACTCATTTCAGATGAAGCCTTGACAAACATTCAAATAAATTACCTGTATTGCAGTGCCTTTCGGAAGAACTCTGTCACCGATATCTACCTCTTTGGATAAGTGTCGGTTTACAATAGGTACCGGGCAGTGTAGCCGCATACCCTCTTTAACACACATAGTCAAATATTCCATCTTTGCTATGTCATCCCTGCAAAGTAGAAAGTTGGAGAGTAGAAAAGGCGAGAAGCGGAGATCCGCAACATATTGAACGTGGTCGCCACCGTTCTTAAAGAATGTTCAATATGGTGCTGATCTTCTCTTAAGTTTTAGAGTATTCGATATGCGATCATAGCGAACAGAAAACATTATGTCTATGAAGTACAGAAACAACTGGTGCTTTGAGGCATATTTTCTTTCAAACCGACTAAACCTGAGCTCAAAATACATGTACATCTAAACAAATACCAAGTTTGCAGTCTAATTTGCTGTTTTATTTTGCATAACACTGCACTCACAGTCGTGCATGCTGTTTTAGATTTGATAAATAAATAAATATGAAGATACTGAGGAAAAGCCACAATCACGAACCAACAGTTCTCGAAGACACCGGATTAAAGGTACACAAATTAACAACACAAAACAGAACTCCACCAATAGCTATCATTTCATGTAACCTTTACCATGTGTCGTCGAGGACTTTATTGCAAATCTAAAACAACGTGCACGTATGTAAGACGAACAAGGACCTGAACCAAACGGTAAACAGTAAAATTTCAAGGGGCTTGAACTACGTAAAACATTTTCTGGGTTTCATTCATTCTGAACTATTTTTCAAGTATAACATTGGCTTGAAACACATCTGCACGAAGGGCAAGGTCGTAGCCGAAGTCAACATTATAATATCTATATAGAAAAATCCACGACGTGATTTGACTGAGCAGAATCCGAGAAATCTGGCTATTGTAAATCCAGGGGGGTAATGGTCAGTGTATTCCTTGGACCAAATGCAGTAATACAAATTCCAAAAAAAATACTTTAATTCATTTTCTACTTTTTGGAAATAATAGTTACAACCCAGAGGACAAACAGTAGCGAATCAAATCCTTGATGCTAAATCAACGATCGGGTATGAAACCCCCTAGCCCAAAACACGCTCCCGATCCCGTACGGAAATTACCAAGTAGTCTCACTCGTCTACGGGATTATTGAATTGAGTATATTTTCTATCAACCGAAGAGATACATTAGCATCTAAATATCCTGAAAATTTGTTGAAGTCGGAACTGTAGTAAGGAAGAAAATTAACTTTTACTTTGGCGCAGAGGTATGAAACCCCCTACCGCAACAAAGGTCGTCTAAAACATCCTCCAAAAACGCATACTGAAGTCGGTGGCAAGTGTCTTTGAGACAATATTCTATGAGAGCCTGTTTGAATTGAATAATATCTTTTGCTGTTATGAGACAAGAAATGTTTATGGTATGTACAGAAACATCAGAGCAGGATCCAAGGAATAGGTGATTGTAAACGGGTTTTGTATTTCTCATGCGATGTTAGGCATTTCTTCTGGCATTGGGAGATGCTATATAATAGAATGAGGACGTTGAAAATAGCAGCGAAGTATGCTTTGCCTTTTTCAAAACTTTTAGCTCTCAGGTCTTTTTCTAAGTAGGAAAAATAATAATAATAATAAAAAAAATAAAAAACGCCCTCTTATCTGTCGCAATCGTTGAACGCGACGTGTAATGTTTCTTCTGATCTCCGAAGGATTCAGGGGGTGTTTCTTTACTGTGCTTCGTCGTGACGTCACCAGCGTGTGCTCCTGACGTTAGTTAAATATCATTATTGACAGACCGATAACGATGTTAGGTATCCACATACCTACTACATGTTTGTTCTTAATATACTCTGGACAGTGATTTATTCCTTATGTCCATGATATGTTTTATCGACGACTGGTCTCCTTACGCTATGCTATTAATAGGTCAATTTCAACTGCCAGGATGATACCCGTAAAACTTTAGCCGCGTAAAAGTTACTTTTATCGCCATTGTTACCTGTGAAGTGAAACGCTTTCCCGGTGCTGTAATAAATTTTCTATAGCAAGAAGTATTCAGTTGGTCCTAATAATAATGAAATGCACACCATAGCATAGCGTAACGACAGCACGAAAGTAAAAACAAGAGGCCCATCGGCCACAATACTCACTGCCATTCCATTTTGTCTCGTCAAGTTTGAAGGCAATGGCTTAAATAGTTTTTGAGATACATTGCTTACAAGGTTAAAATGCTGATATTTTCAAATGGCCATAAGTATAATAAAGTTCAATTTTTTTTTCAGAAGTTAATTGGTTCATCTACTTATACTGCCCTTTAAAGTATTTTTTTTCTATTTTTAGCTCTGGCAAACATTTTGTTCAGCAGATCAGAACCATTTTAGCAATTTTGGCAAAGGGGCATAAGAGGAACATTGATTTTGGTTATTTTGAAATCCGGCCACTAACCACGGAGATGCCGTTTAAAGTTTTTTTTTCTATTTTTAGCTCTGGTGACCATATTGTTCAGCAGGGCAGAACCATTCTGGCAATTTTGGTAAAGGGGGATAAGAGGAACATTTCTGTGAAATCATTTTGAAATCAGGCCACTGGCCAAGAAGGAGATGTCGTTTAAAGGTTGTTTTTTTCTATTTTTAGCACTGGCGGCCATTTTGTTCAGCCGAGCGGAACTTCTTTAGCAATGTTGGTATAGGGCCATAAGAGGAACACTTCTGTGAAATTACTTTGAAATCAGGACACTGGCTGCGGAGGAGATGTCTTTTTAATGTTTTCTATTTTGAGCTCTGACCGCCATTCTGTTCAGCCAAGCAGAACCATTTTAGCAATTTTGGTAGAGGGTCATTGGAGGAACACCTGTGCAAATATTTTGAAATCAGGCCATTGGCCAAGGATGAGATGTCGTTTGAAGATTTTCTATTTTTAACACTGGCGGCCATCTTCTTCAATGGAGCTGAACCATTGCGACAATCTTGGATTTCCGATCGACACAATTTTAGCTTGTTTCGATCCAGAAGTCATCCTGTTGCTACAGAGCAAGTTTCGGTTCAAGTCGACCAAAGGTTTGGGAAGAGATGTCGAAAATTGATTTTAAAAATGGCAGCTGTGGCGGCCATCCTGGATTTTCTATCGGTTCATTTAGCTAATTTGGGTCTACTAAGCACCCTAATGCTCATCATCAAGTTTTGATTCAACATATAAAAGCAAATTTGACCTTGCCGTAAAAAGGTCAAACATCAACGTAGGACCACCATTTTTTGTAGATATCTTGTCCCCGATGATTTGTGCAAATGTAAGGCACCAGGGCTTATTTGGTTCTGGAGAAGAAGATTTTTTAAGGTTTTTACCATTTATGAGCATGACAGCCATCTTGGTCAATGGACCATGACCATTTTAGCAATCTTTCGTCCCCCAGCCCCAAGGAGGCTCCACATGAAATTTGAACAACATTGGTCCAGAGGCTTCAGAGGAGGTCGTTTGAAATGCTCAACATTTTCCCATACAAATATACAGGGCCCATGCAAATGCATAGGGAAGCAAACTTGACCTCGCCATAAAAAAGTCAAATGTCAATTTACAATCATTATTTTAGCAACTTTGGTAGACCTCTCTCTCGTCCCCGATAATTTGTGCAAAGATTCAGCCCAAGGCATCCTCTGTTCTGGAGATGAAGAATTTTAAAGGTTTTTAACATATATGGGCATGGCGGCCATCTTGGTCAATGGACCGCAACCATTTTAACCGTCTTTCATTCCCCTGCCCCAAGATGGCTCCACATGAAATTTGAGCAATATTGGCCCAAAGGCTTCAGAGGAGAAGTCGTTTGAAATTCTCAAAATTTTCCCATACAAATGTATGGTGCCCATACAAATGCAAAGTGAAGCAAACTTGACCACGCCATAAAAAAGTCAAATGTCAATGTACAACCATTATTTTAGCAACTTTGGTAGACTTCCCGTCCCCGATGATTTTTGCAAAGATTCAGCCCCAAGGCATCCTCGGTTCTGGAGAAGATTTTTAAAGGTTTTTACCATATATGGGCATGGCGGCCAGTTTGTCAACGGACCGCAACCATTTTATTAATTTCATTCCCCTGCCCCAAGGAGGCTTCACATGAAATTTGAGCAAAATTGGCCCAGTGTCTTCAGAGGAGAAGTCGTTTGAAATTCTCAAAATTTTCCCATACAAATGTATGGTGCCCATACAAATGCATAGGGAAGCAAATTTGACCTCACCGTAAAAAATCAAATGTCAATGTTCAACCATTATTTCAGGAACTTTGGTAGACCTCCCGTCCCCGTTGATTTGTGCAGAGATTCAGCCCCAATGCTTCCTTGGTTCTGGAGAAGAAGATTTTTAAAGGTTTTTACCATATATGGGCATGGCGGCCAATTTGGTCAATGGACCGCAACCATTTTATTAATTTCATTCCCCTGTCCCAAGGAGGCTCCACATGAAATTTGAGCAAAATTGGCCCAGTGTCTTCAGAGGAGAAGTCGTTTGAAATTCTCAATATTTGTCCCATACAAATGTATGGTGCCCATACAAATGCATAGGGAAGCAAATTTGACCTCACCGTAAAAAAAACAAATGTCAGTGTACAACCATTATTTCAGGAACTTTGGTAGACCTCCCGTCCCCGTTGATTTGTGCAAAGATTCAGCCCCAATGCTTCCTTGGTTCTAGAGAAGAAGATTTTTAAAAGTTTTTACCATATATGAGCATGGTGGCCATCTTGGTCAACGAATCGCCACCATTTTAGTAATCTTTCGTTCCCCAGCCTAAGGAGGCTCCATAAGAAATTTGAACAAAATTGGCTCAGCGCCTTCAGAGGAGGTCGTTTGAAAATGTTAACGGACGGACGGACGCACGAACGACGGGCGAAAAGTGATCACTATAGCTCATCCTGAGCATAGCTCAGGTAGGCTAAAAACAACAACAAAAAAAGGGGCGCAAGCAAAATCGGACACAAGATAAAGGCGATGAGTTTCCACAACATACAATGAACACAGCATAACAACATATAATGAAGCTCGCACATAACATAACGAATTATAGACATAATATAATTACTGTATGACATAATATAAATGTATATTGACAGAATTTAATGATAAATGATACTATAAAGAAAAGTGCACAAACCATAGTTACGAAATGATAATATATAGGAAAAAATGTACAGCATATAATGATGAAATGTCACCATATAAAGACGTAATGACATCACATTAAGAAACACTGACATCACATCAAGAAGAAATGACATCATATCAAACGTTTGCTCAACATAAAACAGCCCGGGCGTCCCATAAAAGGGTACGAGAGGAGCCGCTACCTTTGTGTATGTCATGACAATGGATAATTTTGGAAAATATTCGCCTCGCCAAGGAAAAGTTTATGATTTCCTGCTTGCCCGTTTTCAGGAAAGAGACGAAAACCATTTTTAAACAGAATCGCAGAAAATGTATCCATTCACTTCAAGAGGACAGCCAAATTGTTAGAATTGTAAGGATTAACCATCAATTATGCAAAATGCATCAATTATGCAATTATGCAAAAAAGTGATACAAAACGCTAATACCCGGGAAAGACCACATTCACGGTTTACAGCCCTCCCCGGTTGAATGACGTCAAACAACACAAAACAGCACTTCCTCGAAAATGTAATGAAATAGAAACAAAGAGAAATTGCGAAAGAGAAATACCAGCTTGGAACAAGCCAAGAGGCCCTTTATCCTGATTTTAAAAGCGCTAAATCCTCATTTTTAATGGTGAAGTCTTATTTGTTCTAGCAGATTTTCTAAAAGTGAGTTAACTGTTCTGAGTCAACTTTTGTTAAAACAGGTATTTAAAATGCAGTGTATGTATACAGTTCCTGAAGAAATCATATCCACCTATAATATTATTGCGAATCCTATACAAAAGTTGTTCACCCCGCTCAAACAATATCCAAAACTTCTGACTATATCAAAACTGTCAACTTCGCTTTGTCAGATTTCAGGTAGTAATTTCAAACAAATACTATAATTATAATCATAACCCATTGAAGACTGGTGTCCCCTAAACGGGTAACTGGCAAACAGTGCAGACCCAGATCAGACGCCACAGAACGCGGCGTCTGATCAGGATCTTCACTGTTTGCAAATAGTCCAACCATTTTTCTTTAGAAATATCTACATCATATAGCCTGACATACCTAAAATCGAAAATGGCCTCTTCCAATATATAGTGTGGGAGTGTTTATTTAGTGTTTCATGAGTTAAATACGGGTAATTCAATTATTAATCAGCACCGTTTATTTTTGTGTAAATCTGAGAATGGCGTCAAAATTATATGTTCGTCCAACTATAGTAAGGGAAGCTCGTCCAACTATAGTAAGGGAAGCTCGTTCAACTATAGTAAAGAAGCTCATTCAACTATAGTAAAGGAAGCTTGTCCAACTATAGTAAGGGAAGCTCGTCCAACTATAGTAAGGGAAGCGCAGGGTTTGAAAACAAATCATTGGAGGCTCAACATCAGAAAACGTACCTACGGAATAGGCACCCAGCGAAGATTCTGATCAGCCTATGCATTCGCGCAGTCTGATCAGAATCTTCACTGGGAGCATTTTGATAACATAGAATGCAAAGTTTCTTCATGCGGACATCAAAAACTCTGATCAGACTGCTCGGAAGGGCAGGCTGATCAGAGTTAGTTTGGCGCACATGTCAGAAGATATGTTCTCTCACGTTGGCTCATTGTATTATAACGGTCGCAATTGCAGTCGACTCTCATTATCTCGAAGTCCAAGAGACCCTCTAAAATACTTCGAGATATATGTACCTCGACATATCAGATTTGCAGAATTGAGGGAAAAATAAATCGAACAACCTCATTTCACAAAGAATACGTAATTTGACTCCCGAAGTTAGATATATTAAAAATATTGTGGAAAAATTGAGACACTTAGGAGCAATTTCTCCTCTTTTCCACAATATTTTGTTACATGTTGTAAGATTTCCATGTTAAAACGGAGACCAGATTTTCACTTTGAGATAAGCTGCTATTCCAGATAAGCGAAGTCGAGATAACGAGAGTCGACTGTATTGATTGTTGTATTGACCAAGAATGGCAGCTCCCTTTTTTCTGTTGCATTTCATGTAATAAGAGATGTTATCATCACCTATTTTATTTTTAATGTCAGTTAAAACCTGCGTTGGACATTATACTAAGATTTACCCAGAACACTTTCAGACCTGCAGACCAGCACAATCACCATTGCAAACTCATCAGGAATTACACTGTTTGCCTCTCTGTTATCAATTTTGTACTTATGTCCCTATTTGCACCAATGGGCATGAGCCAATTCAAAGACGGAAGAAGTCCAGTTGGTGAGTGAAGATGAACGGTTTAATGGAGACCGTTGAAACATCCCGCAATATTAAGCTACCATACAATTAACATTAACTGATACCATTTAATGTCATCTGTTTCTCTGTCTTCTAAGATTTTGTCTATTTCCTCCTGGCATTTCTTCTGGTATTCCTGATGTTTGGCCAGAGAATATAATATCCAAGAGATTCCGCTCGCTGTCGTATCGTGACCTGACAATTTAAAAAATACACATGCTTTGCAGCTTTTCAATTGTTTGTTGGTTAGTGGGCAGAGGCAGACAAAGGTGTTTTTCTATCAAGTTCTTGTGCGCGGTTAATTCAAATTACATCTACGATATGAGTATTTACTATAAAACCTCAATGACTCGAACACTGATGACTCGTTTACCGTGGCAAACTAATCCGAACTCGTTTTTTTGAGTCCCTAGGAAGTTCTTCCGACAACTCAAGAAAACAAATATTTAGAGATATTTTAGGATTTTTTTCCAATTTTCTCATAAAAAAAAACATGTTGTGTGTACTCATTAGAATAGCCTCATCGAGGCGATTCTAATGGGTACTATAAAATTTAAGGATTTTTTCCTATTTTCTCATGAAAAAAAACACACACAAAAAAAACATGTTGTGTGTACTCATTAGAACAGCCTCATCGAGGTGATTCTAATGGGTACTATCAAAATACTATTTTTTTTAGATAAGATCGAATAGACAACCATACATTATTCCCATTTGTCTCCTAACCTGGTGTTATGATTAACCCTCAGTGGCTCGAAATACCCATATCTAGAACAATTTACATGGTACCAAAGATGTTCGAGCCATTGGGGTTCGCCTGTATAACATTAAAGTGGACATGCAGTCATTTGTCTATAGACTAAAGTGTTAATACAGTGAACCCTTGTTACAACGATAACATTTGTTCCTAAAGATGTTGCCATTAAGATGAATTTGCTGTTTTAAAGAATCCTTAATGGACAGAATGATATGCAGGAAAGACATTGCTTTATTCATATTTCCTCAGATTTATTTCCTCAGTGAGGCGATTCTAACAAATATCCAAAACATATGTAACATGTATAACTTGAATTTTTAATGCAATATTCTTGCCTAATTTCTAAAAACCTGTCAGCTCTTGAACGAAGGTATCGTGATATTCAAACTGTCATTCTAACGAGTTTTGTCGTGTGTATCGAGTGTCGGTATAAAGAGGGTTGACTGTAGATCATAATGGACACGTAACGGCTGAATAGTCTGATAAAAAATCATCAAACACCATAAGTAAATAAATGAATAAATATATAAATAAATAAGTAGTTGCGGTCATGGTACTAAAGCCGTAATCCAAACTCATAAATCCATAAACGAATGGCGAATCAGACTGTTCAGACCAACAGACATGGACCCCAGAACAAAGGGTGTAATCAGGCAATAAATAAATCTGCGCTACAGCAAAATCTTTGGATATATGCAGCAACAGATGGTAGGGAAGGATAGCAATAAATAGACTCTTTTCACAGTGATATCCCTCTTACCGGGCACTCTTCAATTAAAAACTCGATAAAGTATATGTTTTCAAACAATGGGGCAAATAGTCGATCAGATATACTGATAAAATAGTAACGATGATTTAAAGTCGTTTTAATTGATCTTTTGACGTTTTGAAGTATTTTCTTATTTGCTAACTGTCAATTTAAAAACGTGTATTATTTCGATAAATAAGTTATACACCTTGTAACTGATTTCCATCACGTATCTCATGGCAGATTGTAATAAAACATCTAACACGGTCATACGTATGTCTTGGATATCATTTTACGAATTATCATATTTATCGTAAAGACATGCAACTACCCTAGAATAAAGAAACAAATAAATTTGCCATAAACAAAACAGCATTCCACGGATTAATAATAATTCCAAGTGTCATCTTTCTAAACGTTTTTGATAATAAACAAAACATTACTTAACTCTATAATCATGAGCGCGTGCCAAAAGGAGGCATATCCATTGTCGGTAAATTATGACACTAACGTTTGATTAAATGGATGATTTAGGACAATACACGGAATAAAGTAGAGGCCGTAAAAAAGACCGAATGAAATCGACACGCACTTCTAATACAGATAGTCCTATTATTTCATGAAGATCATAAACATATAGTTGTCAAAGACTTGCTATTAGACGATCGTATCCATACTTTTAATAAGATATTTCTGGTATAGAATATAACTCAGGCAGTTCAGTTGATGTGTTTTGGTAGTATTTAATGCAAAAAATAAATGTTAATTTTATGTCCTGAATTTATTTATTTAATTATGTATTTATTTATTCACTTATTTTTATTTATTTATTCATTTATTTGAATTATTTGAGTATTTTAAAGACGATTAAGGCTATGTGACACTTTTACAAGGAATAGAATAGAGACTGTTTCTATTCTTACTCAAAGATTTAATACATAAGATCTGATAAGCGCTTATTCCATCGCAATTGACAAGGTGCAGGTATTGTTTTGAGGGGAACTTAAATAGTATGCACAAAATGGCCGCATCATATCTTTATAATAACGCAGTTCAAAACTATTATAATAAGAATTTGAGGGAATCTGTTAATAATGAAATGGCAGAGATGCTTCAAGTAACAGTTGTTTTTTTTACATCAAAATGTGAGTGATTTTAAATGACAGCAAATTAAAGCTTGCCCTTGGAAACATTCAGCAAACATAAAAGACCGACAATTGGAATGTCGGCTTGATTTAGACTCCATATTACAATGTAGGTTGCAGGGTTTAATATGTGCCGCTCCACCCCACCTAACCAACTGAGTCGGAACTAGATTTCCAAGATAACAGACAGCACTCATTGATCTCAAAGAAATAAACATGAAAACTGCACTATCATGAAGTACAAAGAGACTTTTACAGCCGCTTTACAGCACTTATCACAATCTTTGTGCATGCTTGATTGAGCCTTTATTTGAGGGAGACTTTTGATTGAGGTATTTTTATTTTATTTCACTGCAACTGGTGTTAGTGCCGTATGGTGGCCGTAGAACGTCTCCCCGTACTTCACCATAGTGCAGATTATATTTTCATTTCCTTTGCAATCATTAGGTCTATTGTGGTATATTTGAAAGTGGAGTTCTACTCATGTATACGCAGGAGGGCGTAAACAATGTTTCAAACTTCATTACTGCTTATGAAGACTCTCAATAAAACTGACGCTTTCATTTTCTCTCTGTAATGTGTTCTTTGTTTCCAAAGACAGCCTTTTATATTTTAATTGTTCATATGATAGCAATGTTGTTTGCATGAATTTGGTTCTTGATATATTCATTAATACATATTGTCTTTTGAAAATGGTTCTCACAAAAATGACATTTTAGCCAAACATATAATTTTCTGCAATGTAATAAATATAATAAACAAGAGGCTTATGGGCGACAGCTCACTCACCTAGGTGAAAGAGCTACTGGTACGAGGGTCGTGCAAAAAGTTCTGTCACTAATTGGCTTCCTAAGTTTTTATCCTAGGTATATTTTTAAATGCTTCACTGCACTTGAATAGATAAGATATAATGTTGCCATGGCAAACAAACAAAATGATCACTTGTTATAAAACGCATAAACTGGATAGACAATTATCAAATGATCCTAACTGCCAAATATGGCTCACAGTACTTTACTGGATATGGAGAAAATGTAACCATGGCAACCAAACCATTTTCCCATTCTATGGGAGCTTTCTGTTGCCATGGTTACCAAACCAAGAGGCAGATCACCATAGTTTAAGCTATTTTGAATTGCTCTTACCTAAGCAACATTTGTAATAAATTAGAGTCATGTTTCAGTGGTTATTTTGAGGAAATGTCAATTAAAAATTCCTTTATATGGGCTCTGGCAATTAAACAAAATGGTCATTGGTCATAAAACATATAAACTGGGTAGACAATTATCGAATGATAACAACCTCCAAATACGGTTCACATCACTCACTGGTTATGGAGAAAATGCAGTTTAACCATTTTCCCACTATAAGTCTATGGGAGCATTCTGTTGCCATGGCAACCAAACCAAGGGGCAGATCACCATAATGTTAGCTTTTTTACCCCCCCACCCCACCCCCTCCCCCCCGCACCCCTACCAAAGCAACACTCTTACAAAGTTAAGAACAAATCGCTACAATTGCATTAGAGGAGGTGTCGTTTGAAAGTGTTATCGGACGGACGGACGAACAACCAATCAAACGGCGGACAAAAAAATGATCACTATAGCTCATCTTGAACATAGGTGAGATGAGCTAAAGAAATATAAATGGAATCTTTCAGTTGGAAAGATATATTTACTGTTTTTTCACTCCAGTATTTTGGTAAGCGTAAACACAATCTTTGATATTGATAACAAAAACTCCTGGAGGGGTGTTTCAATACTTTGAATACCCCTTACAATGGACAGATATAGCTTATATACAGGATATATGTATGTCCTGGTGAAATTTTTATTTTGGATAGCCGCATGGTCATTTTTTGGAAAGAAACTATCCATTTGGCTTTCTGCATGTAGTGTTTTGATTGAGGTGCCGTTGCTTTGAGTGCGTCCTTCTTTCCCTTTGGTGTCTTGGCCGGAGGGGTGGTAGGTAATTGTATCGATTCCGGATCAATGCCTTCCTTTCTATTTAACATCAAGTCTGATCTTACATTACTGTACGTCATTCATTACATTGTAATCTGTATGAAGACGACACATAGAATTTGGTTTCCGACCTACCTTCAAATAAGAAAGTATCTACTTCATTTCTAATTTCCAGAGGAGAGAGACCATTTCCACTGTCGTCGCGAGCTGTCAATAATATGTCCAGGAAATCCAAGTATTTCCCGTCTGAAAGACCTCCGCTCTTTTCCTGGAAGAACAGTAATATTTACTGATACATTGCGAATCCAAAAGTGCGGCAGTGGTGTAAATGGATATTATCTTTTGTTTCTTATACGCTTATACTCTTTATTTGCTTTAGCTTCGATTTCTTGACTTTGTTCAAAATATATCATGTTACATTATTAGGGCTAAATGATTTGTAAATAATTTACATGTAATAAGTTCAAAGTTTTATAGCATTAAAATACTGGACGCATTGACAGTATGCTACTATAAATAGACTTTGACCCAAAATGCAATATCTATAACACTACCAAACCTACTGGTAAAATATGGAGGCACTGATAAGACTATGTAAACGCGCAGATTGGTCGGAGTCTTCATTGTTCGTATACCGTTATCCAGCATTTCGTCCAATTTGGAATACATTGGAAGCGTTATGGTTTCTAATTGTGGGTTTTCTGGCAAAGTAATGGTCGTCCAAGCAAGATCGGTGGTTTCAGCGATTATTCATTCTACATCTGCGTCTTCGGACCGCGTTTACACGTTCTCTGCGTTCTGTGTATTTGGAGTAAAATACATAAAAATGAAGCAAAAGCTGCGTGCGAAGACACTGTCTAAACTTCGGTATGAAGATCCTGATCAGACTGTGACGACGTGAATGCTAGTCCTGCAGAGATGTTGACGTATAGTGACATTGCCGAATCTTCTCCATGCGTTAAGTCCCCAAATTAAGACTTTACGCCACAATTTCTATGTATCAGATTTTGATTGGTAAAACACCACAGCGGCGTCAGTTGAGAGGGATTCTGCATTGACAGAAAGTAAATTGAAGTCTGAAACTGTTTATTGAGAATATGGTCTATTGCCGACATCATGCGTTTGTTATTAAGTATGATATCCATATACCAGTATCACCACTGTGCATCAGGAATTGCCATGCTCTACCTTTTTTTTTTTTTTTTGCGTTCTTGCTTTCAAAGAATCTTATTTATAATTTTACTCCTCTTTACAGCTAGTGTTAAAAGCGTGTGGCGGCCGTAAAACGCTTCCCTGATCTTCACCATGGTGTATTTTTTTAATTTCTGGTCCGTTTGGTTTAATGACCCTTGTTTTGAATAATTTAAACAAAGAATATCGCTCAAACCGCTACGAGGCGTAAGCTGTCTTGCAAATTACATGTACATTACAATTCATAAACAGACTCAGTAAAACAGTTAAATATTTTCGTTGTCTTCATTGTGATCTATACGTTCAAAGGATTCCTCTTCTCGTAATGTTTTACTTCAAATAAGCTCTGAAAAATATATCGTCCGGATCTAACATGTTAGCATTTAGTACTTACATCCTGCAGGCACGTGATCTAGGATAAAGTGAGTAAATGACAAAGATGCTATTTAAGCATAACAGGAAATCCGCCCAAAGCAATGTGCGAATGTTTTGGTTTCTACTGATAGTTAGAAGTAAATGTCAGCTTATCTTTGGGAGAGCTTTATTTAATGCATTTATGCCTAGACAGATTCTGTGGACTATTCCGTAATGCAGGATGGAAGGGTCAGTTATCAATTTAAAGAGACGTTATATTGCTAGCATTACAAAAAAAGGGGTGAAACGGATTAGACATCGCGGACTGAGGCATCTTATCCCGGTCAACATTGTTTAACAATGTCTATTTGTGATACGCATATGGTCTTACGAATTTTCCTTGACTACTGAGTTTTTAATTTTGGGTATGGGTACTTATTTCCATTTATTTCGGTTTTTCGTTCTGACTGATACTACCCAGCAAACATGTATATATGGGACCCATATGGGCAGAATCTGGGCATTTATCCCATTCGGGTCCTGCATGGGCCCCATATAGGCTTTTTTGCCCATATAAGACCCATGTAGGTCCCATATTGGTAAACTTTGACCAGCAAACACGTATATATGGGAACCATATGGGCAGATTCGGGGAATTTATCCCATTTGGGTCCTACTTGGGCCCCATATAGGCTTTTTTGCCCATATAAGACCCTTATAGGTCCCATATTGGTAAAATTTGATAACTATAAAAATACATTCTAATATATGGGACCCCCGAGATAAAATTGAAATAATCCTGGAAAAGTGATATTTTCTAGATACATAATTGGGGCCCAAATGGCTCCCATGTGATACAGATATTGGACCTCTATGGTTCCAATGTTGACCTCCCATTACTGTATGGGACCCATATGGGTTCAATATGGGTATTAAGGGGAACAACTCTACCACTATTTAAACATAATATCAAAAAATAGTAAATTTCCTGAATGCAAATAATAATGATAATAATAAAATAAAAATAATAGTTTGTTCATTACAAAATGAAAGTATCTATTAAATTTATCAACTATTTTCCCGACATGGACGTCGATTCATGGTCATATTTTTATTTTAACTCGTATGTCCCTATTATTTTTAAAATTGAGAGGTATATATAAATACGCATGATGCCAACATTTCCAACTATTAAAAAAGACGCCTATATCTTTAAGGCAATAACTTGCACACGTACATAGGTCTCTATCGGTTGGGACCTTACCAGTCCATCAAATGGGCTGGGACGGGGACATAATCATTTGTGTAAAAATGTGTAAAAATTGTTTTTCTGGAAGATAAATGTGGGTTGATTTTTCCCATACTGGACCCATATAGTTCCCACATGGCTTTGCCCATGTGGGTCCAACATGGAACCCTGTTGCAAATCTCTCATGAGTCCCTTATGGGTTGCCCATGTAGGACCCATATAAATACCCATTTTGGGTCAATGTGGGTCCTATATTTTTTGCTTGCTGGGTAGTAAACTTTAAATGATGCAGACTACGTGTTATTGTTCCTCGTACCAGTGCAATGCGTCTTTTATTTATGATGTCCTCTGCCATGTTATGAACGTAATCACAATCCTTCTGGAATCGTTTTCCGACTGGAGATAGCTTCCACAAGAAATCAAAATGGAGATAGGGTCTCCTACAATTATAGAATAACAAGTATAAGCCTTTAGAAAAAAAAGCTTGATCTACGCTTAGCACACAATAAACTTAAAAGCTGATTGAAGTTTGACGGGTCAATGTAGAGATCATGGCTCAGTCACTGGAAGTTATATTTTTAGAGACCACTTGATGGATTAGCATTGCTGTCAACCTTCAAATAGCTTTAACACTTTTTGCGTGCCAAGCTTAGATCATCCTTTTACTAAAAGCTAATACTTGGTTATAATAACGCAAAACAACTAGTTAATTAATATAAAATTTGATATTTTGCTGTCAGTCTTCAGTCAGCTTTAACATTAATTGTGTGCTTATCGTAGACCAAGCTTTTTGCGAAAGCTAATACTTGTTACAATAACGTTGAACAGTCCATGGAAAATAGTTTTGTATCAGTCCATAACATTTCATAGCAATGGCCAACAAGAAGATTGTCTACGCCAGACAATAACAGAAACTATTATTGAAAAGTTTCCTCATGCAGAACCTTTCCAGAGTTTTCAATTTAAAATAAACCATTTTCCACTCCAGTTCAGATTACTTCCTGTACTGTATCGATACCTTTCAATTCTTGGTATGTGAAAATTCCATGAACCAGTCCAAAACTGGCAGGAATACTTCATTATTTTCCGACTATCGCTGCGGTGTGTATAAATTAGCCGAAACCCCTTCGAAAATCACCGTAAGAATTGTAGGCTTTTCTTTCTAGTTATTACAAACAAAACACTAGAGCAAGTCGATGGCGCGCCATCGCATATCCCCGCGCCAGCGCTATCGCATATCTCCCTGCACATCAAAATTCAAAATGCGTTCCTCCAGTCCTCATCCACAGGACTATTACCTGTGACAGTTTCAATGTTCTAGCTAAAAGAATGCCTAAGAGTTGGGTGACAATAAAAAAAATAGGACCCGAAATCCTACTTTTTGACCTCTAGTGACCCCCATATATGCCCTCGAGCACCACTGTATTCTACTCTTCATTTCTTTCGATTTGATACACAACATGACTATGTTTATAGAAAATGAACTTTGGACATTTCGGGGTCAGCTTAAATGGACTAGGAGCAATGGTGTGACATTACAGACGGACGTACGGACGGACAGACGGACGCGGGTATCACAATATCCCCACTTTTTCTTCGAAAAGCGCGCGGATAGCAAGACAACTAATTAACAACCGCTGACACTAGTTGATCTAACTAAACTATTCAAAGCGGAAAACGTGCTCTGTGTATATATGTGGCATTCGGTTCTCTGGATCTAAGATGGATATAGAAGTACTTGTAAATGAACTGAGAAACACAGCAGCCTTCTTCATGAATGGAGATAAATAAATGGTAGTTTAATACATTACTAGATCGTAGAACACACCTCATTCTGTAACCAAGCGCAACAGATAGATTTGTAACGGCTTTGACATAAGGACTTCTTTCCCTGTGATAAAATGAGATAATTAATTTAGGTTCACGTTTGCTAAACAAAATGTTTTCGTGCACAAAACATTTTTCCCTCAAATACCCATTTTACTGGTAGAAATTCTGTATTTACGTAAAGGTTAATGGAATTTACATCTTCCCAAACAGTCCCTAAAATAGTTATCCAAAGTGTTTGGTACGTTCAGAAGAATCAAAGTGTTTGGTACGTTCAGAAGAATTTTCGGAATAAATGCATTCTAAATTCATAATCTATCGGATGAAATTATGCTACATATAAGATACTTCGTTTAAACCAAACGTCAGTTGTACCAGGATTTGTAAATTGTAGAAGTGCATGAGAAGTAGAAACATTGTTCATGATAATATTTTAAAAAATGTTTTCAAACAGAGTAAACTAAACGCGTAGTTTCAAAATTTCATTGCGAATTGTAGTATGTGTTTAGTAACATAATCTAGCGATGAAAATTGCAAACTTTTATTGCAATATCTGCAAAAATAGCCATAAAGATATATGCATAAAATAAAAGACCAGGTCACCCTACACATTCGCATTCTGATCATGATTTTCACTACCCACTTGCAAACATATAAATGAAATGCCACAATATGAAGCACATTCCTCCCGAGGCACCAAAAGGAGGAGAGATGAATAACAATGACAAAACAAACACAACACATATTAAACCAAGGACTAAACATTGTGTTGCGAGACATAGGACTCGGTTCAGTTGAAATCAGCCAGTTTGCCTTAAGGCATATGCGAATCAATGCGTATCCAATCTATTGATCGGGTGTTCTGTTGTTCACTAGTAAACATTGGCTTCTATAGAAGAAATCTAGCCAACTGGCGGAAAGTGAACGCTCTGATCAGACAGCTAACACTTTGATTTTAACTTAACAAATATAAACCCTTAAAGCGCAGTTCTATTGCAACAGATGACAATTTAAAACTATTTTGCGAGAACAAAATACTGACGTTCCATGTGAATCGTCAGCTAGGCGGCCAATTCACATAAAATGTTAACATGTTCTGAGACAGAGATGCTTTTGCTATGTAAAACAATCAAAGATGGGAAATAGAAGAGCCGGTTTGATCGAGTCTGAGCATGAGAAATAGTGAAAGAAATGCACCTTCCCTCACAACCACTAGCAACTTAGAGGGAACCTCTATATCCAGTTATAATGTATGCGCCCAGAAGTCGAAAAATGGAAAATAATTGATATAGATTGATTACGTTTGTTCATATGAAATAATGAAAAAAAAGCAAACTTCCTTCCTTCCGCCCCTCGCTTGGAATAGACTTTTATTTTCATTTATTATATATAAGCACAGTAGTCCCAAAGATCCTGAATGTTCAACAATGTCAGCACCAAAGCGAAGTACGGGACGGCGTTTTAGGTCACCTCAGCTGTATAGTAAAACTGGGGGATTTCTGCTCAAAGACATAGATTGTGGGTACTCGTTAGAACCGCCTCATCCAGCGGTTCTTACGAGTACACACAATCTATGTTTTGAGCAGAAATGTAAAACATATCAGAATTTTTATCTGAACATTTTCATTTTGGGTGGTAAAATTTTCAGTATATTTGAATAGGCGTGTTTTCGTAAAGAAATTCAGAAGTAGGGACTCTTTGGAAATACCGTAAAAATGATGAACTGAAAATAGCAGGCTCGGCTTGTTTGAGTATGCCTATGGATGATAATGACAGTCTGATTAGGATCTTCATACTCAGTATTCTGCAATCTTATGTAGCATAGCAGCTTAAAGCGGAAAGCTATCTTCACAAAAAAAATGTATGAGCATAACGGTCCAAATAGACAGGTAAAGTTAATAATATCAGCAAAATATACAAGGGAAATAAACAGAAATATTTTGGAAGAAGACAGAGCAGTTACCCTTGACGTTGTACATCTACGTCATAAGAAAAGGCACATTTCAAGATTATGTCCAGTGTGCATCCACAAATGTCTTGGAAAACTTCGAATTTTGCTTTCTGCTGGGCGTATTTCTCGAGTTTCTCCTGCAAACATATGGTGGCGTGTAGAAGACGTCTGCTCTCTCTCTCTCTCTCTCTCTCTCTCACTGTCTCCGTTATTGTGCTTGGGTAGATATTAACATTCATCGCCATATGTATTTCCTTTTCATGTTTTGACTGATTATGGTGCTCATTAACAGTACTTTATTCATTCAAAGCTAACAGGATCACAATTAAATGTGTGGCATTGTGTTTTGTGTTTGTAACTTGTGACTGGCTTCCGTATTTTGACTATAAAAAATACTTGTATCTCTTACGGTAAAGTTACAGGCCACGGGTTGCCAGTGCATTGGTCGTTACTTTTTAAAATCAAAACCGCGGAAGTCACAAGTTACAAACGCACAACACAAAACATTATTACACAAAACAGAACGTCACATATAGGCTTCCGTAGTTTTATGACATGTGTTGTGGAAAAGGCAGAACTCTAAACATCTTAACGTGTTTGTGTACGATAATAAATAGTTGTTATTTTGTACCAAGACGTCGAGACAGTTCTGATGAGAACAGGTACCAATAAGATGTTTTAGTGTAGAATCTATTCTTACGTCATAACAACAAGTATCGCTATGTGGGGATCTATGAAGAAAAATAACTCATAGAAGATAAGGATTTGGAGCTATACAATGATAGTTTTGTATCCAAAATAGCGCTATACTGAGGGATATTTTATGAGATTTACGTTAATATTACTGAAATTAAGCCGTGTACGTCTACCTGTAACTGACCTTAGTCTATTTTAATGGGAAGTTAATAGTAACTGCCATAATAGCTTCTATTATTGTAATTTGCAAATGCCATGGTAAACAGTGCAGGCATTGATCGGAAAGTCCCTTTTTTAAAAACAAAATTCAGCGAGATTTTTGTAATTATTTTTTATTTTTCAAAAATTAACAGTCATTTTCATGACGAGTTTTAGGTTGTGAATATTTTCATCTACTGTCAGAGTTAATTTTAAGAAATCGGGGCTTTGTAGTCAATAATTTTATTGTAGTTTGGGTAAAAGCCCAATGTATATATGAAAATGGAGTTCTGCTCATGTATACGCTTCAGGGCGTAAGCAATGTTGCAAACTTCATGACTACTTATGAAGAGTCTCAATAAAACCGAGACTCCCGTTTTCTAATCTGCAGAGTGCTATTTGTTTTCAAAGGCAATCTTTTTTACATTTATTTAAAATAAAACTTTGTCGTAAAACTTTAAAGTTTGACGCCGACGCCGACGTAAGGGATACAACATTAGGTCTCTGTACTTTCGTACAGGCGAGGTAATTATCACCGAAATTTGGGATTTTATTAAAATAATTATCGAGTTTTCACCCACCTTTTATCTTTCATGCACAGTCCTGCTCCATCATCAGCATATTTTATTACAATAATTTTCAGTGAAAAAAATGAGAGGGACCCTCTGTGTAGAGTACACTTATTCTTTTTTAGGACTGTTGGTGCTCCGGTATCACTTCTTACCAAACATGTCTTAAAATCTAAATAACTATTGGTGTGCCTAAAACTGCTCGAAAAGTATCAGCTACATGCATTATACTGGGGGCATATCTGTCTTAATATGTAAAGTTAGCCCGATAAAGATCTTACAATTAGAATATCTGCAGCTTTGTTGTAGACGTTGACATATGGTTTCAAGATATCGAAGTGAAATGCTGGCGTTAACAACCGTCGATTTCGAGCCCACTTGCCACCACCAGCCAAAAGCAGCCCATCTCCTAACCAAGGCTTGAGCATGCGATATGGTCCCGAAAAATCGTGTAATTTAGGCTCTGAAATTTAAAAGAATGATGAAGTATCATTTTAGGGACTGCGCAATATGTTCTATATATTTTTGTATAAGAAGTTCAAGAAGAGCCACAATCACAGAACATATCCTACCAATGACATCTAGAGGAAAAGCAAACTTACCGTGACAGACATTACACGTCAAAATAAAAAAAAACAAAAACAACAACAAAAGAACACAACAACAACAACAAAATATGGGATGATCGCAAACCCAGACTGAGCGCTTTCGGCTGCTTTTGTCAGAGTTATCACAAGACATTTTTATATACTGGGGGATGAATTGATGAAGAAAACTGCAAACCACAAAGACATAGCTATCAACCATGTTTGGTTAAAAACTTACTATGCAGTCTGTCGCAATATATTCTGTTTATATCCAATACTTTATAACGGGATATATTTGTTTTGAATTTTTCTAAAAATTCTTTTGAAACCTGCCAGTTTAACCATACAACGCTGACACAATTTTATCGACGTTGCTCTCAAAGTATTCGCCTTGAAAAATTTATATGAATTTATTCAGTGTCAGACCTTACCCTGCATAGTGATCAAAGGCGTAACCGAGAGTTCTGCGATCAAAGAGTTACGCAACCTATAGGGACTACAGAAAAGTCGTTCAACCTAGTATCAGCCAGAAGAAAACGGGCAAGTAGAGCGGTTCAATCGCATCAAATCTGCTAAGAGGCTTGCCAGCTGAACAAAAAAGCATTGGCCAAACCATTTGCCTGAGTTAGTGTATGTATACAACACGACCACATGCTTATCACCTTACTTTATGGTGTATGGAAGATTCTACAAGGCCTTTAGACCATCTTCTTGGACACTGTGCGAGGGCACTTCCAGTTGCAAATGAGGAATGGATCATAGATTATAAAAAGCGTCGTAAAGAAGCATTTGCACAAGCTCGAAACGTAGAGCGAAAAATGCAGATCGGAGACGAAAGCGTTGCAATGAAGCTGCCAGAGAGGCATCGATACCTGTTGGTGACAGAGTTTTGCTTAAAGCACAATTTACTGGCAGAAATAAGATTCCGATGTCTGGTAACCAATAACCTATAAACTTATCAATAAACTTTAAGGTAATGTATATGTCGTACAAATGTTTGATGGTGTAGGCGAAATAAAAACAGTTACAAGGACAGAACTTACAGATTTGAAAGATCTTGCTGATTATATACCAGAAACTACTGAAGGCAATATTCAGGAAGATAGTGCTTCTAATGCTGTTCCATACAATGTACCTGATAGTCAACAATTGAGAAAGTTGGTTAAGGATGCCTTATACTTTATCAGATGAGAAAAGTGACTCCGATGGTGTTTGGGTAGCTAAAGAGAAACCCTCAATTAAGGCAAGTGCTCTGGTTAAGAAACATTTAAGGAGTGCTTCTGAAATGATAGGGGAGACATTATCTGTCTCCCCTATTATTTCAGAAGCACCACTTAAATGTTTATGTTGCATGGTATGAAGAGTAAAGCAAAATAAAATGTAATATCTGTTTCGGAGGCAAAATCAAGCATATATGAGTCAATTACGGAGGAAAGGAAGGATATTAACGCTAAATTTGCTGCCTGAAAGAGGGTAAGAATAAAACCAGTGACAGAGACAAGGATGACAGTCCAGTGTAGAGACAGTGGTTCACAAGAAGGTGAAAAAGAGAAGCATTCTAAACCTCATAAACTTGCCAAAATATGCTAAACCTGATACTGTTACATCAGAACATGTAATGTTTCCTAATATGAATACTGGAAAGAAGTTTGAAGAGATTGGTATAACAGTTGCAATGCTTTGAGAGTCTCTTGGGCAAGCCTTGCGTGCAGCATGGGCAGACTGTGAACATAGTGCTAATTTGTCCTAGGGCAGAGTAATGGTTATGAGTTCTCGTCTGCTCTGGTTCTGCTGGTGCATAAGCAGGGACCGTCCCAGTCATGTTCTTCGATGGAGACAGGAGGGAGAGAGACTAAGGCTAAATTCATCAGAAGAAATGCTGTTGGTAGAAATTATGGTGTTTCTGATTTTCTTTTATAAAGCATTTTCAAACACTGAAGGGTGATTTTGACTGTTCATTGCTTTGTGCTTACAATTATTTTTAAGGTATATCTCAAGAGGACTTCTTTGACAGTCAATTAAAGTGAAGTATAGGGTGGATGCTGCATGTGCAACTGTGTAACTGCGTTAATCAAAATAGGATAGTACGATATTTGATAATTTTGAACTGTTGTATATATATATATATAAATACTGGTGAGTTCTCTTTACTGCAGTTGCCATTTTTCGTCACGAATTGGTATGAATATGTCATAAAATTACTTTAACAGACATTTTCTATAAAGTCATAGATACTAGTCTGAGCTTTGTACAAAAGGAGGCTTTCATTTGAAAAGAGAAAGGGATATATTTCTCGTTGAATAATTACCAAAACAGTATTGTAATTTTACGTGCTCTTAGGGCATAATATACAATGCCATATGTATTTTGAACAGATTTGAATGATATGGGAAACTGCAAAATAATTATTTTGCTGTATGTATTTCAAGTATCGTATGTTTTCAGTATTAATACTAAATTCTCAATAAATACTGAATTCAGTATTGAGAAGTCTTCGTCCTATATAAAGTGTAGGGAAAAAGATAACTTTCAGTATTGGAAAAGTGGTTTTTCGGTATTGAGGGTTAAGTGGGATTTTTACTCATGTATTAATCGTAGCTTTTGGATTTTGTGATTGAAATTTTAGAGCTCGTGTTTGTTTTCAGGCTCATAAACTGCTGCACGCAAATGTAACTAAAATACCTACATATATATTATTTAAATTGCAGAATTGTTCTATTTTTGAAGTCTTAGCAACAAATAGGTAAATTAAACTTTCAAAGCCATTTAAAAAAAAAAGACAAATCAGTATATATCGATAATCGTCTAAAACTATAAATTATTGAAAATACGTTAACATTAATAAGTTTAAATGCTTTAGTACATCAAGCTTGTTGCCTTTGACTGCATCAAATTAATAGATAAAAGCATTGTTTCAATCAAAGTTGAACGTTTATGGGAAGTTACTAATATTGCTTTTTTCCAATCTTTAATCTAAAAGCAAATACTGTGGATATCAATTTAATCAGGAGGGAAATGTAACATGCGCAGTTCCTATAGCTGAAAGTTCCAAAACTGGATGTAATCTGTTGCCGTAAACCTTTATAGGGCACAGCAGAGCAATAGATAACATTCTATTCTGTTCTATTACGTTGGTTTGCTTCGTTCATTTTCTTGACGATTTGGTAAATCAAATTCTCTTCTCCTGTAACCGCCTAAATCGATAAGGTGCAGATGGAGTCTCACATCGAAAAAACATAAAAGTATCGACAAAAAAATACAATTTGTATATAAAGTACTATCAGAATAAAAAAGTTAAACTGACGTCAGCTGGTAAAAAGGAAACACTTCTTTAGGACTTTCTTTTGTAGATAAGAAAGAAATAGAAACAGAGAGACTAGACTTTTATTTAGGTATTTTTAATTCAAAGAACCTCGTACCAAGGGTCACATTTATTTTGATGTCACTGCGGGATCATGTAACGTCGCGTGAGTCAATGTGCTTTGAGAATGTAAATATTTATTATTGAGAAGCATGTATTTTTGCACAAGAAGCTAAGATGCGTGTCAATAAAATGGGGAATTAGATTATTAAAATGAAGAAAGTGCAGTAAATTCTTGCTCTAGAGGTCCTGGTCTCGAGCCCTGCCCGGGATAAGCGATTTACTGGTTCTAACATGCTCCATAAGCATCATTGACAGAGATGATATTAATGTAGTACATCGTCTTTCCGATCAGGATGTTACGTGCCCCTGTGCAGGGTAGATGAAGGTTAAAGAACCAACAACTGAGATAAAATCGCTCCTCAGTGGTCCATCCTGCAAAACCGGCTCACTGCAGGTAATGGTCGAATACGACCGACTGCAGTCATTGATAAGTGTGATTTCTACACACTTGTGGTACTGATTCTGTAAGAGGCTCAGACTGCAAATCTAACTGGTGCTTGGAATAACATTCCTTTTTCCAAGGAGGACATGCCTGGTGTCTGGATGGACGGGCCTGGTTTTTGGGTTGACGTACCTGCTGTCTTGAGTATAGCTTTCATGGCTATGGGTCCACAAATAACAACAACCGGAGGTGCATGAAATGCACGCCAGAGTCGAAAGTAACCATTTGCAGCATATTTGTTTGATAATTCCAAGAAATAATCCAGCCATTTATTAAACTCTTTTGGAAACTGAAACAAAAACGGTCATATAATTAAATAGTATGTGAAATGTTCTCTCTCTCTCTCTCTCTCTCTCTCTCTCTCTCTCTCTCTCTCTCTCTCTCTAAACAGAAATATTTTAGAATTTTAAATGAGGTTGATGTGAATGATATGGCTTATTGCGAGTTGTTTCATCTGAATCTGTACCGTTTACTAGTGTGTTATGATTTGCTTGACATAATGTATGACATTCTTTATCACCCTTTATCATTGCTGTTCTAACAGAATGAAGGACACCCCCACCCGACAACCATCTGCTTGAATCCTGTTTGACTTTCAAGGATACCAGAATGATGTCAAAGCAAACAACAATGAAATAACACAAAGTGAAGTACGCGGAGACATGTTATGTTACGGCCGCTACAAGGCACTGAATACCAGCTGTACTGAAGTAAAATAAAATATGTAACCTTGGAAACACCAAACAATCCGACTAATAATTGGAGTCTAAATTTCCTCTTGACACTCATCGTACTTTGCAGGGCTGCGTATGCTCCCTACCGCGTACAGCACCAGCATAAGCCATACCTTATTGATATATGTAATTTCTAGTCGAACATTTGCCCGCTGAGACAATTTGCTTTTCTACAATTTCACTGAGAAAAAAAGGAAAATGAGAGCAATCGGTAAACATTGTTTTTAAGAAAGGAGAGAAATCAGACCTTGCCAACTATCGCCCTATATCCCTAACCTGTGTCTTCTGCAAAGTGCTTGAGCATGTTGTGGCTTCCACTATTTCCAAACACTTCACTGAACAAAATATCCTGTTTGAATTACAACACGGGTTCTGGGAAAAGAGATCCCGCGAGACACAACTAATTATGCTAGTAGATGAACTCGCTAAAAACAGGCAATCTGGAAAACAAACTGACTTTATCCTCCTTGATTTTAGTAAAGCTTTTGATAAAAATGCACATGAGAAATTGCTTTTGAAACTACACTTTTACGGCATAAGGTGGAACACACTTAACTGGATAAAAGACTTTCTTGACAACAGGACACAATCAATTATACTTAATGGATCAAATTCGGACAGCATCCCAGTTCCTTCCGGTTCCCGAGATGCTCGGTTCTCGACCCTATGTTGTTCCTGGCCTACATTAATGACCTCCCGGATCAGGTAAAGTCCAGAGTAAGGTTATTCGCAGACGACACGGCCATGTACACTACTCTCAATGCCCAGATAGACTCAGAGATCCTCCAGAAAGACCTTAGGAAACTCCAAATAAGGAAAAGACTCTGAGATATGAGTTTTAATTCCTCAAAGTGCCAGGTCATTCATGTGACCCGACGTAAAAAACCCTTTCAGACTGACTATCGTCTTCATGGCTGTGTATTAGAAAATGCATCCTCTGCTAAATACTTAGAGGTCACCATTTCGAGACCTCAGATGGACAGACCACATCAATAACATCAGTAAAACCAGACTCTAGGCTATATAAAGCGCAATATTTGGGTCCACAACAGGGACCTAAAAGCCACTGCATACAGAACTCTTATCCGCCCACAGTTAGAATATGCTTATACTGTGCGGTCCTCCTACACCACTTCAGACTCCAACAAACTTAGATCGGTCCAGCGAAGGGCCGCTAAGTGGGTAACTAGAGACTAACGATATACATCTAGCGTCTCTGCTATGCTTCAGGATCTCAAATGGCGCATCCTTGACCAACAACGCATTGACAGTCGGCTGGTCCTTCTATATAAGGTCACATATGACCTTGTTGTGATACCTGCTTCTGACTACCTGGTCCGGAACACCCGTCTTTCTACAAGAACTCATTCTCTTGCATGCAGACAGATCTCGACTCTGAAAGACAACTACAAATTCACATTCTTTCCCCGCACTATCATACACTGGACTGCCCTACCAGCCCACATACCTGTCCTCCCTACCCTGGCACAGTTTAGTACAGCTGTCTGCCAGGTAGTCCATTCAACACCTTAGATACCAGAAACTTTTTTTATCTTTTAATTATACTAACACTCTTGATCGCACTGTACAAACTCATATCACCTACTTTTCTTTCCCCCCTTTTATTCAACTAACCATCTTTAGCACTTGGTTTTACCGGAACCCCATCTGAAGTCCTCTTCGGAGGTCAAGGTGTTACGGCAGATAGACATTTTACCGCGTGACAGAGAATAAACTGGTCATACAAACTGTAAGGGACATCGCTTTCATAGAGTGCGTCCGATTGGAATGCTTTAATCGAAACAAAATCAGACCTATCATAGCCATGTTTGCGTTTATACCGACAAGCGGAGGGTGCTGCACCTAACCAGTCGATTTATTAATTTATTTTTCTTTTTTAGAAGAAGAGCAGAGTACATTTCAATTTAGATCATAGCTTATTTGCATCTAAAATAGGTTCTAAACTGGTAAGCGTGCTTACCAAGTAATGCTTCCTTTCCACGGACGCCTGATTACACCCCATTTTTCGGGTCCATCTCTGTCTGTCTTAACATTCCTATTCTTGCTTTTCTGTATATAGATTTTATGAATTTCTGGAAAATGATTTTGGTATGTTGACTAAGACTCATTTTAGTATGTGAGATACGAAGCAAAACCCTGGCGGGTTTTGATCGTTCTAGGAAAAACGGTAACGCTGAATACATTTCTCTCTAGCCGTTTACTTTGACTATAAATGGCGCGACGTTACTCTGTCAATAAAGAAGAGAATCGAATATTTTTATTGCAGGATTATATTCAAATGTTGGGTTCAAGGCAGTTATAACATGTGCATGTATACAAAGTTGACAAATAATAACATATACGTCCCATTTAAACAATTTAAGGGTTTAGATGGGGGAAAAGTATAAATGGCGCAAGATTGTGAGGTGTCGTGATGTCAAAACGGTCAGTAGAATAAACCCCCGATGGTTTAATCTACTGACCGTTCTAAGGCGGTGGTCCCGGTGTTAGTCGTTCTAAGGCGGTGGTTCCGGTGTTAGTCTTACTCTTTGTTGCTTTGTGGTTTATTCTACGAGGCGATTTGTTTTATGTCTTACCTTGTGCTAGTTTGTTCTTGTGTTTTTCAGTCCTTTTAGCATTGCGATTACCTCGCTTGGGGAAGAGAGAGCTAATCTTAGTGCTTTTTGTACGTTTGTTCAATTTGTCCTTGTTTGGTTTTGTTTGTTTCCTCTTCCTCTTGATGTCTGGGAAGGGCTGAGGTTTGTGATGTGGCCCTCCCTAGACTTTTCTTTTAACTTTTTTAGGGTTTATGTACAAAACCTGAAAATGTCATAATTGCATCCGAATGGCCTTTGACGAAAAAAACATACCCGGTATCAGTTTTCGTACATTTCATACAATTTTCGGGTACCACAAGCCACGAAAAATGAAACCAACAGGAAAACGTCTGCGTACATAGAAAACTCCTTTTGTCTTTTGTTCCTAATGTGTGCCTACCGACTGTCTCGTTGACGGATATACCTACCCATCACGATAACAAACCTTTATAATTTTGACCCCCTTAAACCCCTATTTTATATAGTAAAACTTGGGTTTACAGGGGTATACATTATTTTTCTTACTTTTGCCCAAAATATGGATTGTGGGTACATGTTAAAAATGCCTCGGCGAGGCGGTTCTAACGAGTATGCACTCTCTATGTTTTGAGCAGAAATATGAAAACCATCAGACGTTTTATCAAAAATCTTTCACGGACGCCGGATTACACCCTATTTTTCGGGTCCATTTCTGTCTGTCTTAACATTCCTATTCTTGCTTTTCTGTGTATAGACTTTATGAATTTCTGGAATACGATTATGGTATGTTGACTAAGACTCATTTTAGTATGTGAGATACGAAGCAAAACCCGGCGGGTTTTGATCGTTCTAGGAAAAACGGTAACGCTGAATACATTTCTCTCTAGCCATTTGTTTGTTTGTGTTGAGGTTTTACGGCCCAGTCAACCCAATGGGGGTCATGTCGAGCGCGGTCAGTTTACCTAACCACACGTTTACTGGGCAGGCTTAGTCCTCTAAGCGGTTAACCAGTATTGTGCACATTCTTTCGCCAGAAACTGACAACTGCCCTTCTTGAATCAGCGGAAGGGAGAGAATGACCGTAGAAAATATTTCATGATCAATCTCCACGAAAGAATGTTGCCGACCTCGGCGGGGGTTGAACCCGCGACCTCCTGGTCTCCAGTCGGACGGCGCATCCAACTGAGCCACCGAGGCCGGCTTTACTTTGACTATAAATGGCGCGACGTTACTCTGTCAATAAAGAAGAGAACCGATTTTTTTATTGCAGGATTATATTCAAATGTTGGGTTCAAGGCAGTTATAACATGTTCATGTATACAAAGTTGACAAATAATAACTTAAACGTCCCATTTAAACAATTAAAGGGTTTGATCGGGAAAAAGTATAAATGGCGCAAGATTGTGAGGTGTCGTGATGTCAACACGGTCAGTAGAATAAACCCCCGGTGGTTTAATCTACTGACCGTTCTAAGGCGGTGGTCCCGGTGTTAGTCGTTCTAAGGCGGTCGTCCCGGTGTTAGTCTTACTCTTTGTTGCTTTGTGGTTTATTCTACGAGGCGATTTGTTTTATGTCTTACCTTGTGTTATTTTGTTCTTGTGTTTTTCAGTCCTTTTAACATTGCGATTACCTCGCTTGGGGAAGAGAGAGCTAATCTTAGTGCTTTTTGTACGTTTGTTCGATTTGTCCTTGTTTGGTTTTGTTTGTTTCCTCTTCCTCTTGATGTCTGGGAAGGGCTGAGGTTTGTGATGTGGCCCTCCCTGGACTTTTCTCTTAACTTTTTGAGGGTTTATGTGCAAAACCTGAAAAATGTGATAATTGCATCCGAATGGCCTTTGACGAAAAAACCATACCCGGTATCAGTTTTCGTACATTTCATACAATTTTTCGGGTACCACAAGCCACGAAAAATGAAACCAACAGGAAAACGTCTGCGTACATAAAAAATTCCTTTTGTTTTTTTGTTCCTAATGTGTGCCTACCGACTGTCTCGTTGACGGATATACCTACCCATCACGATAACAAACCTTTATAATTTTGACCCCCTTAAACCCCTATTTTATATAGTAAAACTTGAGTTTACAGGGGTATACATTATTTTTCTTACTTGCCCGAAACATGGATTGTGGGTACATGTTAAAAATGCCTCGGCGAGGCGGTTCTAATTAGTACCCATTCTCTATGTTTTGAGCAGAAATATGAAAACTATCAGACTTTTATTAAAAATCTTTCAGTTTGGGTGGTGAAATTTTCAATACATTTGATAGGCGTGTTTTCCTAATGCCTACGTGCGTATACTACACTCCAGCATGAGAGGTAAGTGCAACAAATTGGACGTTCTGAACCTTGATATAGACAGCGACCAGGGCCCCGGGGCTGCGTTCAATTAAGCAAAACACAAACAAATGTTTTCAGAAACTTTTTTTGCATCGTCTGAACGATTATTGTGAACGTCACACGTGACCTCCAGTTTGAGATTACCTGTTAGTCTCGTAGACGAGACTTAATGTAAAATCCAATAAAACGAAATCAGTAAGTATTAATTTTATATAGAAACAAATAATATAAACGCTCTAAACATTCCCAAATGTTTGGCTACAAATAAACATACATAAACTTTCTTTGCATGGGCCGCCATCTTTGCTGTGCCGAAAGACAGCTTGAGAATAGTTTGGGAGTTTTTGTTGCCCTCCGCCGATAAGTATCGCAACTGAACGGAGAGTTTGTTTTTCTGTTTTTCTTTAGCGAGTAACTGCAAACGTTTTTATTAACTGAACGCAGCCCAGAATTAAAATAACATCTTAAAGTAACTTAAGAATTTTGTCGCAAGTTCAGAGACAGACAGACAGAGAGAATTCCGAAACTTAAAATCCACATGGCATACTTCAGCTGTTGTCAGTTTTATGACTGTCATTACTCTCAAATGTCCTTCATTTTCGAAGTATGCGGGTTTCAGCTACACTCAAACAGATGCAATTGTGGTGCAAAAATATAGATACCAAGGAAATGCTATAATCATGAATCATAGCCTTCCCTAAGCACCTAAAGAAATTAAGATATGGAAGGAATTCAAGGAGCGTGGTAGCTCAGTGGTTAGTGCACTTGCCTCTGATGCTAGAGGCGCCCGGTTCCATCCCCGGCAGCGGCGATAACATTTCGGTGTCCGAACACGCTTCATTGGCATCATTTGCAGGGATGAATGTCAATAAGTGCACCGTCTTTCAGATCGAAACGTTAACTGGAGGCCCCCTGTGCAGGGAGAGTCATCCCATGTGCAGGTTAAAGACCCCTACCGTAATTTACATGATTACTGTGTAGGTTTTCATCCTGCAAACCTGGAGTGTATATAATGTACACCGTCTGTGTCCCCTTCTGGGGTTAAGGCGAAATGGGAAAAAGAAATAAAGAAAGAAAGAAAGGAATAATGACAAAACAACGCCACATAAGAAACCACAGACTCGCAAACAAAGACGAACTACATCCGCATTCAAAAACTACATGGGTGGAGATGATGGGATGGGGTGGGTTGGCGGGCCGGGGCGGCTTATACCAGTTTCACTCGCTCGAAATCTCACGCTTAATTCTGATTCAGCTCCATATTACAAATTTATTTTCAGTCCGCACAGGGGTCCTCTACCTTCTGTGAAACATATATAAACAAAAACAATTAAAAAATTAAGAGGCACACATTCAAAAGCTAGTTTAAAGGGAGGGCCCACAAACTAAAACTGTCACTTCAGTAAAAAGGGGTTAAAGAGACAAACATTTTGCCACAAATTTTATGTAAATCGGTTGATATGGCCTTTGTACATTTCACAATAGCTTTCTATGGAGGCCGCCATTTTGTCAGTCATGTCACGTGACGAAATAAGAAATCGCTGACATCAAGCTTAAGGATAAGTTGTTTTCTCTTAAAATAGTAAATTTTCATTATATACAATAAAAGGGATATTAATTGGCCATTCACTGAAACAATCTTGCATCAGAATGGCTGTTATTTGATATTTTTATTGTGAGTTTATGACGTCATAAAAATCCACAAGCCATATTTCTGGGCTCACATTACCATTTTTTAAAACCTTTATAACTTTCTTATAGATTGGTCGATTTTTATGAATCTTGATGCATTTTATAACCAGTTTTGACCATCATATTGGAGAGGAAACTGAGGCGCTTTGTGATCGAATCTTGGTAGCATCCGCATTGGTAACCTATCTCTTAATTGTGAACATACAAAGCGGCACTGAAAAAATGTTAATTATACCCCCAGCATACGAAGTATGCCGAAGCGGTATATAGTTTTCGTCCGTTCCGTCTGTTCGTTCGTCTGTCCTTCCGTCCGTCCGTCCGTCCGTCTGTCCGTCCGTGATTCCGTCCGTTAACTCTTTTTATAACCAAGTTTTACTTCGAAGTTTTTCGATTACTTATAATTCTGCAGCCACTAATCAAAAACTTTTTATATTTGGTATATTTGGTATGGGGGTACCTGGGAGGGTTCTCTTCCATTCTACATCTATGAACCCCTGAGTCATGCCCCAGGGCGGGGCTAGAGGTCAAAATTTAGGACACCCCAATAAAGTAGCATATTGCAGTTTGTTTCTACAAACAACTTCTTAATAATTTTGTGATTTTGTCTTATTCTCCCACTGTTTGATACCCAAGTGTCATATTTACATATAATGACACAGTGTGACCCAAACTTTGATCTCAAAGTAAATATAAATCAGCACGACCTATATTTCATGGTCTTGTGATTTTGCTTAATATCTTTTAGATTATTTAATGGATTAACATCATAGTTGGTATAATGGATCAATGTGACAATCAGATTAACTTCTCAAGTATATGTAGGTCAGTGACCTATATTTTATGGCCCAGCAAATTTGCTTCATGTCTTGAAGACTATTTACTCTAGAAAAGTTGTACTTGGGATGATAGATCAGTGTCACTCAGAGACTAACATTGTAAACTATACTTTGCCTTATATCATTGTCATTAATTTTAAGATATATTATAATTAAGAAATGGCACCTGCCGAGGGTATTCGTGACCCTCTGGGCTCTTGCTCTAGTTTTAGAAAAAATCATGAAAATGTAACTATTCAGACCCCTTCTTCCAGTTGTAGTCGTCGTACAAGGTAGCTAGAGCAGATTTTTTAAGTTCCGAAGGTTGTAGTATCTAGATATCACTATTACACACCCACCGTAGGCCTAATGTACACTTTTTGGCAATGATAAAACTGTGTGGATACGCAGGCTAACATATGCCTTCAATTCCCATATATATCCCGAAGACACATTTTGATACGAATGATACGCATATTACAATTAAACTTGCATACTTACGTAATAAAAGCTACCAAACAACCAGTGTGTTTCTTCAGGACCTGGTAAATCTCCATAATCTCTTTGTACACATTTCCCACGTAAGATTAAACTCGCTATTTTATAAACGATGTAAATGACCACTGCCAGTGCTGTTGTCTGCAGTACCATAGACGTTGACATTCGCCAAGAAATTGGTACCAAGCTGGAAAGTTCCAGGTTACCAGTAATTCCCACAACCATGTTGCCTCTTGCAAGAAGTCGTCGGCCGCCTACTATAAACAAACTGATATTGTACCCAAAATATTAGCACATTAGCACGAACAAACAATGTTCAAAAGTAAACATATCACACAAGAAACGAAACGATAACCCAGATGCAACGAATGCGGATGGGATAACTAACAAAGATATAATACAGTCAAACCTCGTTATCTCGAACTCGCTTATTTCGAATTACCGCTTATTTCGAAGTGAAAATCTGGTCCCTGTTTTAACACGAAACTATGACAACAGGTAACAAAATAATGTGGAAAAGAGGAGAAATTGCTTCTAAGGAGCAATTTCTCCTCTTTTCCACAATATTTTCAGTATATATCTATTTTCAGGAGTCAAATTACATATTCATTTCTGAAATGTGGTTGTTTGATTTATTTTTTTTCCCTCAATTCTGCAAATCTGATATGTCGAGATACGGATATCTCGAAGTATTTCAGAGTCCCTTGGACTTCGAGATAACGAGAGTCGACTGTATTTCTGGAATTAAAAACAAATGGAATGCTAGCATTGTGGTCACCGTCTTCAATAGCTGCCAACTTTGCTTTCTGTTTTACTAGTTGTGTTGTGATGCTAGCATTTTGGTCACCTTCAAAAGCTGCCCAGTTTGCTTTCTGTTTTACTAGTTGTGATTAAGAGTGGCATCGGGACCCAGGGTGAAGTAAGCCGGCTGTAAAAGTGCTTTAAAGAAAGTCCACGGTGGTTTATTCTACTGACCGTTCTAAGGCGGTGGTCCCGGTGTTAGTCTAACTCTTTGTTGCGCTGTGATATTTATTCTACGAGGCGATCTGTTTTAAGTCTTGCCTTGTGTTATTTTTTCTTGTGTTTTTCAGTCCTTTTAGAATTGCGATTACCTCGCTTGGGGAAGAGAGCGCTAATCTTAGTGATTTTCGTACGTTTGCTCGGTTTGTGCTTGTTTGGTTTTGTCTGTTTTCTCTTCCTCTTGGTGTCTGGGAAGGGTCGCGGCTTGTGATTGTGGCACTCCCTGGATTTTTCTCTTACCTTTTTTATGAATACTTCCTTTGATTGTTTTATATCTTAAACGATTAAGCTTTTAGTATTTCTGTTGTAAAAAAGCTTTATAGTTAACACCAACAAAATTCAAAAATATAAATAAATTTGCCAAGGAATGTTCTCAATCGCGACTGATAACAAGTCGCAACGGGCCTCATAACATGGGCCCGAAAAGGGCATAATCTTTTTTTTCAACTCATGCAACTTTTATTTGTGAATTTTACATTTTTCATTTCCTTTTTTTAAAATAGAAAACCTCTGAACGAAAGGCCTCAGGTAAACAAATCATTTGCACTGTTAATGATTAACTCTCAACACACACACACACACACACACACACACACACACACACACACACACACACACACACACACACACACGCACATATATATATATATATATATATATATATATATATATATATATATATATATATATATATATATATATATATATATATATATATATATATATATATATATATATATATATATATATATATATATATATATATATATATATATATATATAACTGTAACATAACGACTTGTCGCTTGCCGGCCGCCAGTCGCATACTCAGAAGTCAGCCAAAATGACATACATCACGAAAACATGCCTATATAATTTTGACCCCCTTAAACCCCACTTTTATATAGTAAAACTGGGGTTTACAGGGGTATACATTATTTTTCTTATTTTGCCCGAAACATAGATTGTGGGTTCTCGTTAGAACCGCCTCGCCGAGGCGGTTCTAACGAGTACCCACCATCTATGTTTTGAGCGGAAATATGAAAAATATCTGAGTTTTTTTATCTGAAAATTTCAGTTTTTGGAAGTGAAATTTTTTTCTATATATTTGAATAGGCGTCTTTTCGTAATAATACCTTATATGGGTGAGGATAAACTCACGTCCCTGATTTAGTGCAAAGGCCTGTTTGTACATAACACAAGTGGATAGTGCCAAGAGTAAGTAAAACCATGGAAAGACCTAAAATATCGGCCTTCATACGTCTTAGACTTGTCGCAGTTCAGAATAGAAAAAAAAACAACAAAAAAAAAACAAAAAAAAAAAAACATATAGTATCATACCCACCCACCTTGATTTGCTTTTCTCAGTCCTAAAATTACCACCAAATAGAACTAGTGTACTCTGTTTTCGATAAAAAATATGGCACACTCTTTATCATGTAATCCTATTTTATAACATATCTGATAATGCATACTTACAGGCTTGAGCGAAATTAGTGTCCACATATTTGTTACAAACTATTATTTCAGTATGGATGACAATCATCGATAAGACAGAGATGAATCTTAGCAAGTTGCCTTCCAGTGGTAATCCATACAAGACCTTATATTATCTGAGGCACCATTCAATACTACCTTGCTTAACCCGTTTAACATGCTTAACCCGTTTAATAAGTTTTAAAAATCCGTTTTTGACAGAAACTAAAGATATTGGCTTTTTGTTAAATCAACATATGAATGCATAAACGCTGAAAGTAAATAGAAGTCTAAATTCTATACTCAGGTTCCATCTTTCTTTTTATCATATCCGGGGACTAGCTAAAAAGAAGTTATAATGCATAAATGAATAGCCCAGATCAGCTTCGTCTTCGCTTTTCGCCAGTTGCTTATATGAGCCGGAGCACAGCATTTCCTACAATATCGATTGCTCACCAAGCAATGACTCAGATCAGCCTGTGCAAATGCTGATTAAGAGTAGCCAAACATCCAGGCTTTCTTTAGACGGACGGCAGACTGTATGGCTGTGAAGGCTCATATAGTTTCTAAGCGAATAAAACGGGAATTCATGGAATTACTCAGCCGTTTGCGTTGGCCACCGTGTCAGGTTTCTCCTCAATTCCTGTATCTTGCAAAAACAAAAACAAAAAAAAAAAAAAAAACAACAAATTCGAAACCAATTGCATTTTGGAAAAAAAAAAAACATGCATTTTGCATAATACTGGTTTACAGTTTTGCCAAGCAGCTGTAAGTTCTATAACGCATATAGTACTCAGGTATATACTAACAGGTAAAATATTCATATTTTTTCTGTACAGTTGATGTCTGAATATAAATTAGCTCTAAGCGTTTAAAATTCTTGTCGCGTTTTGTAAAACGGCGTGTAATTTATGGAATTTTGATGAACATTTTGTTTGCGGAAATCACGTCACTTATTATGTTCGGTCTTCATACATTCTTACTGAGTACAGTTCGTCAACAGAGGTTTTGAAATTATGGACATGACAATATGAGCATAGATTCCCCTCAATATATATTTTTAAGACTTACGTAAGTATAATACACTGTTCTATACGAATATATTTTTATAGAAAAACATTAGCTCGAACGTTCGAAATTTTTCTGGGAAAAAATTTAAAATAAGTTATTTAAAATGGTGCCATAAAATTGGCAATCGAACTCTCTTACAATTTAAAATAAGTTATTCAAAATGGTGTCATAAAATTGGCAATCGAACTCTCTTACAGGCTAATCGTAGCGGCCATATTGGACGAAAAATCGCATATTTTTAGACGAAGCCTTATAAGATCATATGTGACCTAAGCCTGTCAGCCTCTGTATGGAAGAATGTACGTTCTCGAAGCGATGATAAATCTCATGAAACGGTTATTTTTGTCAAATACTTTGATTCAAATTTCACTGTGTGCATTTTAAATCATCTTTACAATATGATCTTTAAAATCACGCCAAAGTCAAATTTGAAAATCAAAGAAAACCACCTCTATTTGAATAACAATTTGATAGAATTAATGATGTACAAGGTACGAAGGTGCTTTCGTTAAAAAAGATCAGTCCGTTGAAACACACTAACCACAGCAAACAACCCCGAAAAACCCAAAACCACTTTAATAATTTACCGTTTCACATCAAACCACTTACTTTATCTATTTTTCTAATCAAATTGGGCAAAATTTGACGGGCTTCTAGTTAAAGTTCTCATTGTCAGAAGATAAAATGAAATTCTGTTTGCGTTGTTTAAGTATATTTAGGATCCTAATTCAGAAAAAGGGGAATTTTTGAAACTTGGAACTGTGCAAAGTGACAAGGCCTGTTTGTAGACACAGAGAAAAAAGTGGTCTACGAACCCATGCCACAGAACATTCATAAAATGTTGAACCACTGACAAGTCACAATGTTCAGGTGAACAGAAACGGACCCCAAAAGAAAGGGTGCAATCAGGCGTCCTGGGAATTTAAGGATTGCGACAGTCATTCCATAGATTTAAATTTCGGTATGTCAACATGACAATGAGAAGCTATCGTACAAAGAAAGACACGTACGACGGTGAAATTAGATATCAACTTCGTATCCAGCGTCACATAGAGTAGGGTGTGACTTTGACAAGGAAACTGTCAAAGTTTCGGGTGTAAAAATTGGGCTTCGTTTTAAGAACCTCTATTATAATATTGGAAAAAAAAAATGCCAAAAATTATCTGCGATTCTTCATCGCTTACTTTCTTTTTTGAAGCTGCTTCTTGTTGGTGTTAATCCGTTTCTATACACTTTCTAATATACGCTATAGAAAACGGTTGCAAATTTATTTGAAATGCAGTTTGCAAGCGAAATCTTAAAATTGATATCAGACAGGAAAACAGGGTACTCCCCCTTGAATGCGGAAAACAGCCGCAGTGTCAGACAGGAAAACAGGGTACTCTCCCTTGAATGCGGAAAACAGCCGCAGTGTCAGACAGGAAAACATGGCACTCTCCCTTGAATGCGGAAAACAGCCACAGTGTCACTCTTGCCTTCATGTTTGCATGTGTGCATGAGAAAATAACATGTTTCTTTCTGTTTTGAGCATTTTGTCTTTCTGTTTTATGATTTTAACCTGAATACACAAGATTTTGTATGCTTAGAATTTGTAAAGTATCAACTGTGCCGCCATAGAAACGTGCAAGTTTTCGCGAAATGCAATGTATGCATATCTGCTTTACAGTTATTTTATATACATACATGTCAAGGCTTTCTTGCTATATCGAAATAAATCATATATCCTTTCGATGCTAGGGTTAGCAAAATTTTGTACTGGAACCCGTACTAACTGTCATGCATAAAACTAGGCAGAGCGATAATTGTTTTCATGCAAGAAGAGCCCCTCAAAATAGATCTTTTTGAAAAAATGCGACCAGCGTAGACTGAGGAGCTGCCATAATATAATGTACCATAAACATTCTATTAGTAAACAGCGCAGAACATGGCTATGCTGTGTTAATGCTAAAGCTAATTTGTTTCTGCACTGGTCGCAAACGTCTAAAGATCCATTTCTATTTTGAGGAGCTTAAATTTTATGGAGCCTTGACGGTCGAAACATCGAGAAGACAATAACTATTGCATTATTATAAACAGCCAATGGGATTTTTGGGTATCTGATATATAACCCTTAAAACGCCAAGAAAACCTGCATCTGAATATGTCGTCTGTTTATGTCGTCTGCTGAATATTTCTGCAAACTTTTCAAACCTATTTTTGCATACAGGCAAACAGTGTGGACCCAGATCAGACTGCTCCTAAAGGAGCAGTCTGATCAGGGTCCACAATGTTCGCAAAAATGACTTTTAAAATCACAAGCAGGTGACAAAGCAGACGACAATTGTTGTGATTGGCAGTTTAAGGGTTAATTTCTCACATAAGTGTAACTGTAACACATTTCAAAAGCCGTCGTCACATTTTATAACACACCGATATGAAGTATAGTCACTGTGTGAAATATTTCAACCAGAAAATTAGAATTCAAATCCCCTTCTCCGTAGGGTAATTAGTGCTGATATTAACGTGACATCAGACGGACAAGAGCGGAAGGGCTTCAATATAAGCTTATCATTTGCTCAAGACCAGGACATGCCTTACAGTATTTAGTGGATATCGGTTGTGGCCTAGAGAGGACTGCACTCGGCTTGTCATAAAATTCTCCATACAGGAACGGCTGTTACCCGGTTATGCAAAAATGGCGTCTTCCGTTTGACACGAAGAGAAAAGTATGCTGGTGCAACCTATACCACAAGGGTTCGGGGAAAAAGTAACATCGTTGTCGCGATTGGAACATAAGGCCGCTTAGAACAGCAGGCAAGAGCTGGTGTATATTATAGACAGGTATTGGCTCTGTAAAATGAGAACTTTAGAGACGAAAGACACTGAGTCAAATTTCGTGGAAAGGGATGGGGTGGGTGGGGTGGAAAAATGCAAATATGAGTATGAGTATGATGTTGGTTTTCTGGTACACAATGACATTATGAGCAGTCATCAGGTGCAAGCCTTGAGCAGTCATCAGGTGCAAGCCTTTCTCACGCAGATTCATCATCATTCGCTTGAAGTAAGCTCCTTTCAGTATTATTCTGTTATATGCACCAACGTCGCAACATGACGATAATGAAACGGTCGAGTTCTATGACTTTCCAAACGGAGATTGAAACGGCAAAGTTGGCAAAGACGCTGGGACAAAGTTTATCCTGCAATAGTGAAACAAATGGAAGAGGACTGAAACTCCTAGAAGTTTTTTTCCACATGCCTCATTAGAAGCATCTCAAGGATATGCTTCTAATGAGAACACACAACATGTGTTTTCATGGAGACAGACAGGCCCGAGCAAACGATGAATCTGAATCTTCCAGGAACTCCATACACCTCAAATAGAATATTACTTGAAGTGCCCATGGAAATGGCATATCAAAAGTACTTATGAAAAAAAAATGGAGTTTTCTTTTAAGTTTTTTCAGAAGCCTTGCATGCGAGATTTTAAGGTTTTGAATATTTTTCCCAGAGCTGTGAAACTGACATAATTTAGAAATACGTAAGGATCAAACTGGGAGACGTTAGTAAGAAAGCTCATATAAATGGGATCAGAAGTACAATAATAAACAATACGAGCCTCGTTATGCCAAAATTGTTAAAGGATTTATGCGAACTGCCCATTTTTAGGCGGGATTGCGTATATTCGTATGCGCAGTCTCGTCTGAGCATGTGCAGTTCACCCAGTCTATAACTGGACTACATTATTTTTACAAAGCGAACAGCGCATGCCTAGATCACATTGCGCATGTCTGTAGACGGCCGAGGCATGTACAGGCCGCATATGACCGAAGATAGGATTTATCGTGCCGCGGCAGGATTGTATTGTATCTATGTAATACTTAATAGGTGAAACGATGCCCCTACTGTTTTCATCCTAATTGCACAGATAAGAAGATCATAAGCAAACAATTTAGGTCCAAATTTGACTGCTCTGCTAACGTGTCTAAAAGTACTGAGTGAATAACAAGCTGTGCAGATCCTGATGAATTTTGTCAGGGTACACAATGTTTGGTCAGACATGTCTGTCCATATATTTGTGCTAAATACGGAATGCTGACATCTGAAAGTGCAGCATCAGTATTTATTTTGCAAATAAATAAGTACAGAGATTCACCTCTCTTCAAGTTCGCTAGTTCGTAGCCGTTACGAGAATCCGCGAGAGCTGACGTTCCACCGCCATTTTCGGATAGCGATTGTGGTCGAAAATCGAATAGAAAGTTATCGCTTTACATTTGTTAATATTTACAGTTACTTATTTCAGTAAAATTGAATATTTTATATACATTTTAACTGGTGATTAAATACCATTGCTTAAAACTGCATTTATTCTTTTAATTTAAGATTTCCATATTCCCAGTTAGCTGGCATTCTGCTAAAATCCATATCGGACAATTACAATGTATAGGCCCGACAGAATTTCTGTCGGGCCGATAACTACCTGATATAGACTCAAGCAGAATGCTAGCTATGTTCACCCTAAGTAGTCGGACAGACAGGCTTCATCAAAGGAGTCGCAACGTCAGACAAAGGTACATTCGCGCAGTCTGATCAGAATCTTCCCTGGGCGCATTTTGATAGCCAAGAATGCAAAATTTCTTCATGCAGACAACGGAGACAGGTCAGAATTCGCAGATTCGGTATTTGATTTGAGTCCTCGATGGGCGCATAGGGCAGAAGGTACATTTTCTCACGCTGCGGCTGAAACCGTTTAGACCAAGATCAGATACAACGGAACATGGTGTCTGATCAAGGACCTGTACTCTTTGCCACTCATCCAGCAGTTTTTAAACACATAAACCGGTATCTCCATGTTAATCTTTTGTTCAAATTCGGGGGTGGTCGGGTGGTGCGAAGGTGTCATGTATCTTACGTCACCAGGGCGTCCAACTGATATTCGCTTACAGTGGGCAAGTCTGCTATCCTTGTAGCAGGTAAGGGCAGAGGGGGAATGATTTTATTTCTTCTGTTTCTTCACATTTATTCCTGTTCCTCTTTCTCTCCTGTTCCTCTCTTTCATCTCTTCTACTATCTCTTCTATCTCTTTACTCCCTTTCTCTGGGAGACGACACAAATGACCAACAAGGGTTGACATGTCGTTAAACCCCAACACATTCAATCATTTGTTCAAATCCTTGTGCACATATGGTAAGATAGTTAAGCGTTCAAATATTAAGTGTAAACACAATTACACACAATCAGACGTGCTTCTTTGTTGTATTAGGAATGGTTTGTTTGTGTTGTGTTGAGGTTTTACGTCCCAGTCAACCCAATGGGGTCATGTCGGGCGCGGTCAGTTTACCTAACCGCACTTTTACTGGACAGGCTTAGTCCTCCGAGCGGTTAACCAGTATCGTGCACATTATTTCGCCAGAAACTGACAACTGCCCTTCTTGAATCAGCAGAAGGGAAAGAATGATTGTAAATAATATTTCATGATCAACTTCCATGAAAGAATGTTGCCGGCCCGGCGGATTTCATTTGTGTTGATGTAAACGCTGGCGAATTACTCAGCTTCAATCGTCCGTATCGGAAAACCAAGATGGATAATACGACGCTCTCTTCAGCTGGGCCCAATTGTTCAAAACTAACAATGTCTTTATTTAACGTATCGTGAAAACTTTGATCAGTAAATATGGCGTATATGCTAATATTTTTGCTGAAAAAATGTGAGTAGCTTTTGCATTTGCAAAAGCTACTCACATTTTTTTCAACAAAAATACCTATGAATTAGATACTGTACTTACTAGAACAGTTAACATTTTGGTCACTAACGAGCTCGTTAAGCTAACGATGCTTTGAACAATTGGGCCCTGGTGAATTATTCGCCGGCATTTACACAGTGATAAAATCCGAAGAAATGAAATTTTTTTTCTATAATTCAAACCCGGCCATGGTTACAGTTAAAACGGATATTAAATAGCTTATTTCAGAAATCTACACAAAGAAAATATTCCCAAGATTCCTACCCAGTGGATTTATCAAAGTATAAAAACTGTTTTAAAATATGCCCTTGACCAATCAAATTACACCAAAGTAGCTGTGTTTGAATTATACTAGGAACGATTCATAATATTCTTAAGGAAATCAATAATAGCAAACTACTAGTTTATTAAGTGCGCGAATTGCGAAGTAGTTCCCCGACCCGCGGATTGGTTCGGCGTGCAGACACACTACTATAGACTACCTATGTGATCAGTGATATGTGTGTGACCAAAAATGTGATGGTCCAACAAACGCTTGGGTGGTTCGGTGCTTATCCTGAAAAACAATAAGTATGCCGTCATTTGGCAGAGGCTATTGTCTCGGCGGCCGTGCCGATAATAGCAACAAAACAGCCTATATCGCCAAGTATTCCAATTGCATGGGATTGAATCACGAGACTTATGACGTCAGCCTACAAATTTGCGATCGCCGCCATTTTGAATTTTGTCTCTCTTCGAATTTCGTTTTGTGCATAAGGTACACTTTGTTGTAGATTTTTAGATAACACACGGACTTTACGCTCTTTTACGTGAAAATCTTTAAAAAACTTCGACAGAGAAAAGTGAAAGTTATCATTGTACCTGTCATCGGCATACACTAGTTTTCGTATTCGGAAAGCATGGCCCCCTCCCATTGGGGTCCGCGAAATAGATGGGCTGCCTAAAGCCTCCATGGCAGAGCGGCTAGTAACTAAGCAGGACCCGAATTCATGTGATCCGGTCGGGTAAAAGTCCCACAAATTTGGTGGCAATGTCTCTGAACTACTGAAATATTGCTGACTTGGACGTTATATCGCAATTCATGCAGTGGATTAGAAGTCAAGAGTGGTCTGAAATCAAATTCATTTAGATCTGGCCACCCCACCTGTTATTATAGTCTCGTCAAGCTGCAAACAGTAATATTAAGTAACCACGTACTGTGACGTCTGATCTTTATCTACCATGTTTGCTTTGGCCCCATTTAGGTACACCGCTAGACCCTATTGTGTAGACTGGATCTTAGGTCTTGTGCTCATGGTTTGTTAATTGTTTTGTATTCGTAAATTACTTCCAAGTGAAGAATAAAAAAGATATTAATTAACGTTTCATAGAACGCATGGCAAAAGGAATGGTCATTTTGGACTTCAAATCAAGCGCGCCCATCAACAACCTTTCAGGGCTGTGGAGAACTGCATCTAAGATATGACTGAATAGTTTGGGATGCGTTCAGAAGTGACACCCGTTGCGGACGATATGCCCTGAATTCCCTTACTAAATGATGACCGCAAACAGGAGCAAGAAGCCATGACAGAACGCCCGCGAGTGTTAAAGCACTTCTAATCGCAGCCATTATTACCAGCGCGATGCAAGTTTTCCAGGGCCCAGTTTTTCAAAGCGTGGTTAGCTTAACGAGCTCGTTAAGGGTCATTTCGTTAACTGTTTTAGCGGATTCAATAGCTCGTTAAGGGTCATTTCGTTAACTGTTTTAGCGGATTCAATACACAATATTCTGATATTTTTTGCTGAAAAAAAATGTGAGTAGCTTAAAAAAGCTACTCACATTTTTTCAGCAAAAAATTTCAGCATATTTGCGTATCACTCGATGTAAATTTTAACGAATCGTTAACTAACAATGTCGTTAGCTTTGAACAACTGGGCCCAGAGGATTAAACATTTTATTGTCTACGCCCCATACAACTTTAATGTTTGCCATTTTTCTGGAAGCATTTTCTGAAAGGTCATAGACTGGTCCCATGCTGCTTCTTTCCATGGACTGCTTAAAGTTATAACCCTAGTATTAGCTTTCACAAAAAGCTTGTTCTACACTTAGCAAATAGTGTTTGTGTGAGGCTTCTCGTGAAAGCTAATACTTGTGAAAGTTTAATACTACCTGGGTTGTTTAATCCGTTTGTTTACTTAGCTTGTGTATTGATTGACTTTTACAACAATTAGACCTTACGAATGGATAAAATAGGTAGATCTTTTTTTTAGACAGTCACTCACTGTAGAAAAGTGTGAGTTATATTTGTGCATGACACAAGGAAAGCAAACCACAGCAAATTTAACAGGGAAGGATAAACTCAGGGGAAGTAACTCTTACAAAATCGTTTCGCTTTCCTTCTGAAAAACGGTTTATTCTGAAACGAAAGACTTTGCTCCCCTAGCGGGTATATTTTTTCCTTTTAGCAAACACACCTCTTTTAAAGGGACTAGCTGTACAGGGGGACAAACGAAACATCACAAAAGTTGCTTCCCTTATTAAAAAAATGGCGGAAATCTGTACAGCGTATCCAGTACCCTCAAAGATGTATTGATTAACAGAGTGGCCACATTTAATTTTAGACAGATAAAATACAATTAATGTACAAATGGATTTAAGCTTCTTGATTTATGAAATCTGGATACATTTTAAAATTCTCGTACACCTATTGGGGTTCCTGCTTGTGTCAGGTATGTTTGACAAAACATTTGATTGTTATTTAGCCCTTAAAGCGCTGTTCGCAAGTACAGCAAACTACACTTTGAAATCGATTTTTTTTTTCTTTTCAAAGAAAAAGAGAGTTGACATGTCATGTGAATCGTCTGCTTAGCAAACATTTTTCTATGAAAAATAACCAAAATGAATTTTAGAATATCGCCAGCTACAAATTTGTAGGGGTTAAAAATCTACAATGAAAAGTTTTGGTCAGTGGACAGTTTCCGTTGTGAAAAATACCAAATACGCGAAAGCGTTTTTTACGAAAACTAAGAGTCAAATATGGACGGAATAATTACGTCACAATTTGACTCTGGTTTTCGTAAACTAGTAAAAAAGATAGATGTCATTTGCATCATAGCAGAACATAGCCAACAACGACACACCAAGAGGAAGAGAAAACAAACTACGGCAGTCAGCATATATATTACAGTAAAACCTCAATAACTCGAATACCGATGGCTCATTTACCATGGCTAATTCGAATTCGTTTTTTAGTTTCTAGGAAACTCTCTTGATAGCCAAAAAAAAAAAAAAAAAAAAAAAGCAAATATTTGTGAATATTTCAGGGAAATTCTCTTATTCTATTATAAAATGTATGTTGTGTTTACTAATTAGAATCGCCTCATTGAGGCGATTCTAATGAGTACACTCAACATACCATTATTTCATAGAAGATAAAAAAGATATCCTTAAAGTATCCCTATCTGCCTCCTGACTTGCTACATGATTTACCCTCAGTGGCTCGAACTACCCATGTCCCGAATAAATTTCCATAGTCCAAAAGCTATTCGAGCCGTTGAGGTGTTACTGTAGATACCAACGAAAGCAAAGCAACCAGGATGGGAGCGTGGTAACACAATGGTTAGTACCCTGTCCTCTGGTGTTAGAGGTCCCGAGTTGGATCCTCGCTTGGGTGAGAAAATAGATCTATGTTTCAAATACAGTGAAACCTGTGTAAGAGAGCCACCTTTGAGATTGTCTTTATTGGTTGGTGTGGAAAGGTGGCTGTCCTATAAAGGTACATGTCATGTAATTTTGCTAGCAAAATTACATGACATGTGCCTATTTTTTCACGTCAACCACTATTTAAAGTCAGTCTCAAAGGTGGCTGTCTTACACAGGTTTTACTGTATGTTTCATTAGCATCAGTGGCAAAGATGATGTCAAAACAGTGCTACGCCCTTCGGACCGGAACGTTAACTGGATGGCCCATACGCAGAGAGAGACATCCCCGATGCAGTTTAAAGATCTAAATTTTGAGACAAAATAGTGCCTTAATAGTCCGTCCTAAAAACGGCTTCTGTAGGTAATGGTCGATTACGATCGACTGCAGTAACAGAAGAATGAAAGAATAAAAAAGAAAAGAAACAAAGACAACTTCTTCTCCCTCTCCCCAATGCTTCTTGTCCTAAAACAGTGGGACAAAAACACGAGACAAACGTTCACGTGATCAGACCGAGGGTTAACAGGCGGACATGATAATTCGCGGCTCACAGATGGAAAAGGCCGTATTTCATAGCTTGGCATATAGATTTTTGTTGGGGCTAACCATGAGGAAAGAGACCTTTGCTATTTGAAAACAGTAAAAACCGAGGTAGCCTGTTAGATCTGAGACTTTACTGTTAGCGTAAATTATAGTCAGATATTGAGGGATGTATCATCACGAGAACATACCTATATAATTTTGACCCCCTTAAACCCCACTTTTATATAGTAAAACTGGGGTTGACAGGGGTATACATTATTTTTCTTATTTCTGCTCAAAATATAGATTTTGGGTACTCGTTAGAACCGCCTCGTCGAGGCGGTTCTAACGAGTACCCACAATCTATGTTTTGAGCAGAAATATTAAAAAATATTAGAATTTTTATCTGAAAATTTTCATTTTTTGGTGGAAAACAAATTCAGTATATTTGAATAGGCATGTTTTCGTAATGATGTAGGACCTGATCACAATGCATGGACACCCAGGCTGATCTGAGTCTTAGCAGATATGATATAATGCTCATAATGACCAGTCTGAGTGGCTCAGTGAGCAGAGTGTATGCCTTTAGATAGGGTGGTTGTATGTTCTATCCCGACTTGACGTCTAGAACTGGTACTAGCTGCTTCTCTGGTTGGCACTCAGCATTAGTAAGGAGAACTGATGCTAGTCGCACCGGAGATAACATTTATGTAACGGATTGTAGTATCATGTCGTGTGTCTGGGGCCTGAAACTTCAGTAAGGCAGGATTATAAAAGGGCATCAGTACTTCAACAAACAATAATAAAAATAGTAATAATGATGATGATGTTAATAATCATTATAATAACTATTATTATTATAATTATTATTTATTCTTATTTTTATTATTTATTTATTTATTTATTTACGGATAGATGATGAAACCGTCCGTCCTACAACTCTACATCTAAACGGTGAATGGGGACAGCCATGGGGAACACAAAACTGGATCGTATCTGTAACATGCAAGCTTTATCTCTCCCACAGTTACACGCCACAAGATGCTGTGAGTGGATTCTACATTATACTGTCAATGGAAAAGCACGCAACACATATTGACGAGGTAAATTGTTTGAGCAGCAACGTCAGAAAACATACCTTGGACATATTCAGATCCTGCCCATTCGCGCCCTCTAATCGGTCTTCACTTGACGCATTTTGGATAGCTAAGGATAGAAAGTTTCTTCATGCGGATAACGAAGATTGATCAGACTGTACGTTTTCTCACGTTACAACTCATTTATGACTACATTCATCTCAAGGTCCTCTTAATACATTTACTCACATTACGTTAATGTGTTTGCATTACTGTAGAGAGGTTGACAAACATATATAGGCACCCAAATCTCGTGTTGCTGCAACGTATATTTTGATATACGTACAGTAAAACCCCAGTGCCTCGAACAGCTTTGGGACTATAGAAATTTATTCGAGACATTGGTAGTTCCAGCCACTAAGGGTTTATCAAGTTGGCGCAAGTTTAGGAGGCGAATTTAGGAAGGCGATTCTAATGAGTACACACATCATACATTTCATGATAAAATAAGAAAATTTCCCTTAAATATCCATAAATATTTGCTTTCTTGGGCCCTCAAGAGAATCGTCTAAGGAATCAAAAACGAGTTCGAATTAGCCATGGTGAACGACTCATCGGTGTTCAAGTTATTGAGATTTTACTGTACATAAACCTGTCCTAATACGCTTCATGATCAAACTGATCTCACTTTCTGGTATTATGTAGTGAAAATCCCATGGCTTATAAAGATAAGACGATATCCAGATATTCTTTTTCATATTTCGCCTTACCTAGATATCTTATTGATATTTATTAGAATCATCTCTTTGAGACACTTCAAATGAGTACCCATCATGAGAATATCATCTTTTGCCATCAAACAAAATATCAATAGAGACGAAGCCCGATAGCTCCAACACCGATGGCTCGTTTACCATGGCTAGTTCGAACTCGTTTTTGAGTCCCTACGAAATTCTTCCAATAAGGGAACAAATATTTAAGGAAATTTTCTCATTTTATCATGAAATTGTATGTTATACGTACCCAGAGTACACTCAACATACAATTATTGTGTAGAAAATCGAAAATATTTTCCAAATTTATCGCTATTTGCTTTACGACCTGGCGCCATTAACTCTTATTGGCTCGAACTACCTATGTATTGAACAAATTTCTATGTTCCCAATGATATTCGAGGTATTGAAGTTCGACTATATTATGTTAGAAAATGGGACTTATCTAGAGATACGGGACCTAGAAACTACACATTTCACATAGATGTGTTAACGTAATATTAACGGTGCCTTGGAGTAAGGAATTGTTACGCGCCTTTGAATAGTACGCCAGCTTGGTTTGGAATAATGCGGTATCACTGTCCTTCTTTGCGTAAACGTTCAAATAAACAATGCACACTTTTATAGTGTTGGTAGTTCTCAAGAAATGACACTTTTGCTTTTATGCATATTTTTGATACCAAGAGAACGCTGAAATGCATTTCTAATAAACAACAAATTGTCCCTAAATGCTGAAACACCTCAAGGGGACTTGATACAGCTGGTAGATTTCCCGCCTGTTTATAAGCTTTATCAGGGAGATAACTTTTGTTACTTCCTGTTTGCTTTCCTGCACACTAAGTTCATTCTGAAAAGGGATCAATTCTAAAAAGAAAGAATTTTCTCCCGTTTGGAGCCACTTCTTTTCTTTTAGAGTAGCCCCTTTTCCCATGGAAGCAAAACCAATACAATCAACCTCTCTTATACTGACACTCGTTATAATGACAATTTGAATGTCACGAAACCTTTGCTCAAGAGGGGACAGACAATGAGAAATTATGCAAGAATACTGCATTAAAGGCTTCATATTCCTCAAAAATATATATTTTTTTTTTATCCAAGAAGGGTGTAATAAATTGATATATAGTATTAATACGATCATAAAATGTGGCATCTGACAGCCTGTGAAATTTCAGTTAGTCTCTCGTTTTGAACTGGGTCAAAATGAAATGATTTTTTTATCGTATCTCTGAATTAATGTTGGCAATATAAATTCAGAGATACGATAAAAATCATTTCATTTCAATAACGAGACTTACTGAAATTTTACAGGCAGTTAGGTATCATATTTTATGATTGTATTAATAACATATATCAATTAATTAAGTCATTTTTGGATTATAAAATGTCTGGGTTTTTTTAGGAATATGGAGCCTTTAAAACTTCAAGCAACATATGTTTTGGATATTTGTTAGAATCGCCTCAGTGAGGAGAATCTAACAAATATCCAAAACCTATATTCTATGAGGAAATAAGAATAAAATAAGGCCTGTCTTACATATCATTCTGTTCATTTAGGATTCTTTAAACAGCAAACTAATTTTAATGGCAACATCTTTGGGAACAAATGCTGTCGTTGTAACGAGGGTTCACTGTTTAACTGTGTTGCTTCCACTAAAAGAACGTCCATTGCCGTCACTTGCTATACTTAGGACTGTAGACTTACCATGCCCGACGTGTCCAACTTGTCACATTTCCCTGAGGACAAGTAAGAAATTTCAATTTACTTGTCCTGGGACAAGGACTTCATAGCTCTAGCTGGACTTCATAGCTCTAGCTACGAAGAGTATCCAGATTATGATATATATTTTTTCTTATTTCTCGAAAAAAACATATGTTGTGGGTATCCATTAGAAGCGCCTCGGTCAGGCGCTTCTTATGGATCCCACAAAATATATTTTCCTCCAGAAATAAGAAAAAAATGCCAATCTTCGGGCAAGTAAATTTTCGTTGGGCAAGTGGATTTTGACCATTCACTTGTCCATGGACAAGTAATAAAATTTGATATTTCCACAAGCATACTAAACCTAGGCTAAATTCCGAACGAGTCCATTTCGCTACAATTTGTTTGTGTTGGAAGTTTTACGGCCCAGTCAACCTAATGTCGAGCGCGGACAGTTTACCTAACCACACAAATACTGGGCAGGCTTAATCCTCTAAGAGGTTAAACCAGTATTGTGCAAATTCTTTCGCTAGAAACTGGCAGCGCCGCTACCTTCTTTTGTGTCTAAAATTGCTGGATGATTGACGAACAGGGTAGACCAGTGTAGAATGCGGCAGCAGTTGATCTAGATTTACATTGATTGTACTGGCAAACCGTTCCCAATACCTAGAGTTAAAGACTCCATATTCCTCAAAAATAGACATTTTATTATCCAAGAAAGGTTTAATAAATTGATAATATGGTATTAATACAATCATAAAATGTGGCATCTGACAGCCTGTAAAATTTCAGTTATTCTCTCGTTCTTAAAATGAAATGATTTTTATCGTATTTCTGAATGTTGTCAACATTAATTCAGAGATACCATAAAAAAATCATTTCATTTTTGATCCAGTTGAAAAACGAGAGACTCACTGAAACTTTACAGACTGTCAGATACCACATTCTATGATCGTATTAATACCGTATATCATTTTTTTAAAACCTTTCTTGGATACAAAAGTGTCTATTTTTAGGGGTATGAAGCCTTTAATGGGTAAATTAAATGTACCGCTTCATGAGCAAAGAGCTATAAAGGCATATACGAACAATAAAGGTTCTGGCGAGCTTGCACATCCACCAGAACCTTTTCTGTTCACTCGCGTAAGCGACAGGCCAAGGGAAAACTTCAGCCAATGAACTAGACAAGTAGGTTTGCTTAGAGACCGGGCATGCGCACTGAAAGATTGATTCGTCTGAAAGTTCTAAGAGACTTTTTTCTCGCGACACAGCTTAAAGTAAATGTCTATATCTTCCAGGTATACTATCCATTCGCTCGTCAAAGAACAAAAGTGAGACACCTGGCTGGGCGGAAAGAATTTGTGATTCCGACAGCGGAGAATATCTGGGAGTATAGTGGCTGGAAGAATTATCAGGTTCATGTTAGGTTTACAAATCTAGAGTTGACGGTGAACGGCAAGTGGCCCCGTGGGACTTGTTCAGGGCCATATTTGATTGGTAAGACTATCTAATGGCATTATGATAATGAAGAATAAAGAAAATGTACAGGAAAGGCCCAAACCACAGAATATAGACTACCATGACACTTAGAGGTACAATAAACCAACTACAGTCGAAGCTCAATAGCTCGAACACCGATGGTTCGTTTACCATTGCTAATACGAACTCGTTTTTTTGTCCCTATGAAATTCTTCCGATAGCTCAAGAAAACAAATATTAGGGAAATTTTCTTATTTTATCATAAAATTATATGTTGTGTGTACTCATTGGAATCGCCTCATCGATGCGATTCTAATTAGTACACCCAACATACCATTATTGTATAGCAGATCGAAAAGGCTTCCCTAGATTATCGCCATTTGCTTTCTGACCTAGCACCATGATTGACCTTCAGTGGCTCGAACTGCCCATGCCTCGAACAGTTTTCCACAGTCCCAAAGATGTTCGAGCCATTGAAATACGACTGTAGATAAGTAAAGCATTCAGAACCTTCTTCACCAACGAGATCACAATTCCTGACAGGACCATCAAGCAGAACAACGTACAGGAAAAAACAAAAAAGCAGATCTCATAAAACAACAAACAACAAAAACACAAACACGTAAATCAAGTCAAATCACTGTGATGAAATAAAGTTGGGGGGCTCGTAGCAGGCTCCCCAGCGGTGGCAGCTAGAGCTTAATCAAACCACTGAGAGTGCTGAGGGGGTGGGGGGGAGGGTGCGGTTGCCTGAAATTCTATAGGCCTCTAGAACTGATTGGGATTTACGGTCAAATTAAAAAAAAAACAAGAACGCATAAACAGTACCCGCTAGCCCCTTTTTTGTTTAAAAAGATCGCGACTCGGACTACACTTTTTCAGAAATGATTCTAGGGCGCGCGATTGCGGGATTTGTGCCGATTTCTGGTGCCTCGCACAGTTTTATGGACTGGATGAAGGAGTGCTCCCGCAAAAAGAAATGAATACGTAAATAAATAAATAAATAAAATCAAAAATAAATAAATAAAAAGGAAGAGCCCCCATCCCTCACCCCTACCCCCCCTACACACACACGCAATATAAAATGCATGTTGTGCAATTTTCTTTCTTTCTTTATTTTCTGTCCCTAAAAGTATCATATATTTTTTTGTCTTTTGTTTTCTATAACATGAAAGCTGTGTATCAAATTTACTGATAAAAATTACATGATGTCAGTGGATGGTTGGATCGGCCAATCATAACGTTGCTTACACGTTACTACGGCTATACAAGTATAAGAATTCATACACTTCGCACACAAGAAATCTTAAAGCAAATTTTAATACGGAAAAGTCTTGGATTCTTGGCTAAATTGGCTAAATTCCATAATGCAAAAGGTGAATTAGATAGATCTAAATGAGATCTCGTTCCATTGGCCTCTACAAGAATCACCCTCACATTAAATATATATATATATATTACGTAATTATGTCAGGGAATATCTCCACCAAAGGGCGTTTTGGGTCTAGGTGGGAACATGTTTTTTAGATTTTTTTTTTTGAAACACATTCAATTTTGCATTTTAACCGGAAATGAAAAAAAGAATTCAAGCCAGATATACCAGACACGCATGCTACATAAGACACTTAAGTTACTGCTTCTGTATAGCTGTTAACTGAATCTGTGTAGCAATATCTAGGGTAGATGGAGTTCTCAAGCCCTGGTCGGCAAATCATCTAGGAGTCGGCAACTCTAATAAAAAATCTGCATATCTGGATTTGCTTGTCCCAGTTATGTAAAGTCTGCTTCGGCAGCTGGGGCAGAGGAAATCATTGATTCAACGGCCCAAACGGCGATGCAGCAGCATGTTGTGGAGCATGGAGAGCATGACAAGGCACAACAGGTCATGGTCATCCACTGCTTCCGAACTAAGCTCCAGATGTCTTGACACTGTCTTGCCTCTGGATCCAGCTAGGTCAGGATGAGAGAGTGAGGTTGACTGCGCGCCTCTCCCTCACTAAAATCCAATTCACGGCGCATTTTATCTTAATCAGCAACACACAAACACAGCAAGCACACATATGCAAGTCATACAAAAAGTCCCGTGGCGATTGGCGAGCGGCGAGGCAGCAGGTGAGGAAACACTGGAAGCTGTAGTTGCGGACCTGCCCACAGGCGGCTTGGTTCTATATAGTTGCTTTCCTTCAGAACGAAGCAGTACAGGGAATTCGGTAGCCGAACTGAGCGACCGAGCAGACCTTTTTAGGATCGCACTGCTCACCCTCTTAGCGTAGAGAAGGGGCTAGAAAAGATGCCCTAAACAAGTGCCTACTTCAAAACTCCTGGCTGGTTAACCGCGATCAGCAGTCGATCCGACTTAGCGGTCGAACAAAAACAAAGATTATGATACCTTTAACAATCGGTGCATGGAATGTGCGTACTCTAATTGACAGTGCTGGCTCTGACAGACCTCAGCGGAGAACAGCTCTAATTGGTAGAGAACTTGACAGATACAAAGTCGAGATTGCAGCTCTGAGTGAGACTCGCTTTGCAGAGGAAGGGCTTTTAAAAGAAGTTGGTGCTGGTTACACTTTCTTCTGGAGTGGTCGCAAGAAGGAAGAGCGGTGTGAGGCAGGAGAAGGATTTGCCATCAAGTCACACATTGTCAGCAAGCTCTCAGGACTCCCAAATGTCCACCTAATGACGCTGTGACTTCCCTTATCTGGCAAGAGGCATGCAACAATTGTAAGTGCCTATGCACCCACGGTAACCAACCGAGATGAGGTTAAAGACGAGTTCTAGGATGATCTGGATTCTGTGATTTCTGCAACACACCAGGCAGACACTCATCCTCCTCGGGGACTTCAATGCCGGAGTGGGCACAGACCACCAAACCTTGGAGGTGATTTGAGATGAAGAAGTAGGGAAGTGCAACAGCAATAGCCTCCTCCTTTTAAGGAAGTGTGCAAGCATGAACTACTGGTCACCAACACAGACTTCCGTTTACCAACTCGCAACAAGACATTATGGATGCACCCTCGCTCTTAATATTGACATCTTACTGACTATGTAATAATGCAAGGAAGGAACGACTGTGTGGTGCAGACTGTTGGACAGATCACAGGCTTGTTGTCAGCAAACTCAATCTGTGCATTCAGCCTGTACGATGACTACAAGGCAAGAAAGAGATTTAATGTCTTCAAGCTGAAGCAAGACAGCAAGTGGCAAGCATTCATCAATGATATCTGCATCCGTTTATATGGACTGGAACACAGTTCAGAGGATGTAGATGAGAACTGGACAGTCTTCAGGAACACCGTTCCCTCTTCAGCAATGTATTCCCTAGGATCAGTAGCTCGCAAACACCAAGACTGGTTTGATGAGAATGACAAAGAAATCCGGGGACTTCTTGAAAAGAAACACCAAAAACACAAGACAAACCTTAGTGATACCAGCTCAGTAGCTAGTAAGACTGCCTATTCAAACATATGTAAGACAGTCCAGACAAGGCTCATGCACGACTCCTGGCTGAGCAAAAATGCTGATGAAATCCAGTCCTTTGCAGACAAAAAGGATATGAAGAAGTTCTTTGATGCACTTAAGAAAGTATATGGTCTCCAGAGCTCAGTGCAGGTGGAACTAGTCTTCTGAATGACAAAGAAGCTATCTTGAAAAGATGGGCTGAAGAATTTGATAGTGTCCTTAATCGGCCATTATCTATCAATGATAAAGCTATCAACAGACTACCACAAATGGAATGTAATCCGTTGCTTGATGAGTTTCCAATCGTCTCTGAAACAATGAAAGCAATAAAACTCCTGTCACCTGGCAAGGCTCCAGGATCAGCTGTAATACCTGCAGAGATCTACAAAGCAGGAGGTCCTCCAGTTGCAGAAAAACTGTCAGTTATTTCACATTATATGGAGAAAAGAAGTCTGAGAAAACGTCTCACGAATTCAAGGATGCAACAATTATCCATCTATTCAAACGGAAAGGGAATCCTCACGACTGTGACAATTATCGGGACATCTCTTTATTGTGAATTGCTAGTAAGATCCTTGCAAGAGTCCTACTGTACCGATTGAATGAACCACCTTGAACAGTCTGGGCCTCTGCCAGAAAGCCAGTGTGGATTCAAGAAGGAAAGAGGAACAATAGCCATGATCTTCACAGCAAGACAGCTTCAAGAGAAATGCCAGGAACAGAATGCGGACTCTACATGACCTTTGTCGACCTTATCAAAGCATTTGACACAGTCTGTCGTGAGGGACTTCAGAAAATTATGGCAGTTTGGCTATCCTGACAAATTCATAGCAATGGTGCAGCAGTTCCACGATGGTATTCTTGCAAGGGCCCAAAATGATGGCGAATTTTCTGATCCATAAAAAATGGAGGAAAACAAGGCTGTTTACTAGCTTCAACACTGTTCAGCATGATGTTTTTGTTATGGTCACAGATGCTTTCCAGGATGGTGACAGTGGTATACCTTTTAGGTATCGCTTTGATGGGAAGCTTTCAATCTAAGAAGATTGCAAGCTAAATCCAAGGTGCAGACAGAAGTGCTAGATTACGTCCTATTTGCCGATGAAATGGCTCCAACAGAAGAAAAATTGCAAAAAAGTCTGGATTAAGTGTCTGATTCATGTGGCAGCTCACAATCAGCATCAAAAAGACTGAAGTAGTATATCAGCCAGCACCAGGAAAGCCTTACAAGGAGCCTACCATCACAGTGAAGGTCAACGATTGCAAGTGGTAGACAAAGTTCACCTGCCTCGGAAGCACATTGTCTAGAGTTTTACACATAGATGGTGAAGTCAATGCCAGGATTGCCAAAGCTAGTGCAGCATTTAGCTGACTATGTGGAAGTATTTGGGATCGAAATAGAATCAGACTTGACACAAAGCTGAAAGTCTGCAGATCTGTGGTGCTGCCAATACTATTATATGCATGCGAAACTTCGGCAGTTTACCGACGGCATGCCAAAAGACTTAACCCCTTCCAGACAAGCAACAGAAAACGTCTAACAAAACAGGATTCCGGACACAGAAGTCCTGTAAAAATCGAGATACAGAGTGTACATACTCTTCTGAAATTGGTACAGTTAAGATGGACAGGCCATGTTACCGGAATGCCTTATGAACGTTTGCCAAAGAATAGCCTCCATGGAGAACTACAAGTCGGAACACGCTCCCATGGTGGTCAGAAGAAACAATAAAGGACACCCTCAAAACCGCCTTTAAACACTTCAAAATACGAATAGAGCCATGGGAACAGATTGCACAAGATCGGGCAAAGTGGCGATGCCTCATAGGAAGGGGTGCTGTTGAAAACGAAGCAAAAAATCAGCGAAGCCAAGCAGACACGTGCGCAATCGAAAGCCAGAGCCAAGGCACCACCAACAGAGCTTTCTTCCTCAGAACTCTCTTGTTGTATCTGCAACCGGCAGTTTAAAGCTAATATTGATCTCAATTTTATTAGGATTGGTCATTGTCAGTAATGACAGACGAACGAAAACAAAAAAAAAAAAAAAAAAAAACAGGTACGCACACTGACTTTATTCATTTAACCATAATTTCCAATTTGTGTTATGTTCTCGTCATTCTGATATAAGAAATATTCACCAAAGGGAAAGGTAATTAAATGTAATTCCCATTGTTTTGAACATGGTATTAATTTAGGAATTTTTGGGACGAGGTAAACAGGATTGAATAATCTCCCCTTAATAACAAGCCAGAAACATAAATTTTCCTTTCTGCTATAATTCAGACATCGTGCTACCAGAATAAGTTATAAAAAATTGAATATTGTAGTTTCTGAAATCTAGTCTTCAACACCTTAGCCAGTTGGGGACAAAGCCTCGCCTTACTGCAATATCTTCTTTAAGCAATACCTCTAGGGCAGTAGATAAGTGGCAGGAAAGTGGCAGGAAAAGAAGACGCGCATAATATCTAATTGTTAAGTGTTATAGCCTCACACCTTGTGAGTTTTGACCCGCCCAAACCCCCACTTTGTGTGTCATTGAGGAAACTTTCCCTCTATTGCAAATTCCTAATATCTCAGCCTGATACCAATGGTGTGAATACTGATTTCAGATGTTCCCAAACGCTACAGATTTGGCGTGATTTACCGGAGTATTCATATTCGTCCGCCTATATTGTACTCAGCATGATTAAAATTTTATTTCATTAAAAGTTTGAAGTTTTCTTTGGTTTAGTTATTTATTCACTATTCACAAGCATCAGATATAAAGCTAATATGTTTTAATGCAGAATTTTAGCGTTATCAGCGTTGGAAGGGAACTATTTTGGAGGGTGGATTTAGGTAGTTATTAGATAAGTTTTACAGGGGAATGCATTGTTAAATGTGATATGTTAAATCTGGTGGCGGTAAAATCATTAATTCAGGGACAGAAGAAAGACATAAAATGGGGTATCAGTCCTCTAATGGTAGGTTTAGGTTGGCACCGTCTAAGACCCGACTCACCGTCGTGGAGTTAAAGAGAATAGCTATCAACTAATTCGAGATATCATTTTCTCAAATCCGCAGACCTCTGCCTACTGTTCTCTCATGAAATAAAACGGTACTTAATACGTTTGGAAAGTGCAACAATCACATTCCACAGTCTGCCTCAAATACCGAGAGGAACAGTGAATAGAATTAGTATCAATTGTCAGAATATATAGCTAAACGACTATTCTAACATAACGTTAACGTATTCCCATTGATCCTAATGAAAATGTCACCGTAATCAAACTACGGTAATTCACGTCGTCAACGTAGTGCGTGCAAAAGGGTGCGTTTGATGACATCGCATGTAAACATTTACTTCTGGACGTCCGCTGCAATATAGTTCTTTGGAAAAAATTGTAACAATGTCGATTTTCCTTTCCGTATCATGTAAGTATCGAATAATTTTCTCAACTGTGAATTATCGCGACTAACGCATGATGTGAAAATCAAGTTTACTAATGCCTGTCATGTATAGGGATCCACTAGTCTTGTCAACTAACGTAAGGAGTTACATGTATAGTCCTACCATGTGCACTTTGTTATACAAGACAGTTTTTTGAATGTTCTTTAAAGAAAACCATTTTCATCGACATGGTTTGTGAAATCTTTATTGCACTTCTGTTAACATATAACATGTATTTACAAATAATCTGAAAAAAGGTAATATATAGTTCTGTAACAATGTACATTTTATACAGCGCATGTATTAACATATAGACAATGTACAGGCAACTCAGACAGGCTAATCATAACACATGTACTTTAACCCTTGCCCTGCTGAATAAATTAAGAAGCCACACCCACTTCTAATTTTCAGCCAATCATATTGCTTGATCTAGGTTATTGATACAAATTCACATACTTCACGACAAACAGTGTAGATCCAGATCAGTTGGCTTCTAAAGAAGCCAACTGATCTGGATCTACACTGTTTGCAAAGGCAGGGTATATCCTGGTTCAGCAGGGCCAGGGTTCAGGGGGCCGAATACACGTATTGTAGACTTTATTACCAGTTTACAAGAGAGACAACTTTCATGGTTTCTTGTTTGCTTTCCTGCTCACCAAACGTCTTCAGAAAAGGAGTATACTCAAAAAGGAAAAGAAATTGTTCCTCTTGAGAGGTGGCCAAAACTTTAAAAGTTACCTCCCTTGAAAATGGATGCATTCTCTTTAAATATAGTTCATATATAATAATAATCAAAATCAATAAACTTAGAAACAATCGCCATGTTACTATATTAAGGTGTGTATGATGCGGAAAACAGGAAAAAAAGACATTACGTCATATGCGGAAAAGTAGTCCTAGATAAGCTCTCATATCTGCACAGTTTTCAGGACTTTAGTTGCCCTCTCCAGAATCAACAAATATTATACTATACTATTTAGAATCAATAAATACTATCATACGCTTACAATATATCGATGAACAGTGAAGGCCATGACCAGCAGACTTAGCAGATGCACATGACGAACTATGCCTTCGCTTTTCACATATGACATAAGACCATCTTTCTCATGTTAAGCATTATACAAGTCGTATTATACCTAATGAAAGTATGTAATTTTACCTAATAAAAGCGCAGTACTCAATACAATAAATGTGAAAACAGTCGACACTGTATTTACCCTAAGTATTCGGACACCCAAGTTCCTTAACATACCTCTCCTATGTCTTGAACAAGTCCATTTAAATACCTGTTTATGTCAGTAAAAATATCTGAATGAGTGGCAAACAAAGTAGATCCTGATCAGACGCCGCATTCTTATCTGGGTTTACACTATTTGCCCAGGCCTATCTGTCCGCATACTTAGCCTAAATATGGTAATTAGTTTAAGCATTTATTTCTTTGTATAACATACATATGGTACAATGCAAATAAAGATGTCTCATTAAGTACAATTGTAAATATGGTAATTAGGAATTAGATGGGACTGACAAGATTTAGATTTTGATTTTTTATATATCGTATATACCCAAATACTCGGACCTGGGCGAGCAGTGTAGACCCAGATCAGACGCTGAGTCCTATCAGGATTTGCATTGTTTGCCACTCACCCAGCATATTAGACAAATCAAAAAGTAATAAAATGGACTTCGTTAAAAAGGTAAATACGGCTGAGGAGGTATGGTCTCCTGATATTTAAGTAAGTGGGGTAAATACATGTATTTTTCAATTACATCTATCTGTTTAAGTTAACAATAATTACATGTACCGTATTCGACCTAATTACCGCACTGTGTGCTTAGGCTTTTCAAATTTACTGGGAAAAAGTTGTGGTAAAATATGATACCTATACTAAGGCTACAGTAAAAAAGATCAGCGGAGGACTAATCAAATGATGCGATGTTTTTGCGTGTTTTTTTTTCTGATTTTCTATATAAAAACATGTGTTGTGGGTACACATTTGAATTTCATCGACGGGCACCCACAACAAATGGCTTTAAAGACGCAGACATAAGTACACTGGCTGTACTGAATTGTTTGACTGTGCGCTTATAGGGGCTATGTGAGGTAATTAGGTCGAATACGGTATGTGCTGTACCATAAAAGCTTTCATCCTATTTGCAGATACCTAGACGAAATAACAGAAAAAACTAAAGCAGAAATGTAATAATACTGAACGAAGTTTAGAAGACAAGGAAGGCTTAGACAGATATTTGTATAACGATACAAATGGCTGATTTATTTCCCATTGCAAGTCAATGTATTCTGTATGGTCTGGTTACAACAACCAGACCAGCCGTGGTCTAATTGTGAGCAAATGGCACTGCCTATCATTGTCAAAATGGCTCAGTCTATTCATAAATTTGGCTGAACAGCGTTTCTATGAAGGCACTCTCACTGTTATTATATTCGAAATGAATATCTATGCCCGGCTGACGCAGTCGGAGTAAATATTGTCGTAAAAAGTCTCCCCGTACATCATCATAGTGCAGGTTATATTTTATTTCCTTTAGGGTCATTGGGTCCATTCTGGTTATTTTTAAAATCGAATACTGCTAACGCCGGCGCTAGGAGGCGTATGCAGCTTCGCAAACTACAGTGTTGCATATGAAGTGGCTCAATCAAACCGAGTCTCCGGTTTTCATGACTGTGTGTGTTCTTTGTTTCCAATTGCAATCCTTTTTGACTTTTATTTTATATGTATGATTATGTACTATAAGTATGGAGCAAATTTGTTGTAATTATAGTTATAAACTTTACGTTGGGATTGAATTTGTTGTAGTTAAATTTATAAATATGAGCTTAATGTTCAAAGTGAACTTCAGTCTACTTTGCTTATCTCGAACAACCGCATATCTTAAAGTGAAAATCTGGTTCCTTTTTGTCTAACAACAGGAAACAAAATATTGCGGAAAACAGGAGAATGCTCCTCAGGAGCAATTTCTCCTCTATTCCACAATAGTTTCAAAATATCCCAATGTTCAGAAGTCAAATAAATAATCATTTGTGAAATGTGGTTATTCGATTTATTTTTCCTCAATCCTGCAAGTGATATGTCGAAGTACGGATATGTCGAAGTATTTCAGAGAGTCCCTTGGAGTCAACTGCAGTTGTTTTACCTATAATTATTAACTAGCATTAAATATAAGTTCAGACTGCTTTAGTTATCATTATGAACCATGGCTGGATTCTAAAGGGAATGACCATTGAGAACACACACGCATGCACGCACACTTGAAAATAGCTTAAGTATCGAAGTTTCCTTAATCAGAGTACCCAATAAGTATTCTTTATAAATCTATAGCGGGCCGTTATTGGCCCGTCAGGGTAGTTGACGGGCCGATGACGGCCCGCTATAGATTTATAAAGAATGCTAGCTGGGTATCTTGTTTCAGACAATAAGTTCTAAGTGATCCTCATGTAAGTTTTCAAAGTTAGGAGTGGATTTGATAAACTTATGAAATACAGAGGAAAATACATAGGCTGGGGTTGTTCTTAAAGACGCTATTCCATTAAACACGCATTATTTCTTTTGACGCTCTAATGAAAATGCTCGATTAACTATAACCGCAGAATCAAATACACAAGCGTTAAACAGTTTACTACGAGCAGATCTTGGTCAGACATAGTATACTCACGTGGAACCATTTTGACACATAAAATAAAAACTAATTTGCAGCATCGTTTCATTTAAGAAACGCCATATACAATGTAAATGCAAACCGTATATCAGAGCTCAGGACAAACTAATCAAAGAGAAATCTAAAATGTTGCCATTGAAAACCAAAAACACGCAAAAGAACGAAAATCGGAAACTTAGTTTTATTGAGTCTCTTCATATATAGCTATGTAGTTTACAAGGCTGCATACGCCCCTCCCCGTCCCCCCTCCCCTAGCACCGGCTTAAACGGCATTCAATTTTGAAAGTAACCAGAATACTCTTTTTCACCCTTAATTTCGAGAACTGTATTTACCATAAATTTTGAGACCTAAATACCTAAAATTGCATACGTCTGGATAACTACCTGTTGATGTGTCTAAAAGCTGCTAGATGAGTTGCAAACACTAAGACAGGGCCGATACTGTTAGCTAAAGCTTCTCCGTCCCAGTACTTACGGTCAGTACTGTAGTCATGATGTAAAAGATTCATGTCTATCTCAATACTTTGAATCACTATAGAATGATTCGTCTTTTCCAGATCCATTCACAAATTTAAGGTCCATTCACATGTAAACAACAAGAGAATCTAAATTATATATATATAAAAGGTGGTAGTTTACACAAATACATGGTACATGATGCATGATACATACAGCCTATATTAACAGCGAACTTTATGTGAACACCATATGCTATGGGAGACCGACCTTATCATATGTACTTGGGTTGTTCGAAAAGTTCGTAGACTTTTTTTTACATATTTCCGTACAGTACAGCAAAAGTCTACCCTCGTATGTATGTATGTATGTATGTATGTATAAGAGAGAGAGAGAGAGAGCGAGAGAGAGAGAGAGAGAGAGAGAGAGAGAGAGAGAGAGAAACGTTCCACTTCTCTAACGCATTGTGAGGTAAGAAGGTAAACCGCAAGCATCGTTTTCTGTTTATCACACAGTCTATTAACAGCCTCGATTTTAACCGCAAGCGTCGATTATCGGTTTGTGTTTATCACATTCTTTCAACAACCTGATTTTCTGACGTGAGCCAAAGCCTCACCTAGGGCCTTGAGAACTAAGTTAATGTTGTCGAGGTTACAGTTGTGGCCCAGAAGTCCTATCCGCCATATTTTACCGCCCATGCTGCCAAGATCCCCTGCAATTTCTACCAAATACCTACAAATAACAAGAAAATATACAAGTAAGCCCAAGGTCAAGTAGTAAGCGAGAACAGAAGTTTTGATGCAAACTACAGTCGATATTACAATAGTTAGTTGTTCCGTAAACGGGGCCATGTTTTCTATAGACGTATGGAATAAACATAACTTGTCAAGAAAAATTGGTATTTCAGCTATTTTCATTTCTCTGTGTGTGCTCATTGCTCTAGAGAATATATTTATCTTTACTACAGCGGGGGTAACTGCCGTGTGACGTCGTCAAAACAGCACCCCGTACCTAACTATAGTGTAGTCTATGTCTATATCTTCTAATCTTTGCGATAATTGAGTCCATTCCGAGAGGTTTGAAAACTTGCATGAGGACCTTACTGACCGAAACTAGATAGCCTGAACAAAAAAAAACAAAAAAAAAAAAAAAAAAAAAGAAAGAAAAAAAAAACATGGACACTGCAGGTCATTCCGTTTAGAATCTACAGACAAACCTTTTTATATCGACACACGATACAACGACGAAATTCGATATTATAACAATCTGACTGTTACGAAATTTCGCTTAAGAAGGAGCAATAAGTCACAAATTATGCGATTCTAACAAAAAATCAAAAATATGTTCTGTGAGGAAATAAAAATAAAACAATACCTTTCTTGCATATCAATCTACCTTTCTTGCATACGAGCAATCGTTGCCTTAGCTTGTGTTGATGTCGCACGGGACCGAAACTGGACTACACTAATGCGCAACTTTTATTTTCAGTTCGTTTTTGTTGTTGTTTGTTTGTTCCTAATTTTGAGATGACAAAACCTATTCTGGAATTTTTCAAAGTTTACATGTGGTCTAATTAGCTCTGACAAGCAACGCTAGACCAAAAGTCACATGGGCACTTGTTTTCTTTTCTATGTTCATAGCTCTAAAGGGCCATACCGTTTAGAAGCTATTACTCTGTAGAAGGACAGCCAAGACGATGGTCAGACTGCGCAGAAAATAGGGCAGTTGAACATCACATTCAATAATTATAACGTCACATATTTTAGATAGTTATTTAAATCATTTGCCAGCATCTGACAGCATCTTTTTTCCGGGCTCTGATTGGCCCTAATATTTGTCAAATATTCCTACATTTTCAAAATTGAAAGAATACATGGTGGCAAAGAGAGACAATATAAAGGAACTTGTTTTTAATTTAGAAGTTTTGAAATGCAACTGACAGTATACATACTGTTAACTGGATTTTAAAAGGTTTGCAGTGTTATGCCTTGAAATATTCAGCTTTAGAAACAAGCATTCTGGTAAAATTTGGTCAAAATTACGAGATTTTGAAGTTGTTTTAATAGAGCGCTGAAATTATTAATTTTTCTAGTCCTTTTGGACTATTTGGCTAAAAATAAAATGCGCTCAAAGATGCTAGGAGTTGTCAGAGATGTTGCATTTTTCATTATTCTTCACAGATTCATCCAAACCAAATCGCTATTTTTTTTGTTTGTCCTTCATTTCCAAAGTTTCCATATACATTAAACTAAAGCATGTGCCATATTTACCCTAAGTATGAGGCTAGACATCTCGGGCAAACAGCAAAGACACAACAGACGGCGGCTCCACTGTTTGCCACTCAAGCCTCAGGTTCTAGATACATGAGTAGGTAATAAAATGCACTTGGTAAGTACGGTAAGCGTTAATGTGTCAGAATATTTAGGGTAAATACGGTAATTTCTCAGGAGACGCTTACTTGCTCATGGCATACTCAGCAACGTCTTTCCAGTTCATTCCAGTAGGAACAAGAATACCAGTGACACACGGAAGTCTGTCAGCCTACAAAGAACAGAAAATTAGTTGCGATATGTGAAAAAATAAATAAATAAACTAAACTAAAATAAAATAAAAAACACATCAACAAACAAAAACAAACACACACACACACACACACACACACACACACACACACACACACACACACACACACACACACACACACAATAATAATAATAATAATAATAAAAAAAAAACAAAAAAAAAAACAAAAAAAAAACAATAACAATATTTTCGCGCATGTCAATAGGGCTGACTCAATTTATACTACAGCATTTGCTCAGGGCTTCCTGATCGACTATTTAGGGCAGCAAATTAGTTGAAAAGACATTTCCTTCTTGTATCTTTTTCTTCGCACGTCAAAATATATTTAACTGTTTCACTGCCTTTGGCGATAATAACAGGCTTTTGCAAACAGCGTAGATCCAGATGAGACGGCTCATAATGAACAGTCTCATCAGGATCTACGCTGCTTGACATTTAGTCTATCAACTTTACATATGAACGTCTTTCCAATCGATAGTTTGTTAAAAAGAAAAAAGCAGACGACAAATGTCGTCTGAAATTTGGCGCCATGATTAACCCCCGGTGTCTTAAACTAGCCATATCTTGAACAAATTTCCATGGTCCAAAAGATATTCGAGCCATTGAAGTTCGACTTATTGTGTTTAGTGACTCGCGTTGTGACTTCCTTTTTGGGAGAGATGGAGCTGGTTGTTTTATTTTTTACAAGTTACTGATTCCAGTATGAATAATAGAAAATAATTAAGTGATACAGAAAACAATCAACAGTGTTTGATTGTAAAAACGAGTTCCAAAGGAAAGAGTTTTCACCAAGTTATCCATGCGCCTGAAATACAGCTTTACCATATGAAGCAAACCTCGTATTCTGTTTATTGTATACCTTTTTGCTTGTACTGTTTTCTTGAAAGCGTCACAAAGTTGTTTCAATTTTGAGCGGAAAACAACAAACAACGTTGGAAATGGCGTTATTCAGTCCATTCATTAGCAACTTTGACGTCCCTTCATGACGTTACGTCAACAGTTTTATGGCGTTAGGGTAACGTCTTTTATTTGGGCAGGTTTAGGTCCATTTGGCAGCCAAGGACGTGAAGATGCAGTGCAATAACGCAGGAAGCAATCCATAAAAAAACAGTTCCGACAGTGTGAAAAAATTTACTAATTACTGCTACCATATCATCACAAGGTGAATTATAGACAATAACTAAGAAATCCCTATATTTCACTTCTAGGCATATAATAAAGTATTTCAATACGCACTTCACAGCTAGGTATATAATAAGGGTAGAGCTGTGTTCCGTGGATGTGACCTTTCCAGTGTATCTCTAAATGTACATGTACTTTGTAGTTGCAGAGATGAAACCACCCATACATATGGATCTTAACAAGTGACTAAAACGTGCAGTACTTCCAGTCGGTATGTGCAAATAAGTACCATAGGGCCTAGTCTGATCAGAGTCTTCACTAAGCGCATTTTGGGTACCAAATTATGCAAAGCTTCTTCATGTTGAAAACAAAGAGTGATTAGAGTGCGTGGATACGTAGGCTGATTTGAGGCTTCGCTTGGCGTACATGTCAGACGGTACGGTTTCTATCGTTTCGGCTCATATCTAGCGTGTGGCTTTCATTCAAAGCCCTTAAATGTCGTTCCTTTGTGTAATACAGACAACCCTCTTTATACCGAAACTCGATACAATGACAAAATTCATTATAATGACAATTTGACTGTCACGCATTCTTCGCTTAAGCGGTAATACTTAGTCATAAATTATGCAAGAATACTGTATTTAATGCTTTAAGGAAACATATGTTTTAGATATTTGTTAACATCGCCTCATTGAGGCGATTCCAACAGATATCTAAAATATATGTTCTATGAGGAAATAAGAACAAAACAAGACCTTTCTTACATATCAATCTGTTCATTAAGTATTCTGTACAACAGCAAATTCAATTTAATGGCAACGTCTTTGGGAACACATGTTGTCTTGTAACAAGTGTTCACTGTATTTGTTGCACGATAAATGAAACTCGGAATGAAATATTTGAATTAAAGAAGCTAAAATACCTTTTCTTTAACAAACAATTCCAAGCCTAGCTTTTCTATTCCTTCATACAATATCTCCACACATTTTCTGTGCTTCGCCCAACTATTTTCTAAACCCTGAAACAAGACACGTCTGTATATTAAAAGAAAAGTGATCACTTTCTGTATTAAACTAAATCAGGTTGGATCAACGCTATCTGTCTGTCTGTCTGTCCGCCCGACTGTCCGTCCGTCCATGTCAATAAAGACAGACTTGCATAATCTTGTCTCTTACTCCATATGACCCATTACTCTGTTCATGATTTAAACAAAAAGGTGTTTTACAAGGAAATGCTGTGCTACTAATTTTATATCATTTTGATACGTCCTTTATTATGTAATGTCCATAAGTATCCATAAATACAAACTTGCATCATGCTGTCTATTACTCCATCTATGGCCCATTGCTGTGTCCATGGAAAATCAAACTGTTAAGTGCTGTTAGCTCTGTATGCTGTATCACTCATCATTATGCCTATTGATATTTTCCTTATTTCCACTGTTTTAGAACATATAAATTAAGTATTCTATACATTTAGTACAGGTCCCAATATAGATATTTTGCTAACCCTAGAATCGGAAAGACATACAATTTATTGTGATACAGGAAAAAAGTTTGGATATGCCTGTATAAAAAACAACTGTATTGCAGATATTCATACATTGTATTTCGCGAAAACAGGCATGTTTCTACGAAGGCCCGGTTGATACTTAACAAATTCCAAGTATACAAAACCTTGACTATTCAGATTAAGTTCATAGAAAAGAAAAGAAAGAAAAAAATGCTCAAAACGAAAGCAGGAAGTTTATTTACTCATGTGGATATGCAACAATGAAGCCAAAAGTGGCACTGAGGCTGTTTCCACATTCCAGTAAGCGTATTCTGGTTTACTGCCTGAAACCATTTTGATAGTTCGATGCAAAACAAAATTTCACACACCTACTTTTTTCGATGTCATTCATAAGAAGGTTCATAGAAACGGATTAACACCAAACATGTCCGATTTCTGATCCTATATGGCCGCAACGATAAGCTTATCAGAAAACGCCTACTCTGAAAATTTTACAATACCATTTTGAATGACACATTTTACATTTTACTAGACACCTTTCGGGCGTTCGTGCTTATGGTTTTCTTATTAGATTAATTCATATATAATACAGTTTTATACTTATTTAATTCTAAAAAATGTTGAGGGAGGTCTCTGCGAATTTCGTCTTGTCTACAATGCTAAACCGTTTGTTGACGGGCTACATTTGGTAAGAATGTATGAAGACCAAACACTATACGTCAAGTATTTTCCGCTAACAAATATGTTGATAGAAATTCTTTAGAATACAAGACCTGTAACAAAACGAGGCATGAATTTATAACATTCAGTGCTAATTTATATTTAGATTAGACAACAACTGTACAGATTATTGCGAATCGGGTGTGTTTATATTTTTTTTATATCTGTCGGTGTTTACCTCTCTATTCGACGTAGTCATATAGGATCATCGTTATGAGCTAGCGCTGTCAGCAGCTGTATGGAATCACGATTATGCCATACAAACGAAAGGAATCTACAAAATGACCTTTTCCGCTATTACCGTATCAGTGCAGGACATCTTATTCATTGTAATTTATGCTTTTAAAAGTGTTTTAAAGTAGTTGCGGTCATGGTACCTAAGCCGTAATCCAAACTCATAAATCCATAAACGAATGACGAATCAGAATGTTCAGACCAACAGCCATGGACCCCAGAATAAAGGGTGTAATCAGGCGTCCGCGGATAGTAAGCATTACTTGGTAAGCAAGCTTCGCCCACCATGCCCGTAGGCCTGAACGAAGGGAATATCGGTAGAAGCGTATGTTCGGGATTGGGGAAGTCTACTTATGGCGTGTCACTGGCAAAAACATCAGAAACAATTCTGGAAACTGCCACATTGTAGGGATTGACCAGATCATGATGTCTCCCATAGAACTTCTTAAGTGTTGCTATCAGTTTGGTTTTTTGATACCCCTGGCTCAACAACTTTGTAGTGAACACTTTCCCACGCTCCATGAAGTCCTGATAATTTGAGCAGGTTCTGGCATAACGGATTAACTGTGAAACGTAAACGCCGTATGCTGGTGCAGAAGGGATATTACTGCTCAGGAATGGAAAGTAAACAATGGGGAAATTGAAGTCATCCCGTTTGTCGTAAAGCCTTGTAGTAAGCTTTCCATTGTCAATGAAGAGATAACAATCCAAGTATGAGGAGGAGGCTGCAGTCTCCGTTGTTTCCTTTATTTCAAGTGCACGTGAATAGATGAATTCTAAATACTCTGCAAATTTTGTGTTTTTCAGAGACGATACATCATCTATATATCTGTAGGTGAAATTGAATTGTTGTGCGAGGTGTTTCTTGCCTGCTGGGAGGAGACTTTGTACAAACTCCGCCTCATACGAGTATAAAAACAAGTTGGCAAGTAACGGTGCACAGTAGTACCCATCGGTATGGCGATAAAGATGACGATATAACTGCGATTTTACAACAAACCTAAACAGGAAAATAATAAAAATAAAAACAGGATACATATAAATCTTTTCGAACGATAATGAACCTTTTGCCTTTCCATAAGCACATTACTGATTTTTGTTTAATTTAGCGTTTGAAAAATGTAGCTGCGTAGCAATAAATAATTATTTTCGGGCAGCGCCAAGACAGTCCCTCTAGCTAAGTCGGGAGAGCGCTCGACTCCCATGCGGAAAGTTGGAAGTTTGAAACCCAGGACTTTTTTGTTTATGAATCTGTCCCGTCCCTTTTTTCATTGTTATAAATATGTAAATATACTTTCATTCCTACGTTGTGTATCTGTTTTTTTTTGTTTTTTTTTTTTGTTTTTTTTTCAGATATTACATTAGTTTCGAATTGCTTTACAATGGTTTTGTATTATGCCTTATCCAGGCTTATATATACAAAAAAAAAAAAAAAAAAAAAAAAAAAAGAGAGAGAGAGAAGAACATCTGTATAATTTTACAACTGTAGGATTGCGGTTTTTTTTGCAAGATATGAGAAATGAGAACCCTAATTTTATTCACGATCTATTTTTGCAATTCAAAATTAACAACATTAGGTATCCATCGTCTTTTCTGTGCTTGACATATGGCGTGACAAGCTGAGATTATGAATACAGTACAGTATTAATAAGGTGTTTTGATACACTGTCTGGAGGAAAACTCTGTCAACTACTTTGTCCCCTTCTGAAAAGGGCTCTACATTATTAGGAAAAAACCTGCTTTCTCTGGAAACAATTTTTCCCTATAGATTAGAGCCCTTTTCGGAAGTGTGAAAAGGGGTTTATACTATAAGGAAAATATTTTGCTCCCTGTATTGGACGCAATTTCTTTCCTTATAGAAAAGATAGCGAAAATGGCGAAGAATCTACCAAGTGTAGTAATCAGTCTCCTTAAACTAATAGTTTCAAAATTCTATTTTAATGTTTAAAAGCTCCATATTTCTTAAAAAGAGACATTCTTTATCCAAGAAAGGTTTAATAAATTGATATATAGTATTAACCCTAGTCCTGCTGAACCCGGATACACCATCTTTTTACAGAGTGGATCTAGATCAGTTGGCCAACTGATCTGGATCTACTCTGTTTGCCATTAAGTATGTGAATTTGAATCAACAACCTGGATCAAGTAATTTGATAGGCTGAAAATTGGAAATGGGCGTGGTATCTTAATTTATTCAGCATAAAAAGGGTTAGTATCATCATAAAATGTGGCATCTGACGGCCTGTAAAATTTCAGTTAAGTGGATAAAAAATGAAATAACTTTTATCGTATTTCTGAATTAATTTTGCCAACATTAGTTAGAGATACGATAAAAAGTCATTTCATTTCAAGAACGAGAGACTGACTGAAATTTTACAGACTGTCATATGCCACATTTTATGATTGTATTAATACCATATATCAATTTATTAAACCTATTTTTGAAAATGAAATGTCAATTTTTAAGGATTATCAATGACATACCTCCTCAGCTAGTTTAGACAATGCTTCCCTCAAGGCGTATATAGTTGATATTGGGGCTGTATGATGATATCTACAAAGAATATATGTGCTTAATTTTCTATAATGAAAATGAACATGCATAAATGTATCTTAAGGCATGTATACCTAACAAAGAATCTTATCAGCCTTACTCTTACGAGCGATCTGGTAAGTAACTTAGTTGTCTGCTTGAAGACGTATTTGATCCTTGGGTCTCCACAACGCGTCCTGTGCGAAGACACTGATCAGACTGATGTATGTGCAGAGTCTCTACATGCCTTCCATGTTATAAAGTATATTTTCTCATGTTGCATCTCAAATGGGCCGCGCCAAGCGAAAATGTGTCTCTGTGCATATGCGACAGCGAAGGCCTAGATCAGTCTACACTTTGGCGCTGTCTGATCAGGGCATTCACAATTTACTAACAGAATCATTAGATACTACAGAATGTATGAATAGAGAGATGGCCCGGATGATACTTTGCATTATGCGCAGGAGGATCTAAATCTGCATATTTTGCGCATGTATAAAGGCACATTTTCGCTCACCGCGATCTAAATGATATTTGTAACAGTACTGTGTGATAGATTTGACTCTGCTCTGTCTCATTAGGAAAGCATGCCTATTCAAATATACTGAAAATTTTACCACAAAAATGAAGATTTTCAGATAAAAAATCTTATATTTTTCATAGTTTTGCTAAAATCATAAATTGTGGATATGCGTTTTCTCTCATGTAATCGCACTCTTCCAAGATTGCAAACTAACTATCACACTTTGCACAGCGCCCAATAATCGATAGTTACTTTTAAAATCTTGAAGTGTTAAATGAAGCCAAATGCTGACATATTAAACACCCTGTAGTTACAGTGGTCGTGCAACTACCTGGTGTTATTACATAAAGCCGAAATTATATTATTTCGGGTGTATTTTAAGTAAGACACCAGCTTAGCATTATGGACAACTAAACTCTACCCTTTTGAATATTTGCAAACACATTTTAGAAACGTGAAATGATTAGCAAACACATTTTAGAACTGTAAAACGATTAGAATGACATGCAATTAAAAGAACAAATGCTTGTTCAGCAAATGTTCTAAAATAATCCTTTCAGCACCTCAGAAATAAATTATTCTGAGTATTCGCATGATTAAAATACCTTAGACACAAATAAGGCTCTTATCTAATAGATGCATTCCGTGTTATGAATTTTTTTCACGACATTTCGTCAAAATAATGGTGTTTGATGTTTACATCGAAAACTAATGCCATGATCTCGTATTGGTTCTATGTAAAATGAATGACTACGTTCTGGATTCAGCTGTTTTCAGTTTCATGAGTGTGCTCATTGCTCTAACGGATCATTAATTTTTCATCAGGAAAACATACCTATGTAATTTTGACCCTCTTAAACCCCACCATTATATAATAAGACAGGGGACTACAGCGGTATAAATTATGTTTCTTATTTCTGCTCAAAACATAGATTGTCGGTACTCGTTAGAACCGCCTCAGCGAGGCGGTTCTAACGAGTACCAACAATCTATGTTTTGAGCAGAAATATGAAAAGTATAAGAATTTTATCTGAAAACGTTCAGTTTTTGGTGGTGAAATTTTCAATTTATTTGCATAGGTGTGTTTCCGTATTGTAAAATCTATTATACATGTACATTTCGGTAAAACGTCCGCTAAGGCGACGGTGAATTTTGGTAGACATGTTTTATTTTTGTTTAATGCGATACCTTTTTGTTGATTTGAAATAAAAATAACGTTCTACTTTTTTTTTTTTTTTTTTTTTTTGTGTGTGTGTGAAACTAATTTATTCAACTTGAAGTTCGTGATTTGATTGTACCAAGCCATGGCGTAAAACTTGGATTACAGTCGTCGATAAATCATATATAAACATCAGATATTTGTTTTCCTCCTATAGTTTTATGGCAAGATTTTTGCACATGGTGCGATGCACTGTCAATTCACGACTTACAAACGCAATCATTTCTTTCAAACTTACCTCCTCGGCTTGTCATCGCAGCCCCAGTAATTCGCCAAACAATTCATGTCTAAATAAAAGGACCGTACTTTGGTTTTTCTGTTCAGGACTTTGTTCCTAAAACAAATACATACTGTATTTAACCTAAGTATTCGGAGAGACAGGCATGAAAGACAGACTTGATTTATCAGTGTAGATAGAGATCAGAATGCGGCGTCTGATCAGGCTCTGAATTGTTTACCACTCATCAAGCAGTTTTAGGCATATCAAATGGATTTTTTCGAAGGTTAGAACACGTATGCTAAGGAGTTAAGGCGTCAGAATATTTAGGGTAATTATGATTGTCAGGATTACCTCAGTTTACCCCTTATTACACTGGCACCACAATTCATTGCCATTTGATCCAAAAATTTGAACAAGTCCATTTGGCTAGCTGGTGGTGCTGCCTCGACTGCAATCAGTACAAACCAATAGTCTGATCCGGGTTTCACTGTTTCCACTGTAAAAGTTTTGGCGCAGGGTGCATTCGCATATTTTATTTAAACACGAGACAAGAACTTACACAATTAATGTTCCGTATACATGTATGTAGGAAACTGTGCATAAAAGTACTTAGCCATGAAAGGGCAATATTTCCACTTTTCTTAGAGCTACTTAAAGAACACAAACAAGTAAAAAAAATCAGTTAAATCACGTTCAGTCTTGTGACATTTGCTGTCCGTTTTTCCCCTTTTCATTTGTACTTAAGATATTTTTGTGTGTTTGGGTTTAAAATGGAAACTGCTTTAAGATATACGGGCGTCAGTAAAAACAGGTTTAAACTCCGCGTTCCAGTCAACATTGGTTGTATTCCCCCTTAACAGACCCCTTTATTTGCACGTTCCTTTTTCGATGAAGTCATGGTTTGTTTTGTCAATTTATTGACTACGCACATGGGCGTAGACAATCTTAATGTTTGCCTTCTCTCCAGAAGCACTTTATTAAAGGTCATGGACTGGTCCACTGCTACGTGCATTTTCAATGAACTGCTCAACGTTAATATAACCAAGTATTACTTTTCACTAAAAACTTGGTCTACGCTTAGTACACAGTTTGTACCAAGCGTAGACCAAGCTTTTTGTGAAAGCTAATACTTGTTTCATTAAATCTTAATCCGGGTCCTTGGGAGGGACGTGTTCCGTGATTATGGCCTTTCCAGGATGTCACCATATTTTTGTCTTAATGATCCGAGAATGATCCGTTGATAGATTATAAGACAGGGCGAGGGTTTGTAGGGGAACCGGTTCTGCATATCATCTCTGAGCTAGTTTTGAGATATCTTTAACAGTTCCACATAGTATTAGTTTCTTCATTACCGTATTTACTCTAAATATTCAAACACCTTACCACACGTCTTTTAAAAGTATATCGAGTCAGTCTAACAACCTGTTGGTTGAATGGTAAACCTTATCAGACGCCATGTTCTTTAAAATGTTTGCTAAGGCCTATCTGAACGAAATCTTAGGTTAAATTACAGTCGAACCGCAATGGTTTGAACATCTTTGGGACCACGGGAATTTGTTCAAGATATGGGTAGTTCGAGTCACTGACGATTAATTATGGCGCCAGGTCAGTGGGAGGGAGCAAATGGCGATAATTTTGGAAATTGTTTCCGATCTTCCTCACAATAATGGTATATTGAGTGTACTCATTAGAATCGCCTCGATGAGGCGATTCTAATGAGTACACACACCATAAAATTTCATGATAAAATAAGACAATTTCGTTAAATATTTGTTTTCTAATCTATCGGAAGCATTTCGTAGGGACTCAAAAACGAGATCGAAATAGCCACGTAAACGAGCCTTCGGTGTTCAAGCTATTGAGGTTGGACCGTACGTAGTTACATGTAAGGCATTTGATTTCAGATGAGATCAGTCTCCGAGTATATGAATATAAATAATGCTACTTCCGTCCTAGTGTTGTAATAGGCGAAATCAATCAAACTGGATTCGAAATGACAAAAGTACTTTGTACATTTACCTGGCTCTTTCTGAGAACGAGATTGGACTGGCGCCTGGAGGGGCATTGAGTGCTTTCTGTGCACCGGCATATATAACATCGATCTCTGCAATGAGACAAAAACATGAGGCCCAGGATGGAAACCAACATTTTCTCATACATCACACAATGCGAGAAAAGGACCCTTATCGATTATGGGCAAGGAAGGTGGATAAGCCGGTCCATCCACACAGTCTGATCAGGACTTTCATTTCCCAGTTACAGCATGGGTGGCTACCGATGATTAGATTGACGATGAGAGAAGGCACTGATCAGCTTGCACAGATGCGGGCTCATCTAAATATGCCCGAAGACATATTTTGAGTCCATATGTAATCAACGAAGGTCCAGACCATCCTACGCATCCACGCATTTGTAAGTACTCAAAGTAGTGGGATAAATAGACCTGATCAAAGAGTGTAGACCAAGATAAGTACGAGCATGGCATGTCTCCAAGGTTTATCATAGTGCAGGTTATATTTTATTTCCTTTGGGGTCATTGAGCCCATCCTTGTTAGTTTGAAAATCGAACACCGCTTAAGCCGGCGCTAGTGAGGCGTATGTACCTCGCAAACTACAGTATTGCATATGAAGAGACTCAGTCAAACGAGTCTCAGATTTTCGCGATTTTATGTGTTCTTTGTTTCCTAAGGCAATCCATTTTTACTTTTATTCTTCAGGCGGACAGCGAAGACGTCACCTTACGGCTTCTATATCCATAAGCCACTTTTCTCACGGTGCGGTTGAATAAAGATCTCGGTATATTTTCGACCATTGTTTACAAGGGAGACATCTTTTGTGACTTCCTGATTGCTTTCCTTTATATCAAGTCCCTTCTGAAAGGAGGCTTTTTCCTAAAAGAAAAGACTTTGCTCTAAAGGGGAGCAAACATTTTCCTTTAGAGTAGACCGCTTTTCAGAAGGGGAAAGCCATCTAGTCAGAGTTGCCGCCCCTGATATATATATATATCAATACACCTAAAGTGTATAGTGTATATATTACCCCATTTATCCATGAACAATGGGACTCCACCAAGGGCTGCCACAGAGTCAACAACGAGCAAACAGTCATACCTGAAATTTAAAAGTAAATATGTGAAATCAGTAACTGATACAATCCGATCCACATCAAGTTCTCAACATCAAAGGGAAAGACAGACAAATACAATTAAACAACTACAAAAGGAACAAATGGCAGGCAGAGTTGGCAGCCCTTTCCGAAGGTGAAAAATTCCAGTCAATATGGAAAAATTATTAGGAGTGTGTCACCATATCATAACGGAACATGGTGGTACACATTAATATACTGTATAGTGTTAATATCTAAGGAAAACGCACATCAAATAATAAAAACTTAGAATAGAGAACCTGTTAATGAAAACATTATGTTTAGTCGGTCGAGAAATTTTAACGTTATTTAAATTTGAACATCAACAAAAATGCTGCCATGGAAGCTGCCACTTTTTTGTGATAATCACCACATTAAATATGCTAAGATTAAATGATCACTCTGAAACAACACTTAATTGCTATATACCTGTAAATGTATTCGTTTTATTATATACTATCAGCTGGCTCACAAAGCCGCATATTCTTAGCAACCTCATAGATTTTTATTTAATATCACTGCAGCTGGTGTTGAATGTCGTGTGGCGGCCGTTTAACGCCTCCCCGTACGTCGCCATAGTGTAGATTATATTTTTATTTCTATTGGAATAATTGGACCCAGTCTGGTTACTTTGAGAATCGAATGCCGCTTAAGCCGATGCTTAGGGACATATGAAGCTTCGCAACCTACATTGCTGCATATAAAGAGACTTGATAAAACCGAGTCTCCGATTTTCGTTCTTTAGTGTGTTGTTTGTTCTTAAAGGAAACTGTGGTTATGTATTGTCAATAGTCGGATTTTATTGGAGTATTAAAACATGGAATATCTCATCTTAAAAACAGTCAAAATGGCGACTCTCATGCTAAAAATTATACAAAAAATAAATTTAAATGGTTTTCTTCTTTCATAACCGGTTTTGATCAAACTCATTCCATATTGTTTGTTATTCTAAAGCAAATACTTTGTCATAAGTCTACTTTGCATATAGTAGGCCTCTCTTGTGAATAAGAATGACTGTAGATAATCACTTGTGACATAAAGCGCCAATCCCTTCCAGTGGCTGAAGGACAGTACCGGTAGATTCGCCTTGTGTAAAGAAAGCTACTTTTGGATGATGTTCTGTTAATGCCTGTAAAAAAGCAAATCACTTGTCAAAGTCGGTGTTGTACATATAGGAACACAGCTATGAGAAATTTGTCTCTTAGTCACGTGTTGAAAGCAGACGCTCAAATCTTTATGCCACAAAATCCCAGACCACAGTATGATCAAGGCCCTTCCAGTACCTGTAAGTTTAATGACTCGAACAGCGATGGCTATTTTACCGTGACTGATTCGAATTCGGTTTTGAGTTCCTAGGAAATTCTTTTGATAGATCAAGAAAACACTATTTAGGGATATTTATGGGAAACTTTGTCATTGAATCACGAAACTGTATTTTGTATGTACTCAGTAAAATCGCCTCTGGAAGGCGATGCTAATGAGTGCTATCAACATACCATTAATTTGTTGAAGATTGAAAAGAAGACGTAAACCGAGCTAGCGTAGTTTTTACTGTTATATGGCAGTCTGGTCTTTAATTTCAGATATCTTGATAATTTATAAATGAGTTTACACAAAACACAGTACAATCTCATGCACAGCCTTGGATATTAATGACGTTACACATGAAACGCTATAATCCGAAGCACAGCCTTCCTTTTACAGAAATGACGTCACACACGAAAGGCTATAAGAGATGTTACACATGAAACGCCACAACCTGAAGCATAGTTTTCCTCGGATATATATGGCTTTATACATGAAACACAACAATCTCGAAGCATAGCCTTTCTCGGATATAAATGACGCTTCACAGTCCGAAATGCCACAATCTCGAAATCCAGCCTACCTCGGATATAAATGAAATCACACATGAAACGCCACGACCTCGAAGTGCAGCCGTCCTCGGATATAAATGACGTTACACATGAAACGCCATAATCTCGAAGCATAGCCTTCCTCGGATATAAAAAATGACGTTACACATGAAACGCCATAATCTCGAAGCATAGCCTTCCTCGGATATAAATTAGGTTACACATGCAACGCCACAATCTCGAAGCATATCCATTATTACATCACCGGCTCTATTAAGGGTCTATATGTTAAATCGGTGATGCGGAGGAATTGGTAACAGAGGACGAGGATATGAGAATGTTTTTCTTTCAAATCTATACAGCAAACTTGTTTTCTTGCATTACAAAGATATATGGGCCGCCCTTGGCGAAAATATGCCTTTGAACATCCGCAAAATGCGCAGATTCAGATCATTCTGTGCATGCGCAAAGTGACATCCGGGTATTTGCTCTTTATTAATAGATTTTGTAGTATCCAATGACTGTTAGCAGCCAGTGAAGGCCCTAGGCCAGACTGCGCGGATGCGCAAGCTGGGCCTTTATTGTCCACATAGGTTCCAAACCACGTATTCGCATGGTGCGCCCCATATTGAAAACAAAAAAAACAACAACAAAAAAAGGTTTCTACGTAAATGCGGAAGAGGAACCATTTGAATGCATGCGACTATAACTATAGACTATTACTTACTTCTTCAATATCCGACAATGTAAAAACTTGTCCCATTGGCTTGTTCAGTTTTACGACCTTGGCAGCTGAAATTAAAGCAGTGAAAATATGAAAAACAACAATACAATTAGACAGGCTGATCCATTAGTAGATTAAATGGTTTTTAGCAAAAATGTTGTACAAACTTATGGAAAACCACTGACTGCTAGGCGTCTTAGATTAAATGCGCAGAGCAAACGTACGCTGTTATAAGTGCCCATTAGATCATATCAAATGCTTTTTCAAAGTAGAATTGATAAAATCATTCCAGGTATGTCTAGGATTTTAGTTTCAAAAAAAAAAAAAAAAAAAAAAAAATCTTAAATAAGCCTAACATTTTCTCATATGAATCTTCCAAAAATAAAGCATGTTTGATCCTGCTTAATAAGTTTATCTAAAACCGTTTTTATTCTATTTGCAATGTCGGATGATGTTAATTTATAAACAACATTTAAAAGAGATATTAACCTCCATTTCTTAGGAATGTCTTGATTAATTAAGTTTAGGTTAGCATGCAATAACTTCCTTGTTTTTGTGTCACAGACAGAGATCCAGTGCGGTAAAAAAAGAATTTCAAATCTGTCTAGAAAAAAAAAAAAAAAATCCGTCTAAAACTCAGCTCTTTTCATTTTTCATATTATCTAAAGCACATGACAATTCTGTTAACTTTATTTCACCTTCTAGTTTTTCTTCATCCTCATTTGATAATTTATTTTCATCTTCTCTCATCACTGACCCAATAGATCTTTCATCAAAATCAACTGAGTAATCATTATATAAGTTTTCGTAAAATTGATGTTGACATTTTAAAATTTTAGTTGTTTCAATATGTTCTGTGCCATCATGTTCTATTATTTTAGTCATGGTTTATTAAGCATAATCCCGTTTTTTTTGGAACGCTGGGCATAAATGAATTAAAGTATGCTATAGGAAACTAATGAATGCATTGCATCATTGTACCACCAACCACCATTATACCACCAACCCTCCTTCCCTCCCTCTCTCCCTCTATTTATCTAACTATCTATCTATCCATCTATGAGAGCGAGAGTGAGAGCGATGGCTTGTCAAGCCATCGCTCTCTCTCTCTCACTCTCATAGATAGATAGATAGATAGATAGATAGATAGATAGATAGATAGATAGATAGATAGACAAATAGATAGATAGATCGAGGGAGGGAGGGAAAGAGGGTTGGTTGATGGATGGATGGTCAGTTATATTATGATTTCATTCTTAAAACTGCATCAAGGGCGGTGGTTATTGCTATGTATAAACAAACGCTAAGATTCAAGTTTCTGCTTCAGATGTTTGTGTGCTCATGTATGCTGCAATATGAAGCCTGGATACAACTATTTTAGAACCTTACAATGTCTGTCTGCCATTTCCGCCCATCTCTCTCCCCATAGACCGTTCACCCCGGCCAGTACTGTATCCCCAGGTTCCACCAAGTTACACACAGATGCTTCCATCGCTGCATGACCTGTAAAAGTATAATTGTCATTAACCATCGTCAACGATCTGTTCTTCTTAGCTTACTTATACCTAGTAACTGCCATTAAGGGATCTCGAAAAGTGTAACCTATATCAGATGACACAGAACGTGAAATCAAATCAGGGTCTCATAAAAAATACTGTAATTGTACACATGTTTGCTGTGAATGAATGTTCGCGAATTTCGCAGACAGCATAAATACGCGCATTTTATACACGTGAACCATATATTTTTGTACAGAAATATTAAGGCCAATTTACAGATCCGCGAATTTTAATACCAGTAAAATGTCTAAAATTATAAAATCGCGAACATTATCCCCGCTAACATTTAAAGAATTACGGTAAGAGAGAGAGAGAGAGAGAGAGAGAGAGAGAGAGAGAGAGAGAGAGAGAGAGAGGTCTTGGCAAAGACCAAGATCAGACACCACAGAACATCCGATTAGGATCTATAATATACTGAAAGGAAAAAGAAACGCAGGGTAAATTTTATTCCTAAATTTAATTCAAGTTTGAAAAAGTTTGTTAAATATTTTACTATGATAACAAAACAAATTTTAGGAATAAAATTTACCCTGCGTTTCGTTTTCCTTTCAGTATATTTGCAACTCAACAAGCAGATTTTAGACACATCAACAGATAGACTTCTTTGAATTTTACAAGTATTATTGTGAGTTTAGGTGTCCAAATGTTGAACCTTTATACGGTTATGGCGAAAGTTGTACATACCTTTGTGTGTAACTCATCCAAAACAGGACAGAAATCATTCAGATTCCTATTATGACAAGTTAATTAGTATATTTCTGACCACAGTTTATTCCTTCTTCATACAGTCAAATCCATCTTAAAGGCCATCAAGCAATCGCCTCCATTAAGTGGCCATATAGTGTATCCGTTAAAAGTCAAATAAGTAAAAAATTACCTGTATTAAGCAAGCGCCTGTCTCAAGAAACCGCATTTTGCTCTTCCCTTTGGAGCTTGCTTAACACAGTTGGACTGTACGAGTAAAAATACATGCTGTGATACTCAACGCTCATACAGAAAGTACCTATCTTTAGTGTGGATTTAAGGAATGTTGTAGGAAATACAGGGTTTTACATGCTAGTTTTGGTCGTGTTGTATTGATATTTTTTGTTGTTGTATTTGATTGTTCCTATCTGGCACTGAGATCATCTCAATGGGGGAAATATTTAGATTTTGCTGTTTTGTTATGCACTATCTGTCATCTTCTCTTACTCTTCCGCTATGCTCTCTGTCACTGTGACACATCTCAACATATCTACTAGTTTACCATGGCTTTTGCAATTTCATTATAATTCCCTTTCAAAAGATAATGAACTCTTCCCGATGTTCATGATGGAAGAGGCAATTGCAAATAGAAAACGTTAATGGGTTAATGGGTTAATTCGACTTTGTGGATTTGACCAGTTATTTCTCATAGATCTTCAACAAGACTCATTTGAACCTTAGCTTCATGGTGTTTTAGTTTATAAACGTTGCCGTTGGGAGCAAATTCTTTCTATTTCGAGTAGATTCCTTTTCAGAAGGGTTTTGCATGCAGGAAAGCAATCAGGGCGTCTCAAATGTTGTCTTTGATCAAAAATGGCAAAAATCTACCAAATGATGTAGCCATTAAATACTAAATTAATTAAGATGCCACACCCAGAATACTCGATCAACTGTTCATTCAAATTCACAAATTTAATGAAAAACGGTGTATATCCAGATCAGTTGGTTTGTTCAGAAGTCAGCTGATCTGGATCTACACTGTTTGTAAGGGCAGTGAATATCCAGGTTTACAAGGAACAAAGTTTCATCTTAATATAGGCAATCTTTGTACATTTGTTGAACAGATAAAATTAGAATAAATAAAGTGTTTTACCTGCACCGGAAATACACAGTGTCCAGCTGTTTTCTGTTTGAAACACATACCTGATGCCAGCTTTTACTTCATCCATAATCTGAAAAAATAAATAAATAAATAACATGTACATCAGTACATTAGATATTAGGCCACTGACTGATCACAAAAAGAAAAGCTATAGAAGCAATGGAAATATATAAGCATTTTAAAACTGTTTGGCATGTAACTAGTTCCTGCGTAAATTAATACTTTGTTGATAACAGGATGTATGAGCAGACATGCTATTTACAATATCTTATGCATCAAGCAAGAGACATATTTGTATGTGTAGCAACCACTTTCACGGGAAATACAATTAGATTCTAAAATGAATAACGCTTGAGATAAGAAACACAAACACGCACACAGCTGAAAGTAGCCAAAGTGCGGAATCATCTAAGTCAAGTAAGCCCTAACAGAGGCTTATAATTCTACTAATGGAGCTATGACCTTCGAAACGACTTACAGGAGCCGTATCATTGGCTAGCTGGCTTTAGCAGTGATTGGTATTAATGGGTTTGTATAGCCCTTGCTCCAAATTAATATCAGATTAAGAAATGGTTTGAAATTAAACCTTTACCACGCTAATGTCAAATTCAACAGGAGACAGTTTGCGTGAAATGTCAACCCCTGTTTTCCGGAACAAATAAAAAAAATAATTCAAAATGTCGTCTGTTGATTGTTTTCCTTGATTGTGCAACTGGCATGTGTAATTATTATTTCTGTAAACATTTAATGAAGTACTGCAGAGGTGAAAGCTATTATCATACCAGTTTCTCTAAGATAACTGGGTTATATTCCTGATAAACGCGGAGTCAGCAGTCAGTCAGATGATAGGAACCCGCACACAACATGTTGCACACCTATACTAGGGAGCTGAGAGCCCCTTTAGTTGTATTATAAGCCTCATATCAATTTTTAAACAAACACGAAACGGGTTCAACAATCACAAAGGACAAGACAATAGAAACTACACCAGGGTGACGTACGGGGAGAACGGACGCCATACAGCACTAACACCATCTGTAGAGAAGATAAGTGGAGTCTAGTTTCAACCAAAACGGGCTCATATTCTGCGGGGCTTCTAATGGTACCCATTAGATCCATGGAGAAACAGGCTGTTTCTAGCACATTCTTTCAGGTTTTGTGTCTTTTCTTTCTACACACTCTTTGAAAAGGATTTTCCTGGAATATTGTATTCTTGGTGCAGCATTTGCGCATGCGTCAGGTGGCTGCTTTTTTCACCACTTTCATGCTTTCATGTTGACATGAATGGCACACTGGAAGATAGGAATTTAATAGACAATACACTATATATACGCCCCTTTTCAATGTTGGCATTTTGTATGGACAAGCATATAGTTAGCCGTATAGTGTTTTACAAACACACGTTTCTAGTTGTTTACTTATCGGTGTTTATTTGAAAGTTTAACCGCACGCTAGAGAACGGGGTACAAATGTACTTTTAGTTTTATTTTATCAAGGTTAGATATAAGCGAATCAATTTTAAACGCTATCATATAAACAACTTTACGTCGTGTTTTTAAAAATAGTCGGACAAAGATAACCGAATAAATCTTTCCGCCGCCACATGTAACAATAAGAGGAGTTTGCAGATAATATTAAGTTAGGATAGTTCAAATCTGTGTTGACTGACACTCCGTTTTAAAGTTTAGTTCAAATAGTATCAAACGAATCTTCTGAACGAATGTTTGACTTAGAAGATTACATAGATTTGCAACAGACGACATTCTAAAATTGATCGTCATGTTGATTTTTAGAGAAAATAAGACCTGATTCATATGAAATGTCAAGCCATATTTTCGAAAAAAAAAAAAAAAATAAATAAATAAAGAAAATATGTCCGTGTCATCTGCTGTAGTTGTTATTTGCGCTTTAAGTGTTAATACCTATTGTTGGTCGAACATATAAGAACTCAGGGCCCTGGACATTGCGAATGAACTGACTGGCATCGTTTCTTATTTTACGATGTTTTCACAATATCGCACACTACGTATGTCTTCTATCATCTTGCGATAATGGTGATGAATCTTCGAACGGAGTACGCAGAAATCGATCACCCCTCCGCACAGTCTCATCAGAATTTGATCGTCCTGCCCTTGCACACAGTCTTATCAGAATTTGATCACACTGCCCATCCGCACAGTCTCATCAGAATTCGATCATCAGTATTCAATCATCCTGCCCATCCGCATAGTCTCGTCAGAGTTCGATCATCCTGTCCATGTGCACAGTCTCCATAATTCGATCATCAGATTTCGATCATACTGCCATCCACACAGTCTCGATCATCCTGCCTATCTGCACAGTCTCATCAGAATTCGAACATACCGCCAATCCGCACAGTCTCATCACAACTCGATCACCCTGCCTATCTGCACATCAGAATTCGATCATTCTGTCCATTTTCACAGTCTCATCAGAATTCGATCATCCTGTCCATCTTCACAGTCTCATCAGAATTCGATCATCCTGTCCATCTGCACAGTCTCATCAGAAATCGATCATCCTGACCATCAGCATGATCTGGGCCTTCACTGTAGGCCTATAACATACATAACACCTTTTCCCATGGCAAGACCCCAATTATTTTAAAGGTACTTCCTACTGATAACAAGGATTGCTGATAAATCGTCGACCTTCAAATACCAGTCACTTACATTTTACCAATTAATCCTAAGTATTCAGACAGACAAGTCTAAGTGAACAGTGCAGACCAAGTTCAAACGCCACAGAACGCGGCGTCCGATCTAGTTGTACGCTGTTTGCTGCACATTCAGCGTTTTAGATACAGTAAGAATTAGTAAAATGAAGTCTTTTTTTTAACTTAAAAATGGTGAAAACTTAAGAAGTCTCAGTATCAAGTGGAAAGACGTTATATATCAGTGTCGGCAAGGTCAGAGGTATGAGGTTTAAACCGGAATAATTCTGTTGAAACCGGTTAAGACAAAACGCATGATAAGGGCACTTTTTATGTTAGTCACATTTTACTTACATATTTTATGTCAAAAGATCTTAACTTTAAGTGGAGCAACTCTATCAAACTTGATGAGGAAAGATGCGCTCTAAAAGGATAATGTGCAACCAAAGGGACCTTTTTCGTTTTACAATAAAAGATTTGTTTCAGAAAGGGCTTCAGTTGGTATACCTGTTGCAGTCTCGGTTGTTCGTCACGCTTTTGCTTCGTTTCAAATTGCATTAATTATATTCAGCCAAAATCCCTATGCTATTTGCGACATTTGCAATAATATCAGTTGATGGAAATTAAATGACACGTTACCCTGACCTGAAACCTAAGTTTGTTTTGAAATCCACTTTTATGAACCTTAATAATGATAATTTTAATTTCCTGAAATTTCATTAATTTCTCTCACTATTTTAATTGTTAACAAATATAGTTAAGCACATATTATTGTATAGAATCTCTACCTATTTAACTTTAAACTTCTGTGCCTTTTATTGCATCCCATATTTTGGGTTATATCAATTTTACAATTGTATAAAAAAAATACACTATAGTTGTCTTCCTTGTGAAAATTCAACGAAAACATCTCTAATTGTATGTAGCCGACAGGCATCATGCCTGAAATGCCGACAATGAATTGCCTCAACATGGAAAAAATAGCATTGGCCGGTGAAACGAAGTAAAATGACTCCCATAGAATAACGACTCCGGTCATTATTCTATAGAAAAGGTGACCCCATTTCTATATAAAGAAAATAACAACAACAGCCATGGTGCCACGACAAAGGCTATATATAGTCACATGCGTGCAGATGAGACATGCAAATTCAAACATCTGCAATTAAACAAATATTATAATTAACATTCATAATACGGATTAACGATATTTCAACTGTATGTATACAATACCACTGAACACCATCTTTTTATATTAGACTTGCAAGTTTCTTGAAAAGAATTTTGCTGGTAGAGTTTTGATAAATTTGATGCAAAATATCCTCCCTCTTAGGGATTTGAAGCCTAGCCACAGTCCTTATAATTGATAATGGTTTTATTCCTTATTAAAAGCATACTTATTCATTAGCCTCTGACCCCATCATTGCCCAATCGTCTTTTGAAATCGCTGTGAAACTGTAATACTCTTACATATATTCTCACTCACTTCCTTGCTCAACCTCTCTAAGTTTTAAAACATCATGACCATGCAATTATAAAAGTTCAAACAGAACAAACGAACATGTCAATTACAAAGAATATAGATTCACTTCAGACAGAATACAGTGTTAACTGTTAGCAGACTATATAAGGTCATTCATTTTTATCCAGAATGTACAATTAATGAACTCCTGTGACTGATTAATACAGATTTTAATTAAACATGTTTCCTTTGCTTCTATCTGTTCTCTCTAAACTTAAAAGAGGAAGTTGAGCAAGAGGTCTCCTCTTAGCATGCGCAAGTACAAGTTCTGACAGTATTTGTGGCAATAACATCGAATTCAATATAGCTGCTTCAGATATTGCAAGAAGCATTGCCACAAAAACCAAAAAAAAAAAAAAAAAAAAAAGAAAAGAAAACAGAAAGAAACAGTAACAAATCTGAAATGTTGCTAGAAGTGTTGCTACTATAATGGCAATAGAGCAATTTTAAGAATCTGGTATTTCTGGCAATAAATTGATGTTGCCGCAATATTGCCGCAACATTTTCAATTATGTAAGGGAAGATAAATGACAATGTGTTTATTTTGACTGATGGTGTTAATGTGAAGTTTGTTGTTTTGCTCCCTCCCCCAAACTACCTGAAATCACACAAAATTTATACTAACTCTCGCAAACGGCATAGCTCACTCTTGGGAACGAGTTAGCTATGTCATGGAACATGATACCAACTCGTGTGAATGACACAGTAAACTCATGGGAGTGACACAGCTAACTCATGGTCAAACCACTGCAGAAGGGATTGATCAACTAAACAAAATCTGTGTCTAAATGTGCAGTGTCAAGTAAATCATTTCATGTTAAGACTGCATATTCCAACATCATTTAATAAAACAATCAGCATGCAATCTCATGAAAAGTAGTAGGCAACCGACGGGCATAACGTCAGAACTCTAATAAACAAATAGTAATTTATATTCAAAAAGTCTTACGGGTTGTATAGGGCTTATTACATTTGATATTACAACTGCATGTTGCCTAAACATTAAATGAAATATTTTTACTAGATGTTATGTTTGCTAACAGTGGTAATTATATACTTATCTGAAAAGAGTAAGGAATGGAAACTATTGCAAGTTCAAAGTTTTGATATTTTGGTCAAGAACATTTCATATTGCATATGTATTAATGCATACTAGGATTATGAACTTTATGATATCGAAATACGATTTTGGTATGTTGACCCCAGACTCCTAGAAAATCCTGTATTTAATGCAAACGGTGTAGACCCTGGGGAATACACTGTTTGCCAGTGTTCTTTTTACGAGACGCTAGGCATAAATGGGCTAATAATAATATTCAGAAACAGAAAGGAAGTCAGAGGCACCAGACCTTACAGTCGGATAAATTTGTCTTCGATTTGTTGTTACCTGCAGAAAGTCCGAATCACAATCACCCATTATTGGCAAACTATTGGCGCTTAAAATTTGTGGTGGACAATTACTTGGCCCGGGTCCCATAAGAATCTTCCTAGGAAAGTTCATAGGTTTAAACAGACAATCTGGTGGATCTCTTGGTTTGAGGTCTGTCGACATGTCTGTAGTTGTAGGGGTTTGCTTAGATGCTTTCCACTATACTCTATGTGACCTTTCAAATAAATGTTTATTGCACTGAACAGTTGGTACAACAATACAAAGCTATGAACTAAATAAGAACGCATTATGTAATCCGCCACGAGCCTCAACTTGAGAAAACGTACCTTCTGAAACGTGCGCCCAACGAAGACTCCGAAGATTTAGAATCTACATTGTCCACAAGAAGAAATTTCGCATCCTTGACTTTCCAACATGCGTAGAGAGAAGATTCTTACATAGTCTGCTTGAATCTGCTGGCTGATCTGAATCCTAGCTGAGCGCACATATATGAGCCGTAACGACGTTTTCTGTCGTTGCGGTTCAAAATATCAAACGCGCAAGTTACATGTTGCATGTTTATTATGTTTCTACCACTTCAAAGCTTACAAAGGTCTTCGAGCATTCTTTAAATATTCTATATATTATGAAGGGCAGCCAAATTATATTAGGCTCCTAGATATTCCGACAGACAATGTAGTATGCGTTATACAAAGTTGATGGTTAGTTGGTTGGTTTCGTGGTTTATTTTACTGACCGTTCTAAGGCGTGGTCCCGGTTTTAATCTTACTCTTTGTTTCTTTGTGGTTTATTCTACGAGGCGATTTGTTTAAGTGTTACCTGGTGGTATTTTGTTTTTGTGCTGTTCAGTCCTTTGAGCATTGCGATTACCTCGCTTGGGGAAGAGAGAGCTAATCTTAGTGCTTTACGTACATTTGTTCGATTTTCGCTTGTTTGGTTTTGTTTGTTTCCTCTTCCTCTTGGTGTCTCTGGGAAGGGCTGCGGCTTGTAATTTTGGCACTCCCTGGACTTTTCTTTTACCGTTTTTGGAGGTTACGGCCCATTCAAGACTATTAAGGTCGTGTCGAACCGGCCAGATTACCTAACCGCACTGTTCCTGGGCAGGTTTAGTCCTCTAAGTGGTTAACCAGTAAACCAGCTTTTTTTCACATATTCTTTCCCAAGATACTGACAACTGCTTTTAATAGAGTCAGAAACTTTGGTCACTTCACCCTATTCTAATTACCTTACGTCAAATACAAGCTGTGAGAAAACCATGTTTTACGTCAGTGTTTTTACGTAACCCATTCTTGCATGTGAGCATAACCTTATTTAATGAAATAAAAATCGGAAAGAACACAGAAAATCACGAAAATTGTAGACTCAGTTTGATTGAGTCTCTTCATATGCAAGACTTTAGTTTGCGAGGCTGCACACGCCTCCTAGCCCCGGCTTAAGCGGTAACCGATTTTCAAAATAACCAGGATTGGCTCAATGATCCCAAAGGAAATAAAGTATAACCTGAGCTATAATGATGGACAGAGAGACTTTTTACGGCCGCCACACGGCACAACACCAGCTACAGTAGAGTAGAAAGGTGGACGTGATTTGGATTCCAATCGTTATCATATTTTGTACAAATTCTGCTTAAATAAAAAATAAAATTCAAACTAATGACCTGGAATCTGTCAAGAAGATTGAAAAACTCGGTTAGAATAGAAATACGGTATATATTTTGTGAAAATCTTTTGACAAAGAAAAAATTATTCATATTTACCTTCTTGCTATAATCAACTTCAGGAACAGTTATTGTAATTTATATGATATTTTGACCTATATAGATAGAGGGTAAATCGGTGACCTATCCATATTTTGCAATTGTAATTGTAAGCGTGTATCGTCATATTTTAACTATGAGCAATTCTCAAAGATATTCTGCCCGCAGTGTTTTAGCTGGTTATCTTTTCTCCAACTAATCCAGTTCCACATACAGTCGAACCTCAATGGCTTGAACATCTTTTGGACCATCGAAATTTATTCGAAGCATGGGTAGTTCGAGCCACTGAGATTTAATCATAACGCCAGGGCAGGTGGCAATTTAGGAATATCTTTTCCATCTATATAATAATATGTTGTGTGTACGCATTAGAATCGCCTCGATGAGGTGATTCTAATGAGTACACCCAGCATACTTTTCATGATAGAATAAAAAGAAAAATCATTAAAATATCCATAAATATTTGTTTTCTTGGGCTATCAAGAGAATTTCGTAAGGACTCAGAAACGAGTTTGAATTAGCCATGGTAAACGAGCCATCGCTGTTCGAACTATTGGGGTTCGACTGTATGTGTCATGATGTAACGTATTTCTCCAACCTCGGGAAAGTCGACCGACTGACCGTAAGGCTGACTTTCCGGTGTGTCCCGTAGTTCACTTGTGAATCCATTCGTCTATAAGTAGTCAGTTAACAAAAAATGGCCACATCTCTTGAACCGTTAAGAATATTTTGATTGTTACCGACAAGATCTAATCTAGAAACTAGCCAAATTCCATGTTTCTTTTCCCGCGTCGAAGCCCACGATTTAAAAATATGCAGATGGCCGTATACATGTATCTTTATCCATAGTTGATATTTTGATAAAAATTATATAGCCTTTTCAGAAGTGGCTTGGCGCCCTGTAAAACAAAAAGGGAGTCCCGAAAGATGTCTCATAAGGGTGATCCCTGGGAGGAAATGACACAAAATCTACTAAGTGTATATAATTCCGTAAAGCAGAAGAACGTGTGATCAAATTCAGGTAGTCAAACGGACATGTTTTAATGCAGGTAGTCAAAAAATAATAAAATACGGATTTCGGATAGTTTGAGATCTGTAACAGTTGAATTTGTTAAAAGGATAGAAATAGTCATGTTAAACCTCAATTGTTCAAACATCTTTGGAACTACGGCAACTTGTTCCAGATACGGGTAGTTTGAGCCAATGGCTCTAACATCTGTGGGACCATGGAAACTTGCTCGAGACATGGGTAGTTCGACCTACTGAAGATCAATCATGGTGCCAGATCACGAAGCAGTAGGCGATAATTTAGGAAGCCTTTTCGATCTTCAAAACAATAATAGTATGTTGAGTGTACTCATTACAACATACAATTTCATGATAAAAGATGAAAATTTCCATAAATATTTTTTTCTAAAGTTATTGGAAGAATTTCGTAGGGACTAACAGCCATGGTAAACGAGCCATCGGTGTTCGAGCTATTGAGGTTCGACTGTACGGGTAACATGACAATCTAAACAAACTAGAAGAATCTCTCTAAGGTATATGTATATTGAAAGGGGACTGGATACACGTGGTCAATAATTTGCATTTTGAAAAAGGAGACATATTTTGTAACTTTGAAACTGTTTGCTTTCTTGTAGACCAGCTCATTATAAAAGAGTCTATTCTCCTTGTGGGAGCAAATCCTTTCCTTTTACAGAAGTCCCCGTTTCAAAAGAGAGGCAAAACAATTTTGATAGACCTGCCTCCAAGCCCCGACCACGCCCACTGAAAGTGTAGCTGTTCCTTTAAACATTCGTACACTCGGTCACTACAAATCTCTGCCATAACCATTCATGGTTTAGTATAAAGCTTAAGCAGGACAATGACATATTATGTTCAGCAGTCAAACATCTTCACGTAAGTACTTCATTCCGTGATCGCCAAGGTGACTATATACATACAAGGAAACAGAAGTCTAGATTATGGACAGTCTGTAAAACTACTGAAGGACACTGCTGTTTGATTTAAGTTGACTTGAAATACTTGGTAGATAGTCATCCAGGGGATACAATTTTGTGACTCATTACGACAACACGCCTATTCAAATATATTGAAAATTTCACCACCAAAAACTGAAAGTTTTCAGATAAAATTCTAATATTTTTTTTATATTTCTGCTCAAAACATAGATTGTGGGTACTCGAGTATGTTTTTGAGCAGAAATAAGAAAAAATAATGTATACCCCTGTAAATCCCAGTTTTACTATATAAAAGTTGGGTTTAAGGGGGTCAAAATTATATAGGTATGTTTTCGTGATGTTAGTGTAGCTTTCCCATGCCTCAAACCTTTTCTGAAAAGGGATCTACTCTAAAATGAAGCAAATTCTTTTCTTTTAGAGTCGACCCTTTCTCAGAAGAAAGGCCAAACAATTCAGACATGATTGCCTCCCCACTGAAAATATACCTATAACCCTTAAACCAGCATAAAGGAGTTCAAACTGGTTTAGGTCGGCAACCTTTATTGCTTTTGTCACCGTCATATATTCTGACCTTTTATATAATCGTTTGCTTGTTTGGTGCACAATACTAAGTCAAATAAGACAACTGTTTTCAAAACAAACATAGATATGGAGAGACCAACGAAAAGAGGCCACAGTCAAATAACACAGTCCTTTCAAGATAAAGGATAAAGTTTTAATACACAAAACAACGCTTCCTCGACAAAAGAGCGAACTAGCGAAGAAAATCTGTGATAGACATACTACAAGTATACCGCCGGTATATCTTTGTTCTGTTGAAACAGTCAACGGCCTTGAACCGGTCAATAGTAAAGCTGTTTGCATCACGTCACGGGATCTTCTCTTTGTTGTTGGCCGGAGCGCGAATCGCGCCGGTCTCTCACTATAGCTTTGGATTTTTATGTACGGAGGCGTGTTCGATTAGCGCAGAGCGCAGTTTGGTAAGCTTGAATATGACCTACAGTCCATCTTTGAAAAGTTTGACTATGATCTGTGGTTCATACTTAAAAGTTCAAACATATTCATATCTGACGCATGCTAAAATAAGCTTCTAGAGAAGATCTGGTAACTTATTTAAGTTCTGGCATGTATTTTTTTTTAAATAATCATGTACAAACTAAATTTCATGGAGATCCCAAAATGACTAGGATTCGCATATTGCTTGATCAAGAACATTCATAAAGCTTAATAAAAGCATACATTAAAGAATCTTATTGTTGTTCTGTTTTACCTATTACATTGAAAATGTATTAAACTTTAGTATACCCTTGTATCATATTTCTAAGTAAACAAGAACAAAATTTGCGCCGGTACTTAGACGTTTACGCTAAATATTTTGTCTTGTTAATAAATAATATTCAAATAGCTTGTGCATATAAAGTGGACCGTCGATATAACGATAGCATTTGTTTTCGAAGATGATGCCGTTAAAATGAATTTGTTGTTGTAAAGAATCCATAAACACTGCAGAATGATACGTAAGAAAGAGCCTGTTATAGTCTTATTTCCTCATAGAACATATATTTTGGGTATTTGTTAGAATCGCCTGGCTGACAAATATTCAGAATAAATGTTTCTTGAAGTATTAATTACAATATTCTTTATCTTTCTTTAAAATTAATTGTCAGCTCTTTAGCGTGTCGGTTTAAATAAGGTTGCCTCTACTTGTCAGTAAGCATACGAAGGAGGCCCCAAATTATTAAGATTCCAGTTACTGGGCATAAACTAGTTGTTCTTACCACATAGCAAAACTTCCACATAAACAGTACAAACCAGGATAATTTAATATCGATCAAGATGGCACCCGTCGATTCCGGGATTTTACTATATGAGCTGTTTTCGTTGTGTAAAGGATTTCCACTCCTGTTTGACAGTCTCGTTAGCTGCAGGTACCACGTGTAACACGTCCGCGGTTGTTTTATACATATGAACACAGCCAAGGTACACTGTAACTTAATTTTAGATCCAGCATGGCAAACAAATGTACAACGTTCATATTGGATCCAGTATGATACACAACATGTACTGCTTTTATATCGCGAACAAACGTTTGTACATCTGAACCAGCTAAGGTAGCTTAGCAGTATGACAAACTATAACTACTGCGTTCAGATGTGAAAAACGATCGCGAACAACGAACAAACGTTCATGATCGTTTAGTACATCTGACCGCAGCCAAGGTAGCTTATACAATTTGATCCAGTATTACAAATTACCAGAACCGCATTCAGATGTGGAAAGCGATCGTAAACAACGAATAAATGCTCTTGACCATTCAGTATATCCAAAATAGCTTATCAAATTGGATCCAGTGTTACAAACTACAAAAACCGCGTTCACATGTGCAAAACGATCGTAAACAATTAACAAACGCTCTTGATAGCTTTGTACAATTGAACGCAACTAACGTAGCTCATCATATTGGATCCTGTATTACAAACCACAACGATCGCGAACGTTTTGTTCTGGTTTACTGGAGCTACTGAACACCGCTAACTGAACAGGAATCTAGGTCAGACGTTCAATAGCGTTTTGCTTTTCTGAACGGAGGTCTGGTATGCACTTTAGTCCCGAGAAGAAGAGTACAACAGTATTTGAATGTAATCAAGAGAATTCTGCCGCTAATCAAGAGATTTGAGCAGCCAATCAATATATCTGAGCCGCATCGCGAGAAAAAGACTCTTCGGAACTTTCCGTCAAATCAGTCTTTCAGTGCACATGTCCAGCTCTGTAGCAAGGCCACATGTCTAGTTCTTCGGCTGAAGTTTACCCTCGGCCTACCACATACGGGAGCGAACAGCATAGGTTTTGGTGAGACTGCGTGGAAGCGCAGGCTTACCTGAATCTTTACTGTTCGCATATGCTATAATATATATATTTTTGTTTTGTTTTTTGTTTTTATTTATTTATTTATTTATTTTTTATGACGCTGCTCATTTTCAGTTACACATTTTACATATTAGATGCGGTACCTCTTTGCATGCCCTTGACCAAATACAGTCCAAGCACAATGGCTCGAACATATTTTGGGCCATGAAAATTTGTTCTATGATATGGGTAGTTTGAGCCACTGAGGGTTAATCATGGGGCCAGGCCAGGAGACAAATGGGAATAATATATGGATATCTCTTCGATCTTCTGTAAAATGGCATGTTGAATTTACTCATTAGAATTGCCTCGATGAGTATACATACTATACATTGTCATGATATAAAAGAGAAAATATCCCTTAATATTTGTTTCTTAAGCCGTCGGAAGAAATTCTATTGACTCAAAAACGAGTTCGAGTAAGCCATGGTAAACGAGTCATCGGTGTTCGAGTCATTGAAGTTTTACTTCATTCAGAATATCTTTTATATTATCTCACGGCGTAGGTTTTCTAAATTAAGCGCGTTTATCTACGCAATTAACTACTAAAGAATGTGAAATGGGACTGTACAGAAGTCTTATCTAAGCGTACATATGACATTTAATATATTTTGTTTAACAGCTGCCACGTTACTGTAAAAATTAAATTCATAAAGAATCTATTACCAAAATACACTACTTCATTCATTAGTTTTGATTCCCATATATACACAGCGAGTTATTTCTAGTGTTACGAAGCGTTAAGTAACAGAGCGTAGTCTGTAATGGTAATTTACTGATATGTTGAATTTAAGTTCACATAATCTGAAAACTCTTCAAAGTCTTTTGACTTGTTCAAAAGTTCGCCACCAGTGTTCACTGAAAAGCTCATAGGCCGGCAGTTGCTACATTTTCTGTGTGAAAAGGAGTTTCATTATGGTAGGAATGGTTTTCAAGATGACGGCCATCTCAATCAGCTTTCGATTTAAACTCCCGGTAGATTTTCATTTCGAAAACATGCCTATTCAAATATACTGAAAATTTTACCACCAAAAAATGAAAATTTTCAGATAAAAAATTCTGGTATTTTTTCATATTTCAGCTCAAAACATAGATTGTGGATACTCGCTAGCACCGCCTCGACGAGGCGGTTCTAGCGAGTACCCTCAATCTATGTTTTTGAGCAGAAATAAGAAAAATAATGTATACCCCTATAAACCCCAGTTTTACTATATAAAAATGGGGTTTAAGAGGGTCAAAATTATATAGGCATGTTTTCGTGATGTGTCTCTATATTAAAAGCTATTACAACTTTGACGTGAAACTTAAACGTTTTCTAACGCGGAAGCCGCGGATAGTGCAATATCTCTTCCTGAACTTCGTGCAAGCGAGCTAAAAGGGTTGTAGGAGCAAAGTTTAGTCGTGATGGATGCAATAGGGAAGCTTTGTATCAGTAGAGTCACATTAAATAAAAACGCAAAACGATAATACCCACCATCATCGTGTTGCGGACAGATAACTCCGTCAAAAATTGACGAAATTTGCCCATTAGCAATCCCAAACCAGATCTCCTTAATAACAATGGATGTACCAAGTTTGTTTAAAATCCCTTGATATTTACTCAAGCTATTGTCCGGAAACGAAAATATAGGCGTGTCTCGGGCAGATAACTCCGTGAAAATTTGATGAAATTCGCCCATTAGCAAACCCAAACCAGATCTCCTTAATGTGAATACATGTACCAAGTTTGGTTAAAATCCCTTGATATTTACTCAAGTTATCGTCCGGAAACGAAATTGTGGGCGTGTCTCGAGCAGATAACTCCTCCAAAATTTGACAAAATTAGATTCAAATATTGAAAAAAAAAAATACAAAATGATTGTTCGGCTCGCATAGAAGCTCCCTGATGCAGTCAGTGAAACATCACATAAAACGTGTTGATCACATAAAACTACTGTGATGAAAGAAGAATGAGAGCTTAGTAACGCTGATTAGTGTTAACCACACTCTTAGTGTTACCCGTTAACTCTTAGCGCTGCTACTGCAACATTAATCGTACCAAGTTTACATGTACCAAGACACGCCCACAATTTCGTTTCTGGACGATAACTTGAGTAAATATGAAGGGATTTTAACCACACTTGGTACATGTAATGTAAACCATTAGCAATCCCAAATCAGATTTCCACAATATCAATGCACATACCATGTTTGGTGAAAATCCATTGATGTTTACTCAATTTATCATCCGGAAACGAAGTATGGACGGACGGACGACTGACGGACGGACGGACAGACAGACAGACGGGCGTCCAACGTGAAACCATAATACCCCGCCACTACCGTGTGGCGGGGTATAAAAAATGCAGATACAATACTTATACTCAAGGGTAAAAGTCAAAATTGCATTTGCAACCTTCAATCAATATATAATGTTATGTGATGATAGTCTTGATTTCACTGGCACCGCATAATGCTAACAGGGTTGCAGTAATGCTTAATAAAATAGCATGCACCAAAATTAACAGTCGTTAAAATATGAGATCGGATTACTGGATAATAGAAGATCTATCTTACTGAAAAACTTTTGGTTTTGTCTCTGTCTCGTCAAATATCCTAAGAATGTCATGCATCCATCAGATAATCTAATATCTCTCAATCCATATTGCAAGATATACGTAAAACGACAAATCACTGGACCATGAAATATAGGTACAAATGTAACACTGACCTTCATTTGAAATGATTTAGATTTTCTTGCAACACTGTATCGGTATGTTTAGTATGACAGTCACTCACTAAAACTTCTAAATATACGAGACAAAACCACTAGACTAACTATGACATATAGCTCAGACCAACTTAATATCTTTTGAGGTCATGTTTGTGTCACTCTGTACTATAAACTAAATATGATGGTCACCGATCAAATAGTCTTCAGAATACATGGCAAAAAGCACTGGACCGGGACTCATACTTCACCTAAATGCACACAAGTCGATGTCATACTGCTTGTCCTACTGTCTTTCGAAAGGATTTTCATAAAAGAAAGGCCATATCCCTGATAATGGAATCGTAGTCTTAATTTTAAGTCAATGTCAAAGATTAGCAGTTTAGGAATGAAGGTACGCATGTCTCAGGTATGAATGCTCACTGGTGAGTGATTGTTAAGATTACCTCTGTAGCTCACAGGCAAACGGCAGACGAAATACATAGTAAGTGTTCAAACTAAGATTTTTACAACTTTAAACATAGGTTTGAACTTAATACCTAGGTTTCAAATCTTCAATCCTGCTTTAAATTTATGCTTGGTGACTAATTGAGTATTTGGCTTGCCATACTAAGATCCGTTTGTGTCCTAACGAAATGCTTAATTTTAAATCAAAGCTGAAAAGCTAATGGTTCCGGAATGGATAAAGTGATTGTCTACACAATGGTTACAGTAACGGTCGATCCTGTTATTCGATCGACATGATGCAACGCTTATTGTTAACAGGTGTCACTAAGCGTAGGGTTAACACTAAGCGGACAGCGGTCAGCCACAGAGCTAAAGACAACCATTAGTTGAACTTGATCATGAAGTATACTTTCTACGGAACCATATAATATACAGTGAACCCTCGTTACAACGGCAGAATTTGTTCCCAAAGACGTTGCCATTAAAATGAATTTGCTGTTGTACAGAATACTTAATGAGCAGATTGATATGTAAGAAAGGTCTTGTTTTGTTCTTATTTCCTCGTAGAACATATATTTTGGTTATTTGTTAAAATCGCCTCACTGAGGCGATTCTAACAAATATCCAAAACATGTTTCTTTAAAGTATTAAAATACAATATTCTTGCATAATTTGTGATTAATTGTTACCTCTTAAGCGAAGGTTTCGTGGCAATCAAATTGTCATTATAGCGAATTTTGTTGTTGAATTGAATCTCGCTTTAAAGAAGGTTGTCTGTACAGTAGTCTCAACCCGCTCACCAACTGTAATACGGCTTTTACTCGTATCAAGTAAAGTAGAAGACAAGATGTCCAGGAAGCTTCACAGAACACAATCTACCAATGACACTAAGAGGAAGAGCAAACAAACCATAACAGACAGTACACAAACCACTGATAAAGAAAGGCAAAGCAACAAGTACCCACTTACCCGACAAGATGATCACAATTCCAGACAGGATCCACCAAGCACAACAATAAGACACAGAACAGGACAAAACATGAAAAATCACACAGCCATATATGGTCATACAAAGAACAAACAAACTAGAAGGGTCAATAGTACATCACGAAAACATACCTATATAATTTTGACCCCCTCAAACCCCACTTTTATAAAGTAAAACTGGGGTTTACGGGGGTAGACATTATGTTTCGTATTTCTGCTCAAAACATAGATTGTGGTACTCGTTAGAACCGCCTCGTCGGGGCGGTTCTAACGAGTACCTACAATCTATGTTTTGAGCAGAAATATGAAAACCATTAGAATTTTTTTATCTGAAAATTTTAATTTTTTGGTGGTAAAATTTTCAGTATATTTGAATAGGCATGTTTTCGTAATGAAAATCTACCGGGAGTTTAAATCGAAAGCTGATTGAGAATGGCCGTCATCTTGAAGACCATCCTACCACAATGAAACTCCTTTTCACACCTTTTTACTGAGGTATAAAATGCATCCTTTTCAGAATTGGATATCTGATTCCATAGTTATAGAGTCCTAACAGTTTTCTACTGACATTGCTAACTGCTTTAAAGAGATCAATCAACACAAGATCAGTTGAGTGCCTGCAAGGGAATTTTACATAAGGTCTTCTATGAAAGTCACTAGCTGTGTTTCCTATGGTTTATTACATGGAACTCGTGCTGAAGATCATACAGACCATGTTAATTGCAACAATGTCCTCGAGTACTTCGCATACGATGCATAAGTAAATGGAGTCTGGACTTGTATCTATTTTGAAAATGGACAGACGGCTTTCAGTCATTAAATACTCTTTCAGTGTCACGAATATCTTGCAAAATAATTTATTACTGACCGTTCCAAGGTCATCACGAAAACATATCTATATAATGTTGACCCCCTTAAACCCCACTTTTATATAGTAAAACTGGGGTTTACAGGGGTATACATTACTTTACTTATTTCTGCTCAAAAACATAGATCGTGGGTACTCGTTAGAACCGCCTCGGCGAGGCGGTTCTAACGAGTACCCACAATCTATTTTTTGAGCAGAAATATGAAAAATATCAAAAATTTTATCTGAAAATTTTCATTTTTTGGTGGTAAAATTTTCAGTATATTTGAATAGGTGTGTTTTCGTAATGGTGGCACTTCATTGTGGTACTATTTGTTAAATGTATGAAGTGCCTCACTTACTAATGTTTTCTTTTTTTTCCTTTTAACAACTATGAAAGTTTAAGATATATTCAGTTAAGTTAGGCTAACAGAGTTGCGACCTTTTTGGGAAAGGATTATCGACTCTGCTTGCCGCTTGTCCATTTTATGGTTGTTTAATTGCATTTGTAGAATTAGTATCAGAAGCGAATTAGAAGAGTATTTAATTTTATCGATACAGTAGAAAGAAACGTCGTGAAATATGGACCGGCGTCTAAGAAAACATATGACCAACTAAGTTCCAGACCAGCATGCACATGTGCATCCGCACAGTCTGATCAGGATCTTTGCAATAAGAAATAAAACGCAAGGCCGTATTATCTGGCACCCACTCATGCTTCCACTGGACCTGCATGTGATGTTTTTCTTTCTTGAAAACGCGCACGCGGTAAGCACAAATGCTCACATGAGCAAACGAAGAAACAAACAAATAAATGTAAGAAAAGGATGAATAAAACTTTTGCCCTGTAATCACACATCCAAAGAAGCCGGACCATTATAGAAATTCACATCTTGCATAATACAGAACACACAAAACAATAATAAGGCAAGGTGTCTTTAATCATCAGAAGCTATGTAGAAATACTTTGTTATTTTTCTTCTATAATGTATGTTAATGTTTAAACATATACTATTTACGAGAGTGAGTCAATAAGTAACCAGCCTAACTTATTTTCGATGGACCGAGACGGTCATGATTTTCATGCTTTGTTTCAATATATGTTTTATACATGGGTACAAAATTTGCACGCGTATCGAGTCATTCTTTAATAAGATATCGAATGTCAAACATGGCTATGGTGATGCAAAGGCATGCTTTTCATCTAAAACTGAGTACCGTGCTGTAATTCGGTACTTCTATTTAAAAGGTAAAACAGGCAAGGAAATACACGGCGAGTTAGCCAATGTTTATGGGTCTTCTGCCCCATCTTATGCTTAGGTTAAATTCTGGGTAGGGGAATTCAAATGCGGTAGAACGTCTTTAGAAGATGAAGCCAGGTCTGGACGCCCACTGGATGCCACCGACGAAGAAATGTGTAAGAAAGTTCGGGATCTGGTATACTCTGATAGGCGAATTCATGTGGAAGAAATTACGCAGGCATTAGGCATTCCACATGGTAGCGTTTCAACAATCTTACATGATCGTTTAGGTATGCGCAAGCTATCATGCCGTTGGGTCCCCAAATCCCTTAGCGATGAGCAAATGGCAACCAGAGCATCAGTATGCAGCGCCTTGTTGAAGCGTTTTAGGTCAAAAGATGATTTTCTTTTGCGTCTGGTGACTGTACTTGAGATTTGGGTTCATTATTATGAGCCAGAGAATGAAGCTCAGAGTCGTCAGTGGGTAGGGCCTGGGTTCCAGAGGCCAAGACGCAACCATCTGCTGTCAAGGTGATGGCCGCAGTATTTTGGGACGCAAAAGGCGTTATTATGTTGGACTTTTTACCCAAGCGAAGTACAATGACTGAAGTGTACTATGCAAACTTGTTAGACCAGCTGAGAACCGCCATCCGTGAACAAAAACGCCGAGGTAAACTCTCTAAAGGTGTTTTGCTGCAATAGGACAACGCAAGGTCCCAACTTGCAAAGTTACAATGGATGCTGTAGAGCGAAACGGGTATGAATTAATACCACATCCTGCCTATTCGCCTGACCTAGCTCCTAGCGACTTCTTCCTATTCCCAAACTTGAAAAAGGATATCCATGGACTTCATTTCCGGTCTGATGAAGAAGTCGTGACGGCAGTTGAGGAGTGGGTCAATGGAAAGGACCCTGACTTTTTCAGTTCTGGGCTGATGGCACTTGAACACCGTTGGTCTAAGTGGATCACACTAGAGGGCAATTACATCGAAAAAGAAAAGGTGGATCTCAACCGGAAATAAGTTAGGCTGGTTACTTATTGACTCACCCTCGTATTATTATTTAGTTTTTAACTGTTTGATTTGAGACTCAAGAAGTTTAAAATGTGTTTTGGAAGATGATTTGGAGTGTTTTTAGAGTAGTTTGGGGTGATTTGGGAGTATTTTGAGGTGTTTTAACGAACCCAGAAAGGATACATTGCCGGGACCGAGTGGAAAATCAAATGGGACCAAATTATTGCGGCGTTTTCGTGAAATTCTCACTCTCAGAAGATAAAATGAAATTTTGTTTGCTTTGTTTTAGCATGTTTAGGACACTTAATTAGAAAAAGGATTTTTATAAAAAAAAAATGCAAAGTGACAAGGCATTTTTGTTGACACCAATATGTGGTGGGTCACAAATGCCGTAATTTTCTTAAAACGTTGAACTAGGGGCAAGTCAAAATGTTCACATGAACAGTCATGTCAAAGTTTAGGGTGTAAAGTGGACTTCGTTTTAGAAGCCTCTATTATAACATTTGAAACATTGCCAAAAATTGTTTGCTATTCTTCGTAGCTGATCTTCACTCTTTTTTAGATGTTTCTTGTTTTCACTAGGAAAGGTTCAATATAATATTGAAATCAGTCCAGTAGTTTCTGACAAGAAGAGTTTTAAATTTATCTATATAGATATATAGAGAAAATAAGCCCTGCTCTCTGTCGACCATGTTTTTTTTTTTTTTTTTTTTACGAATCGTGATGGCTTGAACAATCTTACATTTCTGCCGTATAACACTGAAATCGGTCAAGTGGTTTCTGACAAGAAGATTTTAAATATCGTCGACTTACCTGAAAAAATTCTTCATGAAGATGACCCAACAGTGGTAGAGCGTTAGCGTTTAGAACTCTTGGTGGACAGTTACTTGGACCAGGTCCCATAAGAGTCTTTATGGGGACGTTCATAGGTTTCAACAAGCATTCTGGTGGATCCGTTGGCTTAAGATTGCTTGACATACTTTCGCAGCAGTGGTAGGCGGTTTTCCCTTATGAGTTACCTTCAAGCAAAATCAAATATCCTTAGTTTTCCTCATTACGAAAACACATCTATTCAAATATATAGATAATACTGAAAATTTTCAGATAAAAAAAAAAAACTCTAATATTTTTCATATTTCTGCTCAAAACATAGATTGTCGGTACTCGTTAGAACCGCCTCGGCGAGGCGATTCTAACGAGTACCCACAATCTATGTTTTCGAGCAAAAATAAGAAAAATAATGTATACGCCTGTAAACCCAGGTTTTATTATATAAAAGTTGGGTTTAAAGGGGCCAAAATTATATAGGCATGTTCTCGTGATGTAATCAAACTTGTTCTAGAATTTGAACAAGTTCATTTACTACCTGCTGATGTGTTTAAAATACCTCCGGACGAGAGGCTGATAGTGTAGATCCTGGTCAGATACCGCCGATCGCGGCGTCTAGCTCTAGCTAAGTCTGCTCTGTTTGCTCAGTCCTGTTCCTTACCATAGTATTACGTGGTCTCTGAACCCTTAAAACTCTAATCACAACTACAGCAGGGACACTTAGATGTTTTCTTTCAGAGTAAATAAAGTTTTTCGTTTCCTAGCAGACGATTCATATGAAATATAATCTTATTTTGTTCTGAAAAAAAAAAATCACTTGTGGTTCTTTATCCAAAGGGACAACAACAGATATAACTTGAGAAATAATTTCTAGCTCTTATAGTTTTCTTAATTTTCGGAGGCATGCCCTTCTTCATCAGGGCAAACGGAATAATAATTCTATTACATTTTATGTGATCAACAACATAGCTTACAATGATTACTTCCTGTCGCATCTGCATGACGTCAAATAGCAATATCATTCTTAGAATGTCGTCTGCTACAAATCTGATTGCCGATTTAAGGGTTAACAAAACTTTAAGTGTCTTAAGTTGAATATAAATGTATTCATTGGGTATATTTTGCCGCCATTTTTGGGGGATTAGAGGGAAATATTAGCAGACATGGTTGCCTTTCTACTACTGAAACCGTTCAAAAATGGGGTCTAATCTTAAAGGAAACAAGAGATATTCTTCCCTTTAAAGGAGCCCCTGAATGAGAAAAGATGCATAAATTTCCATGCTAAAGTTGTATTCTTGTGCGTGTATCCATTTCATTTGATAAAGGAACTTTTTTTTTTTTTTTTTTTTTGAGTTAAGGTTCTACGGCCCAGTCAACCAATTAGAATTAGGGCCCCCGTAGCCAAGTGGATAAGAGAGTTAATCCATTAGGTTTCTCACCGCTATATGCTATATGGGGAAATAAGAATAAAACAAAACCTTTCTTACAAATCTATCTGCTCATTAAGTATTCTGTTCAACAGCAAATTCATTTTAATGGCAACGATTTTGGGAAAATGCCGTCCTAGTAACGAGGGTTCACTTTCTGTCGAGCGTAGTCAGTTAACCTACACGTACTGTTCCTGGGCAAGTTTAGTCATCTAGTTAACATACTTGTGCACATACTTTCCCCAATTGCTGACACCTGCCCTTCTTGAAACAGTGGAAAGAAGAGAATGGCCATAGAAAAAACAAAAGTTTTGTGGCCGAGCAGGGATGTGAACTGGCGACCCCTGAATCTGCAGTTAAACGCTCAAACGACAGCACTACAACATTAAGTTTGGGTCAAAACCGTGACTTCTAGAGTGTTGACAAACTAACTGTTGGCGACGAACGAAAACATTTGTTATTCATTAAATGGATAGAAATTATTGTTGAATAGTTTGTGTATAATTTTTGGTGTGTTGACGTCCCATCATCAGTATTTCAATCATTTCGGAACAATTACAAGATGCGACATAAACAAGCTATTACATGTATAACTATGGAACGACAAGTTACTCTTAGACAAGATGACCCAAACTTTAACATAATGACATACACTTTTGACATAATAAAACACCGTGTAGACAAGTCAACGCCATATAAACAAAATAACGTGCCTGTGTAAGATAATTACATAGACAAGTTCACATGCTTTTTAGACAAGATAACTCCACGTTGTGACAAAATAAAATGGTTCTTTAACATAATAAGACAGTGTGTTGGCATGTCAACACTATATATTGACAAAACAACGCGCGTCTTTAAGATAATAACATAATGCATCGACAAGTTCACACAATTCTTAGACAAGACAACAAGAAATACAACAACATAAGACAGCTTTGGCATTCCATATATACCGCTCCTCAGTTTAAACTAACATGATTTTAAAACTTTAAGAAGTCGTTGAGGCGAGATTTATAAAACGTATGAGTTAATTTTCTTAGCATGTAAATATTGCATAAGTGGTATGAGAGATGGGTCGGTTTTCAAAATAATGTTATGTGCATTCAACCTTAGCAACAGTGGAATACTCCGGTCATACATCACAACAGTTACTGTGTTTAAGAATTCGGGAAAGACCTATAGTTAGGATAAATACGGTATTTAAAATAAGATTGGTAATATTACCCCCAGTTAGTTGGGATAGCGAAACAGAGAGTTTAACCCATTGTATACTGAATAGACTCTCCAACACCATATATTAGAAGAGTCCAATTACAATTTTAGGAATGTCCGGCTGTGAGATTTACATATTCTCAGAGAAAAATGGCTAAACTATTCGTAAAAATAGTAGAGACCCTGATTAGACGTCGCGTTCTGTGGCGTCTGATCTGGGTCTGCACTATTTGCCAATTACCCTTTTACGGGTGTCCCGACTACACTGGGTTTAGAGTACTCGAAATAAAATACTTACCAATATTAGTTCAATATCCCTTTTATTAATATAAATAGTAATGGGTAATAATCAGTTTCAGTTCCAGTGCTTTCACTACTTAAAATTCCGTGTAACGTCGTCTCGTGATGCTGTGTTGCAGTATCAACTTATACCACTCTCTAGTGCTAATGCAACAGACGACAAACTGATGACATTTGTTTTCGCTTGATTTTCCCAGAATACAGGATCTGATATTTCCTACAAATCGTCTCTACTGGAAACAATTTGCATGGAATATCCAATTATGTTTTCTGGAAAAAAAATAAGAAAAACATATTTCAATATGTCGTCTGCTGAAAATTTTACCCAGCGAACTGTGCGTTAAAATAAGCAGGCAGACAGACAGATCGATCGATTGTTTGATCTTTTTTCGGAAGCTGTGCATTGCTTCTAACTGACTAGCAGATCTTGTGCAATATCCTATTCTCATTATGTTGCCGACGTATTACGTCATCAAAATAACATGCGACGGCTTGCTAAAGGAGATATATACCTTTACTTTAGATTGCTGTTTTATGTCACATTTCCGTAGTGCAGATATGGAATGCTGTCCTTCAATTTTAGGGGATTTAATACGTGTACGTATTCAAGGGAAATAGCCCTAGCCTGGAAATCTTTATATTCCTTGTCAGTGGTGGAAGGTGCTCGTAAAGAAAATAATTTATAAATTCTTTCCTATAAGTGTAGCCCCCATTTTGAAAGAGAATGAAATTAAGTACTTGTACATAAATACTATAGAGAAGCCATTTCCTGTCTTCAAAGCATATATTTGCATATGTGCATATCCAACATGCAGTCAGTTATGTAGGCCCTATATCCTACATGCAGTCAGTTATGTAGGCCCTATATCCTACATGCAGCATGCACGTACACCTCTTTTGCTTACACTCCACCTTGTTAAATATAATAAATCAGACCAACTGAGCCATTTTATAAACGACAGAACTTTCGGAGAGATGATTCAAATAAAAAAACAGACCATATGAAAATCTAAAACTAATAAAATTTGCAAAGCACTTGAAGACAAAGGGCGTTTCGCCGTACGCAGTCAACGATTCCCCAGATCATCCTGAATATTCACGCATTCTGATCAGGGCCTACGTCTCCAGCACAGCCGGCCTCGGTGGTTCAGATGGCTGCGTGTCCGACTGGTGATCAGGAGGTTGCGGGTTCGACCCCGCCGGGTCGGCAACATTCTTTCGCGGAATTGATCATGAAATATTTTCTAAAGTCATTCTCTGCCTTCCGTTGATTCAAGGGCAGTTGTCAGTTTCTGGCGAATGAATGTGCACAATACTGGTTAATCGCTTATAGAACAAAGCCTGCCTAATAAAAGCGTGGTTAGGTGAAATGGCCGCGCTCGACATGACCCCATTGGGTTGACTGGGCCGTAAAATCTCAACACAAACAAAACGTTTTCCTCCTATAGAATTAATGGATTGTGTGGAATACACCGACGAACGCAGCCCTGATCAAAGTACACGGATAATTTGTCGTCTGCTAACTTTGTCTGCAGTATAAGTGAAATAATTACATAATGGAATTAACTGAAGCTGTTGCAGACTGTCTATCATATATATCCTAAGTACTAAGACAGACAGGCTTAAGCAAACAGTGTAGACCCAAATCAGACGCCGCAAAACTGTTTGCTACTGATCCAGCAGTTGAAAAACACATTAAAATGTAGTAGTCATGGACTTATTTAAATTTTAGAGCAAGTATGGAAGGGAATTAAAGTAGTCGAATGCATAGGGTGATTTACGGTATGAAATTGTTTTAATAATTAACTCTTTCGGTGCCAAATTTCAGACGACATTTGTCGTCTGCCTTTTTTTTAACAAACTATCGCATGGAAAGAAGTTTATATGCAAAGTTGAAACAGAATGTCAAACAGAGTAGATCCAGATGAGACGGCTCATCATGAGCCGTCTCATCTGGATCTATGCTGTTTGCAAAAGCCTATTGTTATCGCCTGTGGCAGTGAAAGAGTTTAAAGCAGGAATTGATCTGGCATGTAAATTCTTAAGAGCACCTGCCTAGTTCAGCGCTTATCACAACATTAGCAGACGATGCGATGCTTTTCTTATTGTCAGTAGACAACAGATTAAAATTTCAAATAATGGTCAAAAAAAAGTAAAAGAGCAGGCAAACTCTTTTACACTTTTCTTGAAAAGAAGAACAGTCGAACCTCGATAGCTCGAACAGTGATAGCTTTACCATGGCTAATTCAAACTCGTTCTTGAGTCCCTACGAAATTCTTCCCGATTGCTCAAGAAAAAGAATATTTAGGAATATTTCAAGGAAATTATATCATTTTATCATGAAAATGTATGTTGTGTGTGCTCATTAGAATTCCCCTATCAAGGCAAATCTAATGACTACACTCAACATATCATTATTGTATAGAAGATAAAGGACTTCCCTAAATTACCACCATTTGCTTTCTGACAGCGACATGATTAACGCTCAGTGGCTCAAACTATCCATGTCTCGAATAAATTTTCATGGTCCCAAAGATGTTTGAGTCATTGAGGTTTTACTGTATCAGTATCGCTCTTATGTAGGCCTTTAAAAGACAGTATATTATATATTAAGAGCAATATTTCAATAAGTATTCTTAACTTGCATACAGGGTATTAAAGGTGAAATATATCTAAGTGATGAAACTGTTACAGAATAGTAACATTTTACTTTCTGGCTTTAAATAGTAGCAGATTATAGTTTTGTTTTTCTAAACTTTGTCACCAACGGGCTTCACATGAACTTTCTAATAATTTGCTACCCACACCAATTACCTCCCCCGGCCCGATTTCTCTTTAAACTTTATAAAGAAAAAAAATGAAAGAAGCCTTTCTATAGAATGTGTATAAACCTCAGAACTAATTTACAAAAAGTATCTGTGTATTAAACTGCTCATGACAAAAAGACGAAACCTATCTTTACGCAAGCACATTAGAGACGTTCCGAAGTTGAAAGATCAAACTTTAACCTGCTGGCTATAAATAGAAGCAGACTTTTATTCCTTATTTTTACACAGAAATTGAATTGACATTTCATTGAAATAATCTCCAAATCAGACAATTGGAATGATAAATAATCTCCAAAAGAAAACAATTAGAATGAAACGTAAAGTATTTTTTCTGTGAAGATATCATTAGTCTTCATCTGATGATTTACCCTACAGGATATTATAAATGAAAGTGAGACGGAACCATAATGGAGACAATTCGAATGAAATGTCAAACCCTATTTTCTGCAATTAATTTCTGCGACAAATATGAAAAAAATATCAGGATTTTGTTGTCTGATAATTTAGCCTACCGAGTAATTAAGGCTAAAGATGTAAAAAAAAAAAAAAGAAAAAAAAAAGTTAAACCAACTTACAATTATTCGAAAAGAATAAATCCGACATGCATCTAGTCCTAACCTATTCAATATGCATCCGTATATAACCGAGATAGATAATACAGGTAAAAGTTGGTTATCTCGGGCTATTGTAAAATTTCATTGGTGGAATGTTGTTTTTATTTCTTTTTAAGAGTACACCCTATTTATTCATACCCATGTTTTTTTATCATGCACTGTTTATGTTGCAATACATTCTAAAGAAAACACAATGTAAACAACTTAAAAAGTATGTGTAAATGTACCCAAATATTACCTTACCAGTAAGCATTCTTTATAAATCTATAGCGGGCCGTTATCGGCCCGTCAGGGTAGCTGACGGGCCAATAACGGCCCGCTATATATTTATAAAGAATGCTAGCTGGGGTATAACCCTTTATTATGTGCACGCGATTTTTGCGGCGAACTTTCATAACTTGGCAGTTTTAAAACCCTATTTCAAGTTGTTTGACAATTTAATAAATGTTGCAGAAGAAAAACAAAATCTGCCTTAATTTGCTTTATAACTGAATCTTCCTTATTCTCCCTGTATTATATAGTGAAAATACTTTTGATTGCATAGCTCTAGATAAGTGGGATATGCAGATTATATCTCTCCAACTTTCCATGAAAATATACGTTGAGGCTTCCTGACCCGGCGCCATGATTAACCCTCAGTAGCTCGAACTACTCATGTCCCGAATAAATTTATGGTCCCAAAGATGTTCGAGCTATTGAGGTTTTACTGTATATGATATCATATAGTCGTGGCTTTTTATACTCGTATTGGTGCCAGAGATATGATAACTGGTGCACAGCATTTCCAACATGATTTGAGCCTAGCGAAGACCGATCGGCTTTCGCATCCGCGCAGGCTGATCAGTCTTCGCTGCCCGCCTGAAGATGCTTTGAATCCTTTGCTACCTACAGTGCCGTGCGAAGACTGATGGAACTGTACAGAGGTGGAGGCTGATCTGTCTTCGCTAGGCGCATATGCAGTCTTGTAGGATATCCTACCCTAGCCTATAAAACACTTGAAAAAGGCCATGGGAAAAAGCTAACACCAGGGAAGGTCTACATCAGCCTGCGCATCTGCACAGTCTTCTCTGTTCGTCGATGTTTTCTATAGTATACCAAATGACGTAAGCATACTGGGAAGGTGTTCGATCTGACTGCGCGGATAGACAGGTTGTTTGTCAGACGTATTTGGGTAATTTATTATATTTATCCTGCAAGTGTATTTGACCATGACGAAAATATGCCTGTATAATTTTGCCCTCTTAAACCCCACTTTTATATAGTAAAACGGGTTTACAGGAATAAACATCATATTTCTTATTTCTGCTCAAAAACATAGATTGTGGGTACTCGTTAGAACCTCCTCGCCGAGGCGGTTCTAACGAGTACCCACAATCTATGTTTTGAGCAGAAATATGAAAAAAAAAATCAGAGTTTTTTTTAGATAAAAAGTTTCAGTTTCTGGAAGTGAAATTTTCTATATATTTGAATAGGCGTGTTTTCGTAATGCTACCATTTGGTTTGTCTAAAAACTGCTGGATTACTGACTAACAGTATTGTAGAGCTTGATCTGACACCCTGTTCTATGGCCATCTGATCTGGGTCCTCACATTTTGCTCTGGTTTGTCTGAGTACTTGCGGTAAATACGGTCCTAGGCAAGTCGTGTCATGATAAAACGTGTCTTTGTAATATGTAAACTGTGCATGTTCAGTATGTGGATATATGCAGTCTAAGGCGGTGGTCCCGGTGTTAGTCTTACTCTTTGTTGCTTTGTGGTTTATTCTACGAGCGATTTGTTGTATGTCTTTCCGTGTGTGTCATTTTGTTCTTGTGTTTTTCAGTCCTTTTAGTATTGCGATTACCTCCCTTGGGGAAGAGAGAGCTAATCTTAGTGCTTTTCGTACGTTTGTTCGGTTTGTGCTTGTTGAGATTTGTCGGTTTACTCTTCCTCTTGGGGTCTGGGAAGGGCTGCGGTTTGTGATTGTGGCACTCCCTGGACTTTTCTCTTACCTTTTTGTATGAGCATGCGCACCACACATTTGCCGGATAATAGGCTTTAGCCCGAACGCGGCTCAAGTGATATGACGAAGCCGTGAAATTACTTATATTTACCAGGCGGATGAATCGCCTCAATCCTCTGGTAGGTAATTTCACAGCTTCGTCATATATACTTAGGCCAAATAAATAAAATATGTTTGTTTAGGGTAACATGTTAGAAAAAAAAAATAGGCAGAGTAGGTAGGGATCTTTTTTTATGTAGAATTATACCATAATTACCAGTTACATTGTATAGTTGGTCTTAGTACCATAATTCACTTAAAAGTTTATCAAGACTGACTGTCATCTGATGTATCTAAAAGTGCTGATACTCGTACAATGGCAAAGAGTGTTTGCGCATACCTACTTGTCATATATATATATATATATATATATATATATATATATATATATATATATATATATATATATATATATATATATATTTTATATATTTTATATGGCCTTATGTCAGTAACTACCAATGAATTAAGCTATGTTAACTACGCCTCTCGTTCTCGTAGATATCATTTTGTTGTGAGCTGTCAACAGTTTGAAGGCCAGACTAATTCTGATTATCTCTTGGTATGGTATATTTCAATATCAATTGCTTACGTCTAGTCCAGATTATAAATGAACCAAACTAGGCCAAACTAGGCAGGGCTTACGTTTTCATAAAACTATTGTTAAACCTTTACTTTTTAACATTTATAAGTCGCTGGGTTAAATCAGCAGATGACAAATTAATTATGTTCTCCTTATTTTTTCCTGTAAAAAAGACATGTAAATGTTTATCTTCTATTTTCTACAAATAAAATAATGTTTAATCAATGCTAACTATTCTATTGTACATGCAAGCAAACAATGAATATGGAGATATACAGGAAAGGCAACAGTCAAGGAACGCATTCCTCCCAAAAAGGCCACAGTAAAGGAACACAGTCCTCCCAGAAAAGACCAGGCCACAGTCAAGGAATACAGTCCTCCCAGGAAAGGCCGCAGTCAAGGAAAGTAGTCCACCAAGGAAAGGCCACAGTCAATGACCGCATTCCTCCAAGAAAAGGCCACAGTCAAGGAAAGCAGTCCTCCAAAGAAAAACCACCATCAAGGAACGCAGTCCTCCAAGGAAAGGCCACATTCAAGGAACGCAATCCTCCAAGGAAAGGCCACAGTCAAGAAACACAGTCCTCCAAAGAAAGGCCATATTCAAGGAACGCAGTCCTCCAAGGAAAGGCCACAGTCAAGGAAAGCAGTCCTCCAAGTAAAAGCCACATTCAAGGAACGCAATCCTCCAAGGAAAGGCCACAGTCAAGAAATACAGTCCTCCAAGGAAAGGCCACATTCAAGGAACGCAGTCCTCCAAGGAAAGGCCACAGTCAAGAAACACAGTCTTCTAAGGAAAGGCCACAGTCAAGGAACGCAGTCCTCCCTGGAAATGCAACACATGGCATGCATTATTCACAGGAAAGGCAACATTCAAGGAACGCAGTCCTCCCGGGAAAAGTCACAATCAAAGAATACAGTCCTCCCAGGAAAAGCCACAGTCAATGAACACAGTCCTCCAAGAAAAGGTCACAGTCAAGGAACACAGTCCTCCAAGGAAAGGCCACAGTCAATAACGCAGTGCTTCAAGGAAAGGCCAGTCAGTGAACGAAGTCCTTCCAGGAAAGGCCACAGTAACAGAACACAGTCCTTACAGGAAAAGCCACAGTCAAGGAACACAGTCCTCCCAGAAAAGGCCACAGTCAAGGAACGCAGTTCTTCCAGGAAATACCCTAGGCTATGAACGAAGTCCTTCCAGGAAAGGCCACAGTCAAGGAACATAGTCCTCCCGCGAAAGTCCATAACGAAGGAACGCATTCCTCCCAGGAAAGGTAACATTAAAGGAACGCAATCCTCCCAGGAAAGACCTCAGTCAAGGAACACATTCCTCCAAGGAAATGCCACAGCCAATAACGCAGTGCTGCAAGGAAAGGTCACTTCAAGCAAAGGCCACATACAAGGACCGCAGTCCTCCCAGGAAAGGCCACTGGCCAGGAACGCACTCCTCCTACGAAAGACCACAGTCAAGGAACGCAGTCCTCCCAGGAAAGGCCGAAATCAAGGAACGCAGTCCACCCAGGAAAGCCACTGGCGAGGAACGCACTCCTTCAGCAGTACTCCTGGCATAGGCCACAGTCAAAGAACACAGCTCTCCCAGGAAAGGCCATAGTCAAGGTACACAGTCCTTAAATGAAAGGCAAATGAAATGCAACGGTCAAGGAACGCAGAACTTTCAAAGAAAGTCCCATTCAAGGAATGCAGTCCTTTCAGGAAAGGCTACGGTCAAGGAATGCAGTGATCGTAGGAAAGGCCACATTCAAGGAACGCAGTCCCTCCAGGAAAGGCCACAGTCAAGGAACAGTCCTCTCATATAAGGCTGCAGTCAAGGAAGGCAGTCCTTCCACAAAAGGCCATAGTCAAGGAAAACATTCCTCCCAGGAAAGGCCACAGTGAAATCGCATCTTCACTGGAAAGGCCGCAGTCAAGGAACACAGTCATTCCAGGAAAACCCACAGTCAAGGAACGCAGTTCTTACAGAAAAGGCCACAGTCAAGGAACGCAGTCCTCCCAGGATAGGCCACAGTTAAAGAACGCGGTCCTTTAAGGAAATACACAGTCAAGGATCACAGTCCTTCCAGTTAACGCCACAGTCAAAGAACGCTGTTCTCCTAGGGAAGGCCACAGTCTAGGAAAGCAGTACAGCCTGGAAATAGCACAGTCAAGGAACGCAGTCCTCTAGGGAAAGTCCACTGTCAAGGGACGCAGCCCTCCCAGAAAAGGCCACAGGCAAGGAACGAAGTCCTTCCAGGAGAGGCCACAGTGAAGGAACACCGTCCTCCCAGTGAAGGCCACAGTCAAGGAACGCTATACTCAAATGCCACAGTCCTTCAAGGAAAGACCACGGTCAAAAAACGCAGTCCTCCCAGGATAAGTCACAGTCAAGGTACGCAGTCCTTTCAGGAAAGGCCACGTTCAAGTAACACAGTCCTTTCAGGAAATGCCACACTCAAGGCAGGCTGTCCTCCTGCGACTGGCCACAATAAAGGAGCATAGTCCTTCCAGAAAAGGCCACAGTAACAGTCAAGGAGCACGGTCCTTCCAGGTAAAGCCACAGTCAAGGAACTCAGTCCTTCATGGAAAGTCCTGGAAGAATTGTGTTCCTTGGCTTTTCCATGAAGGACCGCGTTCCTTGATTGTGGTCTTTCCTAGGTAGACTTGGGCCTTTCCTGGAAAGACTGCGTTCCTTGACTGTGGCCTTTCCTGGGAGGACTGCGTTCCTTGACTGTGGTCTTTCCTGGAAGGACTGCGTTCCTTGACTGTGGTTTTTCCTGGGAGTCCTGTGTTCCTTGACTGTGGCCTTTCCTGGAAGGACTGCGTTCCTTGACTGTGGCTTTTCCTAAGAGAACTGCTTTTCTTGACTGTGGACTTTCCTGGGAGGAATCTGCTCCTTGACTGTCGCCTTTCCTGGAAGGACTGTGATCATTGACTTTGGATTTACTTGGGATGCCTGTGTTCCTTGACTGTGGCCTATACTGGATGGAATGCTCTGTTTGAATGTGGCATTTCCTTGACCTAGGCCTTTCCTGGAAGGACTGCGTTTCTTGATTGCGGCCATTCCTTGTATGACTGTGCTCCCTGACTGAGGCCTTTCCGTGAAGTACTGCGTTTCGTCACTGTGGCCTTTCGTGGAAGACTATGCTCCTTGAATGTGGCTGTTCCTGTGAGGACTGTGTACCTTGACTGTGGCCTTTCCTAAAAGGATTGTTTTCCTTGACTGTGGCCTTTTCTGCAAGGACTGCGGAACTTGAATGTGGCCTTTCCTAGAAGAAATGTGCTGCTTGACTGTGGCCTTTCCTGGAAGGACTGCATAGCTTGACTGTGGCCTTTCCTGGGAATACTTCGAGCCTTAACTGTGGATTTTCTGGTAAGTGGCCTTTCCTGAGAGGAGTGTGGTCCTTGATGTGACGTTTCCTTGAAGGAATGCGTTTCTTGTCTGTTGCCTTTCCTGGACTGTAGCCTTAATTGGGAGGACTTCACTCCTTGACTGTATCCTTTCCGGGAAGGACTGCATTCCTTGACTGTGGTCTTTCATAGGAAGACTGTGGTGTTCCTTGCCTGTTGCCTTTGCTGGAAGGACTGCGTTCCTTGACCGTGGCATTTCGTTGGAGGACTGCATTCCTAGACTATGGCCTTATGGGTTCCTAGAATATGGGTAATTGGGAGGACTGTGCTCCTTGACAGTGGCCTTTCCTGGGAGGACTGCACTCCTTGACTGTATCCTTTCCTACAAGGACCGCCTTCCATGACTGTGGCCTTTCAAAGGAGGACTGGTGTTTCTTGGCCGTTGCCTTTCCTGAAAAGGACTGTGTTCCTTGTCTGTGGCCTTTCGTAGGAGGACTGCATTCCTAGACTGTGGCCTTTTCTGAAAGGACTTCAGTCCTTGACTTGGGCCATTCCTGGACGGTTTTCAATCCTTGAGTACGGCCATTCCTGGAGGACTGTCTTCCTTCACCGTGGCCTTTCCTAGAAGGACCGCGTTCCTTGATTGTGGCCTTTCCTAGCAGGACTGCGTTCGATGACTGTGGCCTTTCCTGAAAGGATTGCGTTCCTTTACTGTTGCCTTTCCTGGAAGGACTTTGTTCCTTGATTGTGGCTTTTTCTGAGAGGAGTGTTTTTCTGACTGAGGCCTTTCCGTGAAGTACTGCGTTTCGTCACTGTGGCCTTTCGTGGAAGGACTATGCTCCTTGAATGTGGTTGTTCCTGTGAGGACTGTGTACCTTGACTGTGGCCTTTCCTAAAAGGATTGTTTTCCTTGACTGTGGCCTTTTCTGCAAGGACTGCGGAACTTGAATGTGGCCTTTCCTAGAAGAAATGTGCTGCTTGACTGTGGCCTTTCCTGGAAGGACTGCATTGCTTGACTGTGGCCTTTCCTGGGAATACTTCGAGCCTTAACTGTGGATTTTCTGGTAAGTGGCCTTTCCCGAGAGGACTGTGGTCCTTGATGTGACGTTTCCTTGAAGGAATGCGTTTCTTGTCTGTTGCCTTTCCTGGACTGTAGCCTTAATTGGGAGGACTTCACTCCTTGACTGTATCCTTTCCGGGAAGGACTGCATTCCTTGACTGTGGTCTTTCATAGGAAGACTGTGGTGTTCCTTGCATGTTGCCTTTCCTGGAAGGACTGCGTTCCTTGACCGTGGCATTTCGTTGGAGGACTGCATTCCTAGACTATGGCCTTAATTGGGAGGACTGTGCTCTTTGACAGTGGCCTTTCCTGGGAGGACTGCACTCCTTGACTGTATCCTTTCCTACAAGGACCGCCTTCAATGACTGTGGCTTTTCAAGGGAGGACTGGTGTTTCTTGGCCGTTGCCTTTCCTGAAAAGGACTGTGTTCCTTGTCTGTGGCCTTTCGTAGGAGGACTGCATTCATAGACTGTGGCCTTTCCTGAAAGATTTTCGGTCCTTGACTTGGGCCATTCCTGGACGGTTTTCAATCCTTGAGTACGGCCATTCCTGGAGGACTGTCTATCTTCATCGTGGCCTTTCCTAGAAGGACCGCGTTCCTTGATTGTGGCCTTTCCTAGCAGGACTGCGTTCGATGACTGTGGCCTTTCCTGAAATGATTGCGTTCCTTTACTGTTGCCTTTCCTGGAAGGACTGTGTTCTTGATTGTGGCCTTTTCTGAGAGGAGTGTTTTTCTTGACTGTGGCTTCCCCGGAAAGACTCCATTCCCTGACTGCGGCCTTTCCTAGCAGGACTTCGTTCCTTGACTGTGACCATTCCTAGAAGGACGGCGTTCCTTGACTTTGGCCTTTACCTGGGAGGACTGTGTTCCTTGACATTGGCCTTTCCTGGAAAGACTGCGTTCCCTGACTGCGACCTTTCCGAGAAAGACTGAATTCTTTCACTGTGGTCTTTCCTGGATTGAATGTGCTCCTTGACTGTCGCGGAACTGTGATCATTGACTTTAGCGTTTCTTGAGAGGACTGTGTTCCTTGACTGTGGCCTTTCTGGAATTGAATACGCTCTTTGACTGTTGCATTTCCTCATTTCCTCGAAGGCATTTCCTACGTTTCTTGATTGTGGCCTTTCCTGGGAGGACTGCGTTCCTTGTCTGTGACCTATCCTGGCAGGACTGTGTTCCTTGACTACAGACGTTTACTGAAAAGACTGTGTTCCTAGACTGGCCTTTCCTGGCAGGGCTGTGTTCCTAGACTTTGGCCTTTTCTAGGAAGACTGAAAAAAACCTTGACTGTGGTCTTACCTAGGAAGACTGCGTTCCTTGACTATAGCTATTCGCAAGAGGACAGTTTACCTTGCCTTTTCCTTTCCTGGAAGTACTGCGTTCCTTGGCTTTGGCCTATCCTGGGATGTCTGCGTTCCCTGACCGGCCTTTCCGGGCAGGACGTTTTCCTTTGACTCTGTCATTTCCTAGGAGGTTTGTGGCCTTTTCTGGAAGGACTACGTTTCTTGAGTGTGGCCTTTCCCGGGAGAACTGCGTTCCTGGACTGTGGCCTATCCTGGCAGTACTGCGTTCCTTGTCTATGGCATTTCCCGAAATGATGTGCTCCCAGAATGTGACCATTCCTGGGAAGGCTGGTTTCCTTGACTGTGATCTTTTCTAGGAAGACTGAGTCCCTTGTCTGTGGTCTTACCAGGGTTGACTGCGTGTCTTGAGTGTGGCCTTTTCTTGAAGGACTGCGTTCCTTGACTGTGGCCTTTCCTGGAAGGAGTGCGCTCCTTGACTGTGGCTTTCCTCGGAGGACTGTTTCTTGACTACTGCCTTTCCTGGAAGGACTGCGCTCCTTGACTGTGGCTTTCCTCGGAGGATGTTTCTTGACTATTGCCTTTCCTGGAAGGACTGTGCTCCTTCACTGTGGCTCTTCCATTGGAGAATGTTTTCCTGGACTGTGGCCTTACCGGGAAGGACTGTGTTCCATGACTGTGGCCTTTCCTGGAAAGACTGTCTTCCTTTACTGTGGCCATTCTGCAAGAGGACAGCGTACCTTGACTGTGGCCTTCCTTTAAAGGTCTGTCTTCCTTTACTGGGGCCTTTCCTGGAAGGACTGCATTCTAGACTGTGTCCTATCTTAGGAGGACTGTGTTCCTTGACTGTGGTCTTTCCTGGGAGGACTGTATTCCTTGACTGTGGCCTTTCTTCAAAGGAATGCATTCCTTTAATTTGGCCTTTCCTGGAAGGACTGTACTGCTATACTTTGCCCATTCCTTGAACGACTGCGTTCCTTGATTTGCCTTTTCTAAGACTGTGGACCTCCCAAGGTGGAATGCATTCCTTGAATATTGCCTTTCCTAAGATTACTGTGTTCAGTGATGGTGGCCTTTCCTGGGAAGACCACGTTTCTTGACTGTGATCTTTTTCGGAAAGACTTGGTTCTTTGACTGTGACCTTTTTTTTTTTTTTTTGAAAAACTGTGTACCTTGACTGTGCCTATCCCAGGGGATTGCGCTCCTTGACTGTTGCCTTTCCTGGAACGATTGTGTTCCTTGACCCTAGCATTACCTGGAAGGACCATTCCTTGACTGTGGCCTTTCCTGGAAGGACTGTGTGTTCCAAGGCTTTGGCCAATCCTGGGAAATCTGCGTTCCTTGACTGTGGCCTTTCCGGGAAGGACTGTGTTCCTTGACTGTGGCCTTTCGTAGGAGGAATGTGGTCCCTTTTTGTGGTCTTTCTTTGAGTGTGCGCTTTCTTGGGAGGACTTCTTTCTTTGACTGGTCCCACAGAGGTTAAAGCTATCGAAGTTCGACTATTTTCTTTCAACTTACTATTCCAATGCGATTCCTCTGTTGCAGTTCTTGGTTCCTGCGGGTTTTTTTTTCATCTTTCCTTTTTTTAGCGCCTCCGGAAGGCTGGGCTTTCTGATTGTGACACTTTCTGGGTACTTTCACTTACATTATTTATTGAGACGTGTCATATAAAAAGTCTCCTTGTCGCATAAGGCCTAGATAAGCCAAGGATCTGGTCCAGCACTCTTCACAAGACTTTTTTACACATGCCACGATTCAAATTAATAAGAAACAAATGTATATCATTTGCAGAGAGCTATCTATGGAAGTGTATTTGATGATAATTCTTGGTATGTTTTTCTCATTTCTCCATAAAAATATATGTTTTCGTGGAGAAATAAGAAAACAAACCAATATTGTTCGGTTGAAAACAGTGCCTTATCTAGCTACATTAAACCCTCGATGACTCGAATACCGATTGCTCGTTTACCTTGGATGATTTGTTTGTTTGTGTTGAAATTTTACGGCCCAGTCAACCCAATAGGGTCATGTCGAGCGCAGTCAGTTTACCTAAGCATAGATTTACTGGGCAGGCTTAGTCCTCTAAGCGGTTAACCAGTATTGTGCACATTCTTTCGCCAGAAACTGACAAGTTCCCTTCTTGAATCAGTGGAGGGGAGAGAATGACCGAAGAAAATATTTCATGATCAATCTCCACGAAAGAATGTTGCCGATCTCGGCGGGGTCGAACCCACGACCTCCTGATCTCCAGTCAAACGCGCATCCAACTGAGCCCCCGAGGCTGGCTTGAATGATTTGAACTCGATTTTGAGTCTCTATGAAATTCGTCCGATAGCTCAAGAAAACAAATAATTAGGGATATTTTCATTTTAATCATGAAATTGTATGTTGTGTGTAATCGCCTCATCGAGGCGAATCTAATGTGTATACTGAAATACCATTATTTTATAGAAGATTAAAAAGACTTCCCTAAATTACCACTATTTGCTTCCTGACCTGGCGACATGATTAACCCTCAGTGACTCGAACTGCCCATGTCTCGAATTAATTTTCACGGTCCCAAAGATGTTCGAGCCATTTAGGTATTTCTGTATAAGTGTAAATAATTAAAGGCGTTGATTCTTACAGCCGCAGGCGTCAAGATGATGGAATTGTACCTTTTTTCTTGTGGAAGTTACCAAATTTAGCATGGGTATTAACAATAAACAAGTATTAGGGATTTCACTTTTTATTCTTTTCTGTCATAATCTCATCAACTCACAAAGAGAACACATAATTGTTTGCAAATTATGCAAACCAGCCCAGCTGGCAATCTACTTAAATCTACGAGGCTTCTGGTATACTGGACCGTTATAGTTCCGCTATCTGGGAGTTAAGACAAGTCATCTACACAGAATCTTCAATTTTCTGTTTGTAACTTTTGTGTTCTTTTCGAATAACAGGCTCGTCCAGATTCAAATGTGTAAGAGATAAATAACTGCTTAATAAACATGTATTCCCTTCCCTGTTTGTAACAGAGCAACTAGAAAGTGGAAATAGCAATTGCATAAATATCAAGGTTGTCACTTTTAACGACTCAAAAAGGGGCCAACTTTAACTGGGAAGAATTTGCTCTTCTTCGGAGCAAATTCTTTCCTTTTAGTGTAGACATCTTTTCAGAAGGTTTTTTCGCGCAGAAAACAAACAGGAAGTCACAAAATTGTCTAAAAGTAAAAGTGTCAAAAAACCTACCGAATGTATCCATTTTCGTTTACAAAGACTTAAGGTATGAAATCCATTCAGATAACATGCCTTTAAAGCCATGCAAACTACGGTAAAACCTCGATGACTCAAAAACCGATTGCTCGTTTACCTTGGATGATTCGAACTCGTTTTTTAGTCCTTACTGAAATTCTTCCGATAGCTCAAGAAAACAAATATTTAAGGATTTTTCTTATTTCATCATGAGATTGTATGTTGTGTGTACTCATTACTATCGCCTCATCGAGGCGATTCTAATGAGTACACTCAACATACCATTATTGTATAGAAGATCAAAAAAGACTTCCCTAAATTACCACCATTTGCTTCCTGACCCTCAGTGGCTCGAACAATCCATGTCTTGATTAAATTTCCACGGTCCCAAAGATGTTCGAGCTATTGAAGTTTTGCTGTACAATGCTATCATACGAAGAGTTTCAGTTAAACCGAGAATTTGTGTTTTTGTTTCCAATGGCAACGTTTATATATTCTATGTATTCCCTCAATAAAATTCCTTAAGGCGGTGATTTTACTTGTTTTTACTAATACTCTTGTAGTAGAATGTATTTCACAGTTCTGCGTCTGAAACAGGTACTCAGGATCCTGAATTCCTGACATGATTTAAACCCTCTCCTAATGCTCTCAGTACCAGTCTAACGTTGTCTGGTGTGCAGTTATAACCCATCAGTCCAATTCGCCAGATTTTACCCGCTTGAGCTCCAAGTCCGCCAGAAATCTCTACCAGATATCTGTAATTCCAAGGTTAGGAAAATATTTGTAATTTTGTTTGAGCCAACACACAGCATGTCCTACAAGATTGCATCTGGACGTAGTGGCCTAAGATCAGTCTATACAGTTTGATCAGTCTTTGCAGGGTGGACAAGGATCCAAAGCGACTTCAGGCGAACAGTGAAGACCCTGTTCAGCATATGCAAGCTAATCTGAGTCTTCGTTGAGCGCACATGCAAACTTGTAGGACATGCTGTGCCCCGACTCATTTATATTTATGCCACACCATTCGAAAATTAATGAGAACATGATGAGTCGTCGGTTCTTCTATACATGAGTCGGGTTTGATAATAGCATATTAAGCAAAGTTCTTAGGAAGTTTTTACCAAAATAAAGACTATAATACATTTTATTATATATAAATAGATTGATTTCCATTGGCTCAGAGCCGCCTTAAGAAAAGTCCATAGATCATTATATATATTGGCTTGCGCGCTCCTTCCAGTATATATTAGTTTCTAAAATTTTATATCAACTTATAGTGACGTCGCCAGTAATGACGCCGACGTCTATGTGTGCTTTTTATATTAATGGGGTCTGGTGTTGTGACTGTTATTGCAATAGTTAACAAGAGAAAACTATATAATAAATCAATTGCTGAATATTGAGGCATTGGATATGAGGTTGATATTCACCATTGAATACCTTTTTACCTCGGCTATAGCTTCGGTCAATACTGGCATTTTCTGTGGATATCACGTCATATCCAATACCTTAGTAGTCAATAATTGTAAAATAAACCATTTGCCTTGTAGAGTTGTAGGTTAAACAACATGGCGCCAAACAAATGTTTAAAGAGAAAAGCAAGGTTGGTAAAATGTATCAGAGATGCAAGGTTCTGACAAGCCGTGCATTATAATTCAGTCATTTTAATTCACATTTTGATAAGCTGAATCAATAAGTTTATACAACTAAGACAAAATGTCAGTTCAGCCTCCGCATTTTGGCAGTCTGATCTAATCTAGAATTCTACACTATATATTGGAATACACGTCTGTCGCTATTTGTCAATGGGAGACAACTTTAGCAGACAGGACGCTGTGCCCTATAAATTCTGAAAGCTTTCGGAATTTCCTTCAGTGGGCTGTAAAATGGCTTGTTACATTTAATCCATCTGAGATGGAAGCACTTCTTTTCACTAGGAAAATGAAAACTAGACAATAAGCAATGCTTATTAGATAACCCCGCAGAGTAAATGACCAGTAAAGAAAATTGACTTAAGACTTATAGTTCAAAATGGTCGACAGTGATTTGTAAAGTTTGTAGTTCACTCAAGTAGCATAATGAGAACCAATTTTAGTCAGATTCCAGCCATATGTTGAAGATATTGTGTGCACACAAGCTTTTTTTCTACAAAACTTTGAGTTTGGCTCACTTTTAGAGTCTTTATTACGTGATGATTCTGAAAATAAGGTCAAGGTCACCAAAGAATCTAATCGCTTCTTTTCCCCTTCCAAATGGTGTATTTGTGCTAGTTTGGTCACTTTCCAGCCATTGGTTAAAGAGAACTTTTACTGCATTACAAAATTTTACAAAGGGCAATAACTCTAAAAGAATTGGCCCCTTGCACTTACTTTTTTTTTATTTAGGTACACTTTATTGATATCAATGATGTCTGCAGGAGTTGATTAATATCCATCCCTGTGTTTTCAAGATATTAGGAAAAAACTAAAGTGTCACGGACGGGCGAAAGGACATCAGCAAAATCTAATCACTTCTTTCCCCAGTCCTAATGATGTATCTATGCTAGTTTTGTCAAATTCAAGCCATTGGTTAAAGAGACGATGTGCACAAAAGCTTTTTACTTCATTACAAAATTTTACAAATGGCAATAACTCTAAGAGAATTGGCCCCTAGCACTTACTTTTTCTTATTGAGGTACGTCTTACTGATATCAATGTCTCTGCGTTTTCAAGAGCAAGACATTAAGAAAAAACAAAGTGTCATGGACGGGCAGACAAATTTTACAAAGGACAATAACTCTAAGTCAATTGGCCCATAGCTCTTACTTTTTCTTAACTAGGTATACCTTACTGATATCAATGTGTCTGCAGATACTGATGAATATTTTCGCTGCGTTTTCAAGAAATTAGGGGAAAAGTGCCATGGACGGACAGACAAATTTTACAAATGACAATAACTCTAAGAGAATTGGCCCCTAGCCTTTATTTTTTCTTATGTAGGCACGACTTATTATATCAGTGTGTCTGCAGAAATTGATGAATAGCCATCACTGCGTTTTCAAGATATTAGGAAAAATCAAAGTTCCACGGATAGACGGAAGTGGTATAGGGTGCCACTAGGGGCACGTGCCCATAGTGGCACCCTATACTACTGACGGACACATTTTACAAAGGGCAATACCTCTAAGAGAATTTGTCCTAGCCCTTACTTTTTATGTGGGTTCACATTACTGATATCAATGTGTCTGCAGAAATTAATGAATATCCATCCTGCGTTGTCAGGATGTTAGGAAAAACCTAATTTTCACGGACGGACGGACAACGTCAAAACAGTATACCCCACGACAAAGTTTGTGGGGAATATAATTAACAGACCCAGTAATCTAGTTTTATGTTACGAATAAACAGCCAGTGGCCGAAACATTTCATTTCAAATATCTTGGACTATACTTTGCAAGTGACAGTACTTGGCATGACCATACAGAGTATACCATATAGAGTACATTAAAAGGAAAAAACATGGACTCACCTTAACACTATACGACGTCTAAAATTCAAACTTTATCGGAAGTCAGTTTGTTTCGTTTGTTTGTGTTGAGGTTTTGCGGCCCAGTCAACCCTGAGGGGAGGGATTTTTTCTTTTAAGAATAGCCCACCAATAAGAACAATGGCAAATATTTCTGTTTTAAAAATATTATTTTCATAACAGGTATATCCATTCCCATTAAGACATGCCCACGTGAAATAGCATGCTAGCTTGGTCCCAGACTATGAACCTATAGTGCATTTTCTACAACAATATACATTATGTTGTGTGACTTCTTTAGAATCGTCCTGGATACATGATTGTGACCCATTAATGCCTGTTAGTACAGGTAGTGGGTTAATGGTTTTAAGCACTTTAACTCTACTTCAGTTATCGGGGTGCACTGTGTGTTTCTACACATTTGTACAGTTTTGCTTGACCGAACTATGCTTGGCACAAGGGCAAATTAGTGGTTCAACACCTGAATGCCAAAAATGTACATAAATGCACATGCACTGACAATGTCACCCAAACAAGACCAGAACTTCATCCAAATCCAGATCAGGCAAAACAATCTGCAACAAACTTAATGCGACCAAGACACGCGCACGAACTGCTTGTGAACTTACTTGCTCATAGCATAGTCTGAAACAGCTTTCCAGTTGATTCCAGCAGGAACACATACACCTGTGACACAGGGCAACCGAATAGTCTGGCAAAAGTAAAGAATACAAACTTCAACGATATAACTTTGCATTTATATACATCTTTTCATATAAGTTTATGTCTAAGACTCAATTCCCAAATCCGCCAACAGCGTTTCGTTCTTTCTCCAACAACTTTCATTTGTTATATATACTAAATTCAGCAAGCATATGAAGTCATGGAATGCCAAGTATCAGTATTTCGAGTAATGTTCCTTCATCGTAATTTTCTGGACCTTTGAGTTTTTAGCTCGCCTGTACGAAGTACAAGGAGAGCTATTGTAGTCACCCCGGTCGTCCACGTTTGCGTTTGCGTTTGCGTTCCCGTTCCGGTCACACTGCGTTAAAGTTTTTCAAATGCTTATATCTCAACAGTCACTCCTCACAGAGGCATCAAATTTGGAACTTAGGTACCTTGGAGGGTCTTCTGAGATTCCAAGAGAATAAACCCCTGGGTTCATGCCCCTGGGTGGGGCTAGGGGTCAGAATCTAGGACACCTTTGTAATACTGTGTAAAAGTTTTTCAAATTCTTATATCTTGACTTTCACTCCTCATAGAGCATTCATATTTAGAATTTGGGTACCTGGAGGAGTCTTCTGAGATTCCAAAAGAACATACCCCTGGGTTCATACCTCAGGGTGGGCCTTGGAGTGGGGCTAGGGGTCAAAATCTAGGACACATTTGTAAAATCTTATATGCCTACAGGTTATAGACACAACTGGTTATACATCAGCTAACTATGTGACATCCGTTTAAGTGTAAGAGAGTGAAGGTCATGGTGACCTACATTTTACGGTCCAGGTCACCTAGATTTCACGGTCCAGTGATTTTGCCTTATATCTTGAATACTATTTGTTGGATAAATGTCACACCTGGGATATTACTTCCATGTGACCCAATGAATGACCACTTACTATATCTAGGTCATTGTGACCTATATTTCATGGTTCAGTGATTTTGCCTTATATCTTGAATACTATTTGTTGGATAAATGTCACACCTGGGATATTAGTTCCTTGTGACCCGATTATTGACGTCAAAATATATCTCTGTTGGTGTGACCTATATTTCATGGTTCAGTGATTTTGCCTTATATCTTGAATACTATTTGTTGGATAAATGTCACACCTGGGATATTACTTCCATGTGACCCAATGAATGACCATTTACTATATCTAGGTCATTGTGACCTATATTTCATGGTTCAGTGATTTTGCCTTATATCTTGAATACTATTTGTTGGATAAATGTCTCACCTGGGATATTAGTTCCTTGCGACTCGATTATTGACGTCAAAATATATCTCTGTTGGTGTGACCTATATTTCATGGTTCAGTGATTTTGCCTTATATCTTGAATACTATTTGTTGGATAAATGTCACACCTGGGATATTAGTTCCATGTGACCCAATGAATGACCACTTACTATATCTAGGTCATTGTGACCTATATTTCATGCTTCAGTGATTTTGCCTTTTATTTTTATTACTATTTCATGGAGACCTGTCATACCTGGATTATTATATCTATGTGACAAAATGATTTACATACAAATACATCTAGGTCAGTGTGACCTATATTATATGGCTAAATGATAAAAATGTTATAATATAAAATGTACCCAGCAGGCGAGCTACGCTGTCCTACGACAGCTCTTGTTTCTTTTGAACACAGTGCCCATGCTTTTTGTGTGTCCTTCTTTCCCTTTGGTGTCTTGGACGGACGGTGTTAGGTAATTGTATCGATTCCTGATCATTGCCTTCCTTTCTATTATGCTTAAGCGTTAGGGATGTATCATCTTTAAAGATGTATCTTTGATCTGAACCAAGGGCTGCTGTTTTCAAACTTTCAATGTTTTCTATCAAGGGTCTCCTTTTTAACATCATTTTCAGAGTATTAGAGCCTCGCCTGTGCTTCGTTGCAGTTATTGCAGTATTATATAATTGTTTGTTATGATGATACATTGACTGGTTTAGGAAACCTCTACGCGAGCCAAACAATTCTTTGTACAGTATTTCGAATACTGTCGAAACCTGGGGGTGAAGATTAGGATCCTGTAAAAGTGGTTAAACCCCTCTCGCCCATCCAACTCCATCCTTGGTGTTTTAACTGCTCATATTTCTTAAGGACTGCTCTATGTGGTACGTGGCCTCGGAGTTAGTTTTACTTTATCGCGTTTGGTGCATTGGATCACCTCAAAACTCTATTTTAGACATTGTTTGGAAACACGTTTTCAAGTGGGAAAATTTTATCAAATCATCTACGTGTAATAAACAACAGTATATATACAAACTCAGAACCTTTTTTTCATCCTTGAAAAATGCATTTAGATCTCTGATGTTTGCTTGACAAAATGTTATTCTTGTCTTTGAACCTGGGGTCAAACTTTTCCGTTTACATCCCGGAATGAAGATATCATTGCTCCGCAACGTCATGACCCGTGCAGTGATTTTCCGAAAGGGCTGTTACGGCTCCTGTTTAATTATAACATTGCTTTACCTGCTTAATTATGCTTATTTTGTACAGTTGTCAATAATCATATGATCCCTTTCTTAAAATCTTATCTTTCTACGTGATCTTTATTCTAGAAAACCAAACAAAAACTGTTAACATTTTAGAAGAAAATCTCCATGATCTAAATAATGCGATCATGAATTACGTCACGGAAAACATGGTAGTCACTTTTATCTGAATCAGACGCTTTTTGTTTGCATTGCGAAAACATATTTAGACAAGTTTTGAGATTCGTGTAGGATATTATTAAAAGTCTTGGTGAAATATGATAACATCAGAACGAAAAAATATATGCTAGGTCGAATTTTTACGACATTGTTTTCGCTTTATTTTCAATTTAACATAGGGAAAACGTATTTCCAAACGACGTCTAAAAGAAGAGGAAAAAGAAAAAAGTGGAAAAGGACTAGTCGTTTATCTGTATATTCTGGCTCTCGATACTGTTTGTTCTCTTCTTCGCAGTATCTGAGGTAAACGGCGATCTGTGAATGTGGCACTTCCTGAAGTTCTACATCATTTTTACTTCTTTAATAGCTGTTATTTGTAAGAGGGTTTTAATAACTGAAAACATGACAAATAACAACAAATAAATTTTATGTCGTATGTACTAAAGATTTAATATATATAAGTGCCATACCAGCCGCAGTATATCACACTCGTACTTTTTGTCAAAAAGACTGAAAAAGAGCTAATGAATTGTTTTTACCTTATCTTTGACTAGAAGTTCCAATCCCAGCTTTTCAAGTCCCTCGTGAAGCATCTCTACACACTTCTTATGGGTCGCCCAACTATTCTCAAGACCCTAAAATTTCAAAGCATAAGAACATCACTTCTCAAGACATCTGACATTTTTTATTTATCCGCATGAAATAATAATATCTCATTAAATGAATGAATAATACTTTGTGGATTTTACCGAGGAGTGCAAACTCTGGCAAATCACTCGCAAACTTCGCATAAATCTCAGTGTGTATAAACTCCGACAAATCACTCACAAACTTAACATATAACCGAAGCCAAAACTGTCAAACTTGAGAGGGCGGAATGAAAATAGATCCGACGGATTCCTCTCTGAACTTTATTGAAGAGTAAAACTTTTCCTTCAACCAATCAAATTGCGTAAAATATGTACACAAATTAGGAGTTGGAATTACTGCAATATAAATATCCTATGATTAACTTTCGCGGCTATGAGTCCAGTCACCCTCTCTATCTCTGCTAAAGGATCCTATGTGATCTCACTGTAAACATCGCAGTAGCCACCAGTCATAACGTTTATCCATTTTAGACTGAATAAACTCCCCACACTAGAAATTGGAAGAGTCGATTTGTTTTAATTTAGATATGTCAGACTATGTGATTCAGATATTCCTACACAAAAAAAACTAAACAATTTGCAGGCAGTAGAGTCCCTGGGTCTACATTGTTTGTCATTTACCCTTTTGGGCGTCTCCAGACTAAAATGGTTTTAATTATGGCGACTGTCGTTTTTTTTACTAGGGTTTGCGTCTCGCTGTCATGTTACACCAATGACGCCATTCAATCCGGACATTCAATATTGCGTTCCCGCGAGATTTTTATGTTTTGTTTTTGCAACTATCTGGTTGAGATTCATTACACAGAATATTATGTTACTCGTCTACTCACGGCACACTTTATTATTTATCTAGAACCGCGTGTTTATACTACAGAGGTCTTAAATGCACGTCTAATAAAAATTGGAGAATTGCATAAGAGGCTGGTATATTCAACATAACTTAACATGTCTAGTGCCGCTGTTAATAAACACAAATATACCAGCATAAAATTTTCGTCTTTAGGAACAAATGCTGTCTTGTAACGAAGATTCACTGTATTCTGAAGCATTCAACGATTCTGTAAGCGCAGATAACTATCGAGTTATACAATTGTTTGTCCCCAAGAGAACCCTACACCTAGTAGAAGGTTATGTTCTTAATTTTTTTAAACTCAGCACATGCTGAATTTCGACTATCACTGTTCTGCGTTTGTATTTTTGGTCGTAGATATGTTCAGTACCACTGATCGCACTGACGACAAATACATACACATATCCGGTGTCTTGCGCAGTTCTCAACTGTAATATAAGCGCGCACAAATTCCTATTTTGACACTGTTTATACATTATATAAAAGCTAGAGTCAGCACAGTACAATGGATGAGGGATGTTGCAATGTATTTTTTACGTAACATGATCAGGCCCAATCAAAATCATTTGAAAGGACAACTCTTTGGACAAAATACAGAACAAAACAAAAGATAAAAACAATAGCAAACTAGGGCTGATTGAGGTTATTCCAAATCGATAATGAAACGCTGCAATACCCCTCATGCGCCCTAGCAGCGCCTTTATCAGAACTCTATTATAGTTACATATAATGTATGAACTCAGTTTACATATAATGTATGAACTCGCTCAAACGATCAAAATAACTCATAACATCAGCATTCTACCTTTTACGGTCTCCACAGACGCAAACCATATAGTATCGAACCTCAATGGCTCGATCATCCTTAGGACCATGAAAATTTGTTCCAGATAAGGTGAGTTCGAGCCACCGAAGGTTAATCAAAGCGCCATGTAAGAAAGCAAATAAATTTAGGGAAATCTTTTCAATCTTCTACACAATAATGGTATGTTGAGTGTACTCATTAGAATCGCATCGGTGAGGCGATTCTAATGAGTACACACAACATTCAATTTCATAATACAATAAGAAAATTTCCTTAAATATTTATTTTCTTGAGCAATAGGAACACTTTCGTAGGAACTCAAAACGAGTTCAAATTAACCAGGGTAAACGAGCCATCAGTGTTCGAGCTATTGAGGTTTGACTGTAACGGAGGCTCTGAGCAGCTTCTGAGACATCGTGTTTGTTTGTGTTGAGGTTTTACGGCCCAGTCAACCCAATGGGGTCATGTCGAGCGCGGTCAGTTTACCTAACCACACGTTTACTGGGCAGGCTTAGTCCTCTAAGCGGTTAACCAGTATTGTGCACATTCTTTCGCCAGAAACTGCCCTTCTTGAATCAGCGGAAGGGAGAGAATGACCGTAGAAAATATTTCATGATCAATCTCCACGAAAGAATGTTGCCGACTTCGGCGGGGGTTGAACCCGCGACCTCCTGGTCTCCAGTCGGACGGCGCATCCAACTGAGCCACCGAGGCCGGCTCTGAGACAGCTTGAATAGTAGAATCAAACAACAGTCCAGTATAACACATTCTGATCGAAATCGCTATGAATCGATTCTAAAAGAAGTGGCCGCCTACCTTACGATATCTGCATATGTCCTTCTACATGTTCTACAATGTCATTCTACACTCTCCTTCACTGTATCTGAATGGTTACTATTTAGTTTAATGGGAATATCTTTTCACCACATTTTGTTTTCAGGTTCCTAATCCGTTCAGTCAAATAATACATTATATATTGAAATTTATAATATTTCAGAATTAATAGTACTCAGAAAGTACTTTTCTGCCGTTGCCTAGAAACGCTACTTTGTGCTTAGCGTGTTTCTAGTTATTATGTTATAATGTTCAATTAGTAATGTTTCGTACATGTTTGTTTGTGTTGAGGTTTTACGGCCCAGTCAACCCAGTGGGGTCATGTCGAGCGCGGTCAGTTTACCTAACCACACGTTTACTGGGCAGGCTTAGTCCTCTAAGCGGTTAACCAGTATTGTGCACATTCTTTCGCCAGAAACTGACAACTGCCCTTCTTGAATCAGCGGAAGGGAGAGAATGACCGTAGAAAATATTTCATGATCAATCTCCACGAAAGAATGTTGCCGACTTCGGCGGGGGTTGAACCCGCGACCTCCTGGTCTCCAGTCGGACGGTGCATCCAACTGAGCCACCGAGGCCGGCTTTCGTACATGACAAAGCTGAATTTCAGAATAAAAAGTACTCATGTAGTACTTTCAAATCGTTGCCTAGCGATCTTACGTTGTGCTTAGCGTGTTTTTAGTTATTATAATGTACAAGTAGTAATGTTTTGTATATGACAAATTGAAATTTATACTATTTTAGAATAAACAGTATTCACCTAGTACTTTGTGCTTTGTGTATTTCTAGTTATTATGTTATGATGTTCAATTTGTAAAGTTTTGTATATGACAAAGCCGAATTGAATTTTATACTATTTTAGAATAAACTATATTCAAGTGGTACTTCCTGCCGTTGCTTAGCAACGCCACTTTGTGCTTAGCTTGTTCCTAGTTATTATGTTATAATGTTCAATTAGTAATGTTTTTAAATGACAAAGTTGACCTGAATTTAATAATATGTTAGAGTAAACAATATTCGGGTAGTACTTTCCTGCCGTTACCTAACAACGCTACTTTGTGCTTTGTGTGTTTCTAGTTTGTTTGTGTTGAGGTTTTACGGCGCAGTCAACCCAATAGGGTCATGTCGAGCACGGTCAATTTACCTAACCACACCTTTACTGGGCAGGCTTAGTCCTCTAAGCGGTTAACCAGTATTGTGCACATTCTTTCACCAGAAACTGACAACTGCCTTTCTTGAATCAGCGTAAGGGAGAGAATGACCGTAGAAAATATTTCATGATCAATCTCCACGAAAAAATGTTGTCGACCTCGGCGGGGGTTGAACTCGCGACCTCCTGGTCTCCAGTCGGACGGCGCATCCAACTGAGCCACCGAGGCCGTGTTTCTAGTTATTATGTTATAATGTTCAGTTAGTCATGTTTCGTATATGACAAAGCTGAATTGAATTTTACAATATTTTAGAATTAAACAGTATTCAGGTAGTACTTTCCTGTCGTTGCTTTGCAACGCTACTTTGTGTTTAACATGTTTCAAATATTATGTTATAATGTTCAGTTAGTAATGTGATAAAGTTTCTTGTAAAGCACTGAAATATATTTACTGTACTTTTTTCACATTCCGTCTAATCTATCCGAATGTATTACCTACCTCTTCCGCTAACCGCGAAAATCCTTCTCGCAGCGCATACACACTTGATATTGGACCAGTATGATGATAGCTGCAAGATATAAACATATCAACATTTAAAGCCTAGGTACATCAGCGAACTCTTTCATTGTGTAGATAGAAAAGGTCTATTAGCTACTTGAAGCGTGTATTTAGAAACTTACATCAATGCGAAACACTTCCTCGTAGAGCACTCAAACTTTAATTTGGATCTGTATGGTGACATTTCAAGACATTGACAAATGAAAAAATAATTATTAAACTTGTACTAACGGTCACATCGCAGTAATTGCCACCTCCACTGAACAGCCAAAGTTACTGAGAGCGCTCATTACGAAAACATGTTTATTCAAATATATAGAAAATTTCACCTCCAAAAACTGAAACTTTTCAGTCAAAAAAACTCTGATATTTTGCATAATTCTGCTCAAAACATAGATTGTGGGTACTAACGAGTACCCACAATCTATGTTTTGAGCAAAAAATAAGAAAAAAATGTATACCTCTGTAAACCCAGTTTTATTATATAAAAGTGGGGTTTACGGGGGTCAAAATTATTTCGTGATGTGATGGGGGCGGTTGCCTGAAATGCTATAGGCCTGTAGAACTCACTGGGATTTACACTTCAAACTTTTCGGTGTTTAGTAGGACCGCGGCTCGGGTTACACTCTTTACTCAATGCTGTAGATCTGGCACGTTTTACTGGAATATTCATATTTTCCCGCCAATATAGTACTCATTATGATAAAAATCTTGTTTCCTCAAAAGTTTGAAGTTTTCTTTGGTTTTGTTTATTTATTCACTATTTATAAGCACTATTTGTTAGGTAGTTATTAGGCTGGTAGTGAGAGGAAAACGGATTGTAGAAATGTGGTATTTTAAATCTGGTGGCGGTTTAGCAACTGTCCCCTCTTTCTTCGATCCAAAAACGGTATTATCACTTTAAATGTGATTCTAGTCCTTATTTCTCTAAAATGGTGGCAACTCAGCGAGGACAAAGCCGCACTTCTTTGCAGAAGAGATTTGAAGACAAAAGTATTATGTCACAAATACAAATGTGAGCAAGATAAAATGAGACAGGGAAATCGGATATTACTCTGACACAGGCTCTCTGATATTCGTTGTCGAGTGACACCAAGATCGGATGAAGTATTTTGAACATATGTTTTCTTTTACATTTATTAAAATGTATTAAGCGCCAAGCAAAGTTTACAGCAGATTATTTTTTTTCGGAGAAAAAGTCTTGACATTTCATGTGAATCGTCTGCCAAGCACACGATTCACAAGAGATATGACGACTTAATTTCTTAAATGAAAACAAAATGTCGTCTTCGGTAGTTGTGGCTGGCACTTTAACGGTTAATGTGCGTACCGTCTTGCATCTTCATCGCATCCCCAGTAATTCGCCAAGTGGTTCATGTCGAAATAATAGGATTGTATTCTAGACTTTCTGTTTAAAACTTTGTTTCTGAAATTCAAATATATGGTTGATCAATCTAACGCTTAGCATGCGGGATAAAAATTCATCAGACGACATTTTGAAATATTTTTTTCTTATTTTCCCAGAAAATAGGCTTTGACATTCCATGCAAATTGTCTAGCATGAAATGTCAAAGCCTATTTTCTGGGATAAATAAGCAAAATATCATCAGTTTGTCGTCCGCTGAATTTTTCAAGAGTGTGGTAAAGGTTTCAGTAGATATACAGTCGACTTGTTACCTCGACTCTACTTATCTCAAATATCTGCTTATCTCGAAGTGAAAATCTGGTCCTTGTTTTAACATGGAAATCTAACAATAGGTAACAAAATATTGTGGAAAAGAGGAGAAATTACTCTCTGTTCCACAATATTTTCAATATATCTCTAACTTCAGGAGTCTTATTACATATTCATTTGTGAAATGTGGTTGTCCGACTTATTTTTTTCTTCAATTCGGCAAATCTGATATGTTGAGGTACGGATATCTCCAAATGTTTCAGAGACCCTTGGACTTCGAGATAACGACTGTAAAAATTAGTTTGATCAGAATGGGCCAGAATCAGGCAGCATAGCCTTCTTGGGGCATAGAAAGAAGACCAAATGAGAAACAAACAATGACCGATCCAAATAAAGAAGTATCATTGGTAGGCTATGCTGTATTTGTGGCTCTCAAACAAAGAGGTGTCATTGGTAGACTATCTGTATTTGTGACTCACAAACAAAAGAGGTGTCAATGATTGCCTATGTTCTGTATTTGTGGCTCACAAGCAAATAGGCGTCATTGGTAGGGTATGTTCTGTACTTGTGGCTCACAAAAAAGGTGTAATTGGTAGGCTATGTTCTGCATTTGTGGCTCATAAACAAAGATGTGTCATTGGCAGGCCTTGTTCTGTGTTTGTGGCACACAAACAAAGAGGTATCCTTGATAGGCTATATTCTGTTTTTGTGGCTCATAAACAAAGAATCGACATTGGAAGACCATGTTCTGTATTTGTGGCTCATAAACAAAGAGGTATCATCGGTAGGCTATGTTCTGTATTTGTGACTTACACACAAAAAGGGGTCATTTGTAGACTATGTTCTGCATTTGTGGCCCACAAAAAAGAGGTGTTATTGGTATGCTATGTTCTGTATTTGTGGCTCACAAACAAAGAGGTGTCATTGGTGGGCTATGTTCTGTATTTGTGACTCACAAACAAAGAGGTGCCATTGGTAGGCTACGTTCTATATTTGTGACTCATAAACAAAGAGGTGTCATTGGTGAGCTATGTTATTAACATGTGGCTCACAAAGAGAAGTCATCGGTAGGCTATGTTCTGTATTTGTGACTCACAAACAAAGAGATGTCACTGGTAGGTTATGTACTTGTGGCTCACAAACACAGAGGTGTCATTGGTAGACTATCTGTATTTGTGGCTCGTCCTGGACATTTATACTATTTTCCAAAAGAAGAACTATCTTGGAATGGTCAGCGGAAAAACTACTATTAGTAGGGCTTAAACAAGTTTCATTCGTGAGAACATCATCCTTGTCTCCAAAAGCAGTTCCAGACATCAAAATGAGCATATAAAACAGGTGTAAACATAAACAGAAAGGACGCGGGAAGGAAAGTGGGCAGTCAATAAAGATGATTACATCAATGCATGTATCAGACAAGAAAACAGGAAGTAATGTGGACAGCAATACGGTCGAACCTCAATGGCTCGAACATCTTTGAGACAATGGAAATTTGTTCTTTTCTTTTATAGCAGACACCTTTTCAGAAAGATTTTATGCGCAGAGAAGCAAACAGGAAGTCACAAAATTGTCTAAGAGTAAAAGTGTCGAAAAAAACAACAAATATGTATCCATTTTCGTTAACAAAGCCTTAAGAATGAAACCCATTCAGATAACATGCATGGCTTTTTAACCATACAAACTATATTCAAACTTCAATGGTCGAACATCTTCGGGACCATGGAAATTTGTTCGAGATATGGGTAGTTCGAGCCACTGAGGGTTAACCATGGTGCCAGGTCAGTAATCAAATGACGATAACAGGGAAATTTCGATCTTCTACATAATAATGTTATGTTGACTGTACTCATTAGAATCGCCTCAGTGAGGTGATTCTAATGAGTACACACAACATACAATTTCATGATAAAATAAGAAATTTTTCCTAAATATTTGTTTTCTTGAGCTAACTTAGAATCTCGTAGGGACTCAAAAACAAGTTCGAATTAGCTATGGTAAACGTGCCATCGCTGTTCGAGCTTTGAAGATTCGGCAGTACAGCGTGTAAAAACACAATGCTAACATTTACAGCAAAAAGGATCCCTATTAGTATATATGCTTAGTGCCAAAGTGCAACCAGAGTAAAAGACAACCATCACTTGGACCAGGACGACAGACCAGAGACACAGATTGTCAAACGCCAACCTTCTTTAACTGTTTAGGAAGTAGCCGTCAAGCATTCATAAGCTAGCTCGCTGTTGTGCAATTGAAGAGGGAAGAAAATGATCAACCATGATTGGATTTACAACCATCCATGCAATTGTTGTATCGTTTTCTTCCAACAAGTGACAACTTTCTAATTGTTCCAAAAAATATTACCATTAATCCAGCTAATTTTTTAGACCAACCATAAAATTCTGGTTCCGTTAATTTAACTACGCCATATCATTGTACATCTGAAGGTAATACAGCGTGCATAATTTGGGCGTGTATGGTAAATAATAAAAATAATAAATGGTATCAAAATATGTATATTTTCTATTGTCTCTGAATATACATGCTCCTGTATACAATATAAAGGTGTATTACCTGGCTCTCTCTGAGAAAGATATAGGACTTGCCCCTGGAGGAGCACTGAGTACTTTCTGAGCACCTGTATAAGCAACATCAATCTCTGTAAAACAATCAACAGCAAAACATTAGCCTCAATTTCAGAAAAAAAGTAACTTCTGATAAGTATGCACAACGAAGACAGAAATATTTCACAGCCTGTACATACGCTAGTGTTGCCACTAATGCTCGAATATAATCGACCATCAGTCATTTTTGCCTCTTGTGACTGATGATCGGAAAGATTTTATAGTCCACTAATCGGAAAATTCTGTTTTTAGAAACATATTTTTCTCACTTTTTATTTTAGAGGCAAGTTATATATGAATGAAATAAAAAGTTGTCTATTTGGGTCACTCTAGATTTTTGATCAATAAAAGTGAAGAAATTTGATAAAATAGCCTCAAATAAGTCAATCCAAAAGTAATGATATTTTTCTTATTTCTCCATGAAAACATATGCTGTGGTTACTCATTAAAAGTGCCTCGCGGAGGCGCACATATGTTTTCAAGGAGAAATAAGAAAAATATTATCTGGTTACCCCTCTTATTTGTCTGGAGCTATGAATAAGTACCTGGAATAGGGCTTAATTAAGAGTTAATATATCTTCTACAAATCGATTATTAATCGATGATCAGTCGGTTTTACAAAACCGATGATCGACTATGAAATTCTGCCCGATTCCCAACACTAGCATACGCGCTGTCTGATCAGTCTCCGTTGTCCGCACGAAGGAACTTTGCATCCTTGGCTATCCAAAATGCGCACATGTCCCTATGTGTAACGCAGAAGCAAATGAACCCTTGGAGACATGTATTTTTATTTACATTTCAAGACAGTCAAAAAAATCTTTCAATTATTAAAAGCACGTGCAAAATTCCGAATCTCTTATTTTTACCTTTATATTTTTGCTTTTAATAGTTTGTAAAAGAAGATTATAAAAAATTACTAATTACTCTAAATCAAAGTTAAATAAATCTTATTTTATAATTTATGCGAACGTATACATAATGTTTAACTTTTAAAATAAGACATGGGAGCAACAGCACCTATAGTTGAACCTCAAAAGCTCAAACACCGATGGCTTGTTTACCATGGCTAATTCGAACTCGTTTTTGAGTCCCTACGAAAACCTTCCGATAGCTCTAGAAAACAAATATTTAGGGAAGACTCAAATAAGCCTACGCGTCCACGCAGTCTGATCAGAGTCTTAAATGTCCGCATGAGGAAACGTTGCATCCTGAACTATCATAATGCGCCCAGTGAGAATTCTGATCAGACTGTGCGAATGCACAGGCTGATCTGAAGCTTCGCTGGGCGCCTATGTCCGAAGGTATGTTGTCCGACGTTGTGGCTCAATTATCTTAAATAAGATGAGCATATTCCAGCAGTGGTCTGATGAAAAAAAATTTTCTTCAGTTTTACGAAGTCCGTGAGAGATAATTTTTTTTTTTTATTTATTTTTTATTTGGGTTTTACGGCCCGTTCAAGAATATTTCATTAATATCGAGCCGATCGTTCATCAAAGGCGGACTAAAACCGGAGAACCCGGGGAAAACCCACCTGACCATCCGTAAGCAGAACCTGGCTTTCCCACATGTGACCCGAGCGAGGCTCGAACCACAGCGGTGAGAAACCTACTGGATTAAGAGTCAGCTCTCTTATCCACTAGGCTACTGGGGCCCGCTCGTGAGAGATAAAATGACCACAACATAATAAAGTATTAGAGTCTAAAGCCTACCCCATTTATCCATGAACATTGGAACACCTCCTAGAGCAGCGACTGAATCAACAATGAGTAAGCAATCGTACCTGAAAATTTATAAACAAATAAAGTTCACACACAAAAACACGAATGCACGAACGCACGCACATGCGCATGCACACACACAACTAATAATAAGCCGGCCTCGGTGGCTCAGTTGGATGCGCCGTCCGACTGCAGACCAGGAGGTCGCGGGTTCAACCCCCGCCGAGGTCGGCAACATTCTTTCGTGGAGATTGATCATGAAATATTTTCTACGGTCATTCTCTCCCTTCCGCTGATTCAAGAAGGGCAGTTGTCAGTTTCTGGCAAAAGAATGTGCACAATACTGGTTAACCGCTTAGAGGACTAAGCCTGCCCAGTAAACGTGTGGTTAGGTAAACTGACCGCGCTCGACATGACCCCCATTGGGTTGACTGGGCCGTAAAACCTCAACACAAACAAACAAACACACAACTAATAAATATAAAAGTTCATGTCGCACTTGCATACTAAGATTTAACTCAGATTTGTAGACTTCACTTATGGTGCACGCTAGAATGGACGCTAGGGTGGACGAAAGTAACATGACGGAAGGACGAATGAACGAAAATTTGCACGCTAAAGTCGCCTAAGCTAACGCAGGTGTGACAAAATAATAGTAACTTTATTGGACCAGACAAATCTGTGCAAACAATGAAAAAAAATGGGCTACTACCTAGCTCTTTCAATGGTTTCTTAACCCTTGTCCTGCAGAACCCGGATATACACTGCCTTTGCAAACAGTAGTCCAGATCAGCTGGCTTCTGAAGAAGCCCACTGATCTGGATCTGCAGTTTGTATTTAATCATGTGAATTATTTTCAACAATCAGGATCAAGTAATCGAATTAATTCAGCATGACAAGGTTTTTTTTTACCTGAAACTATAATTATCTGATAAATTTTCCTTGAAAATAATTTATCGTATCCAGCATAAATAATGGGAGTTCAAAAGCATTAGAAAGCTGACAAAAATCTTCATTTTTTTTATAAAAAAACTGACTTTAGAACTTTCAGAGTGATCTGATATAAGAATATAAACTTGTATACATTTATGAAACAAGAACTGTCATCAGTAAGCAGTGCTAATTTAGATAACCACTTCCCAACCGCTCAGAAACCAAAACGCAACGGACGGACGGACAGACAGACGGATGGACAACGTGAAAACAGTATCCCCCTATATCCCCATACACAAACGCATATAACTGATGTGTAACGAATCAAACCTAGATCTGGTCAACATCATTGCATATGCAAAACTTGGTCGAATACCGTCAAATTGTTATCAAGATATTGAGCGGAAACGAAATTGACATTAACCAAAGGCCATAACTGTAGTGTGTATTTGCGAAAATTGACTTTAAACAATCCAAACCTAGATCTGTAGACTGGCTCCAGTCGTTTTTGTTTTATATCTATTTCTCTCTTTCCCACATTATTTTTTTATCATGATCCTCTTTAATCCAACTTCAAGTTACCTATGGCTGAACAAGGGACTGAAGTAAACAAAAATTCTACAAGCTATACAAGTGTTGTGCCCCCTCAAAAAAAAAAAAAAAAAAAAAAAGAAGAAGAAAACCTGAAAGGGTCTGGGGCCAGACTACTAGATCTGGTCAACGTCAATGCATATGTAAAATTTGGTCTATTTCCATCAATAAGTTCACAAGATATTGAGCGGAAACGAAATTCTGCCAATAAATAAGAGCTATAACTATGTTGTAAATTTGTGAAAATTGACGCGTAACAATCCCAACCAAAGACTGGTTAAGGTCAATGCATATGCAAAATTTGATCAAATTCCATCAATTCATTCACAAGATACTGAGCGGAAACGAAATTTTGACAATAACCAAGGGCCATAAATGTGTTGTGTATTTGCGAAAACTTATGCGTAGATCTGGTCAACATCAAAGCATCTGCAAAGTTTGGTCTAATTCCATCAATTCGTTCTGAAGATACTGCGCGAAACGAAATTCTGACGATAATCAAGGGTCATAACTCTGTTGTAAATATGCAAAAATTGCCACGTAATAATCCGAACCTAGATCTGAATTAAGGTATATACATATGCAAATATCGGCACTATTGTAAATGTCCTAAATTGTCAAACACTTTTTGCCATGCTTATTGTCTTAATTTTGTTGTTTTTATGCATTTAGACCATAAAATTCTTGGTGAAAAAGTAAATAGTGTAGATCCTGAACAGTCTGCTCCTTCAAGAGCTCTCTGATCGAGGTCAGCACTGTTTGTATATGCCATTTTATTTGATAAGTTGGTGTACGAAATTTTAGGATTTTACCGAATATTGTAGTACGCGGCGACATTTAACGGCCTTCATACAAGCATTTAATCGCAGCTAATACGATCACCAAAGACATGCATTTTTTCGGTACCCATTAGAATCGCCTGTCACGTCAGGGCGAAACTTCAATGAGGACCGCAGCAGGACTGGTGTAACATATAACACAAATAGCACCCATCACGAAAACATGCCTATATAATTTTTATATACTAAAACTTGGATTTACAGGGAATACATCATTTTTCATATTTCTGCTCAAAAAACATAGATTGTGGGTACTCGTTAGAACCGCCTCGGTTCTCAAGAGTACCTACAATCTATGTTTTGAGCAGAAATATGAAAAATATCAGAATTTTCATCTGAAAATTTTCATTGTTTGGTGGTAAAATTGTCAGATATTTGATTTAACTTTATTTTCTTTGTACAAAGGTAATAATACAATGACACGGACAGGATACGTGGTATAAAAGGGATTCAGAAAAAATTCGGAATCTGTCTCCCTATTCAGTATATTTGAATAGGCTTGTTTTCGTAATGTTTTTTTTTTCTGGACAAAAAGTAAATATAGTAAATGAGTACTTGTGGCATAATGCTCCTATACCCTCGAGAGCTTGGACGGTAGCACCAGACGATTCTCCATGTGTAAAGAAGGCTATTTGTGGACGATGAGTTTTTAATCCCTGCAAAATAAAGCAAATATTCACACTTTTTTCCTTCTAGACAATGTCACATTTCCTGCTAGACAATGTCAAGCTCATTTAGTTGCCGTTTCACCAAAATACCGTACTGTTTGTTTAACCTTCCGATTAAAATACAGACAACCCTCCTTGTACCTACACTCGACACAACGACACAGTTCGTTATTATGACCATTTAACTGTCATGAAATCTTCCCTAAAGAGGTAATAATTAGTCACAAATTATGCAAGAATATTGTATTTAATACATTACAGAAACATATGTTTTGGATATTTGTTAAAATTGCCTCAATGAGGCACAAAGAAATAAGAACAAAACAAGACTTTTCTTGCATATCACTCTTCGCATTAAGTATTCTGTACAACAGCAAATTCATTTTAATGACAACGTCTTTGTGAACAAATGCTGTCGTTGTAACGAGGGTTCACTGTATTCCATAGCTCTAAGAGGGAATATCAGCTAAACAGTTTCATATGCTGTGGGTACTTATTAGAAGCGCCTCCGTTGGTTTGAAAACACCTCTGCAAGAAGGTGTGTCCGAGCCTGAATTTTATGGTGAATTAGTCTATAAATACAGAAAGATTGTAGACAAAACTGATTTTTCGGAACAATTTAAATCAAAGCACAGACAGCACTGGCGGGTAGATTGTGTCTGAGTGTAGACTGGGAAAATGTTCCTGAGCGGGGACTTAAGAGTGTTTCATTTAACCCTTAACTTCCTGCAATTTGAGCAAACCGTGCAGACCCTGATCAAACGCCGCATTCTGAACAGTTTGCCAATGTCCATGTTTTACAGACAACCCTCTTCACACAGCACTCTGACGTCACAGTGGCAAGAATAACCGTTACCTGGCTTTCACACAAACAGAGGTTTTATTGTATTGGTCTATGATAATCACGTGGACAACATCCTCAGTATGTATACTTTGGCTCTATTGTAAAATTGTCTCTGGCTATAAAAAGATAGGTTACAACATGAATATTCAGTTAGCAGAACGCGGCGTCTGATCAGGGTCTCCATTTTTTTGCAAATAGTTTAGCCTTTTTTTCTATAAGAATATCTAAATCTCACAGCCAGACGTACCTAAAATTAAAATTGGACTCTTCCAATAAATAGTGTGGGAGATTCTATTCAGTATACAATGGGTTAAGTCGTTTGCTTTGTTTCATCAGTGTGTGTGCTTGTATGTATTTCATTGTGGTGTTTCACATATGTGGTAGAGGATCCTATGCGGACCAAGCATATGTTTGTAATTTGGAATGGCATCAGAATAAAGGGTAAGGTTTCGCGCAAATAAAACTGATTTAAGCCCCAGTACTTTTTTTCTGTCGACCGTCCAAGGCGGTTCCTCTGTTGCAGTTCTTCTGATGTTTGGTGTTTTGTCATTATTTTTTCCTCATCTCTCCTTCTTTTGGTGCCTCGGGAGCGCTGTGCTTCGTGATTGTGACATTTCCTGGGTAGCTTCACTTAAAGCCAGGTGGATTCAGAAAGGACAGAGGAACAACTAACATGATCTTCACAGCAAGGCAGCTTCAAGAGAAATGCCAGGAACAGAACATGGACCTCTACATGACCTTTGTTGACCTAATTAAAGCATTTGACACAGTCAGTCGTGAGGGGCTTTTGAAAATTATGGCGAAGTTTGGCTGTCCGACCAAGTTCATAGCAATGGTGAGGCAGTTTCACGATGGTATGCTTGCACGGGTCCAAAATGATGGTGAGTTTTCTGATCCATTCCCTGTGACAAATGGTGTCAAGCAAGGCTGTGTACTAGCCCCAACTCTGTTCAGCATGATGTTCTCTGCCATGCTCACAGACACTTTCCAGGATGGTGACAATGGTATACCTATTAGGTATCGCTTTGATGGGATGCTTTTCAACCTAAGAAGGTTGCAAGCCAAAGCAAAGGTGCAGACAGAGGTGCTAGACGAGTTCCTCTTTGCTGATGACATGGCAAATGGTGCTCCAACAGAAGAGAAAAATGCAAAAAGGTGTGGATCAAGTATCTGACTCCTAAGACAGCTATGACCTCACAATCAGCATCAAAAAGACTGAGGTGTTTTATCAACCAGCACCTGGCAAGCCTTACAAGGAGCCCACCAGTGAAAGGTCAAAGATTGTAAGTGATAGACAAGTTCACCTACCCTGGAAGCACATTGTCAAGAGTCGTGCACATTGATGATGAAGTCAATGCCAGGATTGTCAAAGCTAGTGCAGCATTTGGCCGACAACGTGGTAGTGTTTGGGATCGAAGTGAAATCAGGCTTGACACAAAGTTGAAAGTCTACAGAGCTGTGGTGCTGCCAACACTATTGAACGTATGCGAAACATGGACAGTTTACCAACGGCACGCCAAAAGACTGAAACACTGCCATACAAGCTGTCTTAGAAATCTTTTAAAGATTAAGTGACAAAACAGGATAAAGACATAGAAGTCCTGAAAGGGCAGGGATGCAGAGTGTACATATTCTTCTGAAACTGGCACAGTTAAGATGGACAGGCCATGTTACCAGGATGCCAGAGGAACGTTTGCCAAAGAAAATCCTCTATGGAGAACTAGAAATGGATAAACGCTCTCATGGTGGTCAGAAAAAGTGATACAAAGACACCATGAAAGCCTCCCTTAAGGACTTCAACATACCAACAGAGTTGTGGGAACAAATTGCACAGGACCGAGCAAAGTGGCAAGGCCTCATCAGAAGAGGTGCTAGTGAAGATGAGGCAAAAAGAATCAGCGAAGCCGAGCAGAAACGTGCACAGCGCAAAGCCAGAGCTAAGGGATCACCAACAAAGTTGTCTTGCTCAGGCCTCTGTTATTCCATCTGCATCAGACAATTTAGAGCTCGAATTGGTCTAATCAGCCATCTTAGAACACACAAATAGTAGCATTACTCGCATGTGATTAAGATTGGCCATTGTCAGTAATGACAGACGAAATATATAGCTTCACTTATATTTTACCTTTCATGAACATTGTCTTTGGAGACAAATTGCATGAAATGACAACGTTTATTTTCTGGGAAAAATAAGAAACATATTGGCAATTTGTCGTCTGCTGACTTTAGCCCGAGAGTGGTAAAGGTTAAGAAGATACAAGCAGTTAACATCAATCACTAATCCTTATCCTGCTGAGCACGGATATACCCCGCAACTGCAGACAGTGTAGATCCAGATCAGTTGGCTTCTTCAGAAGCCAACTGATCTAGATCTGCACTGTTTGCCATTAAATATGTTAATTTGTATCAACAAACTGGATTAAGTAACCTGATTGGCTGAAGATTAGAAGTGGGTGGAGCATCTTAATTTATTCAGCATGACAAGAGTTAAAAAAAAAAAAAGAAACAAACTGCGCATCTTGCACAGATTTCTGCAAATAAACCCTAAGAATTTAAAAAAAAAAAAAAAAAAAACGATAAGAGGCCTATTGGAATGGTTTTGTATGTGTTGAGGCCCAGTCAACCCAATGTGGTCATGTCGAGCGCGGTCAGTTTACCTAACCACACGTTTACTGGGCAGGCTTAGTCCTCTAAGCGGTTAAACAGTATTGTGCACATTCTTTCGCCAGAAACTGACAACTGCTTTTCTTGAATCAGCGGAAGGGAGAGAATGACCGTAGAAAATATTTCATGATCAATCTCCACGAAAGAATGTTGCCGGCCTCATTGGAATGGTAGGTTTCGTTATTATGCATTGTATTTTCGTTTAAGAATTTTTCGTTTTCTACATCTCTTACGCTATGACGACGATAGCTGGCTAATACAAAGGAAATATAAAATATAAAAACCAAACCTGCAATTAAATCTATAGAAATTTAAAAATTACTTCTTCAATTTCCGCTAATGTGAAGACTTGTCCCATTGGCTTGTTCAGTTTTACCACTTTTGCAGCTGAAATATAGAGAGTCGTTTCGCAGATTGCGAAAAAAAAAAACAGAGTGGCGAGAATCTCTTTCCGGTGAACCCTTTCACCCCTGAGTTTCTGAAGTGGACTCTTCCATCTTTGAATCTGGCCAGCTCCATTGTTCCAAAATGAGGTCTTAGTCAGAATCAAAACAGAATAGCAAACAGTGTAGATCCTGATGAGATGGCTCATTATGAGCCATCTCATCAGGATCTACATTGTTTGCAAAACATGGTTTGGCCTGCAGGGCATTCAGATGAACAGGTTTTATTTCAGTGTCAGTATCGTTGTTTGTAGTGGTTCGTCGATCATTTCAGACTGTGACTGTCACAATTATTGGCGGTGTTTGTTCTTATATGTATTTGTAGACGATAGTGACGTAATGACGTCAACGACGTTGTTCTGCTGTTAATAGGAAAATTGCGTGCACGTTTTTTTTTTGTGTGTTTTTTTTTTTTATGGGGGGGGGGGGGGTCTTTTTTTTTCTTGCTTTTTTTTTTTTTTTTTTTTCTTTTTTAGCCCTGAACCAGATTTTCCGGTCAAATAATGGATGGAAAATCACATAAATATAAGTAATAAAGGCAATTTATTAAACGTTCATTGAAGTATGAACAACATTGGAATACAAATCGATATAACATAATAGCATGGACTATTTACCAAGTTTATGGGTCCATTATCATTTGTGATCGGGAATATACCCGCTAGTCAGTGCTATATAACGGCCTGTTTTAACTTGGGTTGCTATGAAAACATTTTGCACAGCCCTGGCACATCCGACTTTAAGGCGAATCGTTTCACACATTTATCGACCATCTGATTATAAGCCGAATCGTCATGTTCGCCATATGGAAACACATCGAAGACTCTAGCTGGCAAAACGCTGAATCCCTGAGTTTTGCAGTCTGACCCGGACCTACACTGTCCGCATATGCGGTAGGGCCTTATTTTAATATCTTTTTGTGTGAGAATTTTTTTCTCACTTTCTATGCTCCTTTCAATGAAACAAAGAAAAATATAAAAAAAAAAAAAAAAAAAAATATAAAAAAAAAAAAAATAAATCTATTTTCGTCATAAACTTACAGTGTCTGTCGGCCATGTCGGAAAACCGTTCACCCCAGAGACCATTTACACCAACCATTACCGTGTCCCCCGCGTCCACCAAGTTACAAACGGACGTCTCCATCGCCGCGTGACCTGAAACAGTTGTCAGCTAGGGTATTTATCCTACATACAAAATGTAGTATGTCATTCAGTCAGCCTCTTTGGATACATTACTGACATGTAGCGTTCCAGCGGACTTGTTCCAAGTTTTGGAAAAGTGCAGTTCGAAGTTACTGTGTCCAAATGTTTCGGATTATTAAGATAACAAACAATCTAGAGCCTTATCGCATATGTGCACCCCAAACTGCCGTCTAATCATCTTCTGTCCATTTCATGTAGAAAACTAAATGGTCCTTGTAGAACCTATATATGATCACGGCGAAACCCCCTATTCGATCTCGGATCTTTCCTACCTAGCATTCTACTTAATTCTGTATTGGTCCGACAGGATTCCTGAAGATTTAAGTACAATGCTAGCTGGGGGAGGGGAGTCATAGGCGTAGGGCTCATTATGCAAATATGCATGTGCGTAACATGGGTATTTTTTTATATAAATAAAGCGATATTAACATAAAAGTTTTAGCTTCTTTACCATAGATGCTGCTCTGAAAGGAAAGAATTTGCTCCTTCTGGGAGCAAATTCTCTCCTCTGAGAGTAGTCCCTAATTTAGAAGCGTTTCTAGGCATAAGTTTTCAAGAGTTTTCCTGGATTTGAGTAAAAATAATTCCATTCTGGCTACGCCACTGGGAGTGGGTATATACTACAAAACAAAGAAACGACTTAAAATGCCTGTTCAGCTGAGTTATGAGTTTAAAGTCTCAGACAACAATATTTCATTCAAGTCAAAAGGTTGCCTCTGACTTTATGGGCCTTTTACCGGGCAAGTCTTGCCCAAAATTACTAGAAGCCTTGTGACAGAGGCAGCAGATTAAGAACTTGGTGTGTATTGGAATTTAATCTTTAACTGGAAATCAACAAAATCTGGGTGCTTCTGCTGTGTTTTAACATATTTATATGCGAGTAAGTTGGTAAACAAAACAGTTGCTAGTGGATAAAAGAAAATCTGCATACAAAGCTACATAAAGTAGCTCCCTCGCCCTTCCGCACTTGCCACTCAAGTTCGACTGGTTTGGCATGCGAACTCACCTGTGCCGGAGACACACACCGTCCATTTGTTTTCTGTTTGGAATGCGTACTTGATGCCAGCTTTCACTTCATCCATAATCTGGTAACAATAAAAAGGCTGCAATATTTTGAACCGCAACGAGAGAACATACCTTCTGACATATGCAAACACCGAAAACTCTGATCAGCCTGCGCATCCGCGCAGTCTGATCAAAGTATTCGTTGCCCGCATGAAGAAACCTTGACCATCCAAACTGCATCCTGGAAAGGTTCTGATCAGACTGCACGAACGCGCAGGCTAATCTGAATGTTCACTGGACGTTGCAGCTCATTTTAACGCATCAATAATAGCGCCCAAGAAATGAACCTTTGCAAACACTACAGACCAATATCAGACTACGCAGTAACGATCAGAGTCTGCCATGAAATAATTAATTGAAAATAACAGATAAAGCAATTTGAAAATAACACCCCTTTAAAAAGTGGGTCCCTCCCAGTTGTATGATGGAAGAGTCCATCTGGTCATTAATGGGTAAATTACGAGATGAAATATTTTGGTGGTATTTTTCAAAGGCAGGCAACTTTTTATGACAAGAATTTAGTTCCCTAGTACTTGAATCCTTTCCAAAATTGTGGATTCTCTTTAGGGAAAATAAGTGTTTGGGTGGGGGATGTGAGGGGGGTATTCTTTCCCCTTTAGAGTAGGCACCTTTTCAGAAAGGAGACAAAACAATTCAAGCCGTGATGTCTAGCCTGTAAATATACAGTTGAACCTCAATAGCTCGAACACCGATGGCTCATTTATCATGGCTCGAACTCGAACTCGAGATTCTTCCGATAGCTCAAGAAATAAAATCAATAAAATTTTATTATTTTATCATGAAAGTGTAGGTTGTGTGTAATCGTTAGAATCGCCTCATCGAGGCGATTCTAATAAGTACACTCAACATACCATTATTGCCTATAAAATCGGAAAGAATCCTTAAATTATCGCCATTGCTTCCTTGTTCCCTATAAAGGCGCAGTTTAATCTAAGTGTGTAGTCGAACCTCAATGACTCGAACATCTTTGGGATATAGGTAGTACGAGCCACTGAAGGTTAATCATGACGCAAGGTCATGTAACAGATGGCGATAATTTAGGGTTTTGTTTTCGATGTTCTAGACAATAATGGTATGTTGAATGTACTCATTAGAATCGCCTCAATGAAGCGATTCTAATGATTACACACAACATAAAATTTCACGATAAAATAAGAAATTTTCCTTAACTATTCGTAAGAAATTCGTAGGGACCCAAAAACGAGTTCGAATTAGCCATGGTAAATGAGTCATCGACGTTCGAGCTATTGAGGTACGACCGTAGTTTGATCTGGGTCTGCAGTAGTTGCTCTGTGCGGATATTTAGAGTAGGCACAGTAACTGTGACTATGTTAATATGTCGTAAAAAAGGTAAACTATCTGAAAAGTGCACATAACCATTCGGGCGTGATGCTTTTCTCACATTTCACTAAATAGTATATTTCAACCAAGCAAAGGTGTACACGTTATTTAGCCGCCTCATGCAAAACATTTAAAATCAACATTCAAATACATCTTTAACTCTTTGCATGCTAGGTAATTTTTGCATGACACTTTATTTATTTATTTATTTATTTTATTTTTTTTATTTTTTTTATTTTTTATTTTTTTTTTTTTTTATTTTTTTTTTTTTTTTTTTTTTTTGTCGTCTGTGGATTTTTTTAACTTAACGTTTTCGAAAAAAATCTTTCAAACAGTCTGGAGCAAGAACAGGTCCGACATTTTGTCGAGCCTGATCTGGGTCCAAACTGTTTTCAAAAATTATCAGCAGACGACAAAAGTCGCCACTAGCGGGGAAAGAGTTAAGAATTGATACACCATGTTGATCTTCCACCATTTTTTACATTTACGAAAAATATACTGAAAATTTTACCAACAAAAAATGAAAATTTTCAGATAAAAAAATCTGATATTTTTTTGTTTTCATATTTCTGCTCAAAACATGGATTGTGGGTACTCGTTAGAACCGCCTCGACGAGGCGGTTCTAACGAATACCCACAATTTTGGTTTTTGACAGAAATAAGAAACATAATGTATACTCCTGTAAAATTTTACTATATGAAAAGTGGGATTTAAGTGGGTCAAAATTATATAGGTATGTTTTCGTGCTGGACAAGAGAACCAAGTTTTGAGACTTCCTGTTTGCTTCCCTGTACACCAAGCCCAGTGTCTGACAAATCAACTGTAAATTAATAATTAATAATCTACTTGCCCGCTGGAGTATTTCAGTCGGTAATGCTGAAATTCATGAACTTTCCTAAACTAGAACATTTGCTGGACAAGTTAGAAAACATTTCACTTGCCCAGCACAAAAAAGAAAAAAAAAAAAATAACTTGTCCCGGCAGAGGATTTGTCAGACCCTGCAAGCCCCTTCTGGGAAGTGATCTACTTTAAAAGGAAAGAATTTGCTCCCACGGGGAACAAGTTATTTCCTTTTAGAGTAGACCCCTTTTTCCCCTCTTTTGCTGATGCAAGAAGGACAGCTGTCAGTTACTGGCAGAAGTATGTGCGCAAAGTACTGGATAACCGCTTAGAGGACTAAGCCTGCCCAGGAAAAACGTATGTCAACTGACTGACTAGATATGACCTTAAGGGTTAATTGGGCCGTAAAAGTTCAACTCAAACAAATCACTGCAACGCGCTGAAAATGTATCTTCGGATATATAGCCCTGCAAAGACCCATATCAGCCTGCGCATCCACACTGATCAGTCTTCACTAAGCGCTCTATCATCACGAAAAAGAGCCTATATAACTTTGACCCCCTTAAATCCCACTTTTATATAGTAAAACTGGGGTTTACAGGGGTATACATTATTTTTCTTATTTCTGCTCAAAAACATAAATTGTGGGTACTCGTTAGAACCGCCTCGCCGAGGCGGTTCTAATGAGTACCCACAATCTATGTTTTGAGCAGAAATATGAAAAATATCAGAGTTTTTTATCTGAAAATTTTCAGTTTTTGGAGGGGAAATTTTCTATATATTTGAATAGGTGTGTTTTCGTAATGCGATAGCTAGGAGTGCAATGTCCGTAAAGAGGTAGTAAAGAGTCTTTGCTGGTCGCACACGTCCAAAAGTATATTTTCTCATGTTCCGCCTAATCGTTGTTATAGAATACGCCATTTTGTCATATTTAGATGCAATCGATCTTGAAATCAGACTGCATGAAAGAAAAACGGTTCGAAAGCAGTCATTTGGTGTAAAAATAAATAAATAAATAAATAAACATCACGAAAACATGCCTATATAATTTTAGTTTAAACGTTTATTTCATGTATAATATTAACATATTTGAACGGCTACAAGACATGTGTTAACTGCTTTACAATATCATGCAATGGGATGCAGAAGAAAGTCAATTGACTTATGAAGTCCGTCTCCAATTTTTGCAAATATAAACGTACAAATACAACTTGTGACTTGAAACAGAACAAACTAACAGTGATAAAAAAAAAAGGCAGAGTGAATTTCAGATAGAACAATTGTTTAGGTACATCTTTTCAACCAATGACAGCTCCACGGGGATGTGGAAATACGGTTTGCACATATGAGGTGGAGAAGTAGAACAAATGAAAAATAGATTAATTTATCGTCTGGCCAGGTTTAGGAAAATTAATGGCAATTTTATTAAACTGATGGAAACGACCTTTCAGTAATGTTAGTTATCATAGGCAAGTAGCATAAGCTCTTGTCATAGGTTAATTATGTATCTGTAATCACTTCAAAACGTTTTGTTTTTGTTAGGAACTCTTGTATAATTTTGACCCCCTTAAACCCCACTTTTATAGAGTAAAACTGGGGTTTACAGGGGTATACATTATTTTTTCTTATTTCTGCTCAAAAACATAGATTGTGGGTACTCGTTAGAACCGCTAACGAGAACCCACAATCTATGTTTTGAGCAGAAATTTGAAATTTTTTATCTGAAAATTTTCATTTTTTTTTTTTTTTTTTTTTTTTTTTTCTATTTTGTGGTAAAATTTTCAGTATATTTGAATAGGCATGTTTTCGTAATGTTTGATAATTTTAATATAAAAAAAATCCCTAGATTTCTGGAATACGTTTTTAAAAATGTTTCGCTTTATCTTATTCAGACTTGAAGAATAGATATATAGCATGCTATTCAATATGTATCATGATAAAAACAACTGTGATAGTCGGACGTAAAACTTATGCATTTTAGGGGCGAAAACTTCTTTTTCTTTTTTTTCTTTTTTTTTTTTTTATTTTCAAACAAAAAAATCACCGACTTCTTGTAATTTTCTTTTTAATTAACCGGCGTTTTTCATGCGTCGATTTTTTAAGGTGTGAATATTTTCATCGACCGCCAGAGTAATTTAAAAAAAAAAGGGGGGGGGGGGGGGGGCTTTGAAGTCATTGTTTCAATTATATTTTTGGTCAAAAATTGTTATTTTTAATAACAAAATGAGTATTTCTGTAATATTTATCACAGCACAGAGAATCATTTGTTTGGCTTTGAGGATTTGTATCTATTAATGTTTTGAAAATTAATTCCTTGCTTGATAATAGACAAACAAGTTCTTTAGAAATCTTTCCATAGAAAATCTTACAATTTAATTAAAAATTATAATTTTTATTGCCTAAAAAAGCAAGCCGATAGCTGCTTTCAGACTGGGACAGCAATTTCTATTTTAATACATATTGACCAGTACAATATAAATGCATGGACAAAAATAAAAGTTAGAAAAGTGCATTACTTAAAAAAAAATCCAGAAATTTGGGATTTTATTCAAAATTATTGCGTTTTCACCCAAAAATGACTGCTTTCGTACCGTTTTTCTTTCATGCAGTCCTGTTCCATTATCAGCATATTTTCCCCCATCACTTACAGTGAAAAAAAAAAGAGGGAGCCCTCCGTGTGGGTTTTTTTTTTTTTTTTTTTTTTTTTTTCTTAGGGTTGGTGCTCCGAGTAATATAAACTTAAGCTCAGTATTCGCAAGTAGGTCTCTTTAACACGTTTAAGATAATGTATGTGTTGACCTGGTGTGTGTTGGTCAGTTCGACGTTTAATCTGGCCAATCTGACATTAGTCAAAAGTATCAGTACAATCAATAACATTACATAACTTCAGGGCCCTAGGGATACTTTTTTTCTCCGACAAGTTACTGACAACCTGAAGTTGATCGAAGTTATGCATTTTAAGATGAAAAACGAAGAAATTCCATTATTGCATTTCGATGGGAAATAACTTCCAAAAAAAAACAAAAAAAAAAAAAAAAAATTTTTCGTGTGCATTGATACTTTGTAGCCACGTTAATGCACAGTATTGCAAGTTTCGGCAACGTTAAAACAACGTTTTTGGGACTGTGTGTCTGCTGTGAGCTTACATTGTACAGGTAGGTTATGGCTTCTGATATAACGTCACAGCTCACACGTTGGTAAGATACTCTAAATTTAGGAACGTAATCACGCACGCACGCCAAGACGCCCCCCCCCCCCCCAACACACACACCTCCTGGAGTATATTAGGGAAGAAAGTATTGAATACCCCTTTTATCAAGCGTAATATCCCACTTTACGCACACTTTACGCACAACGCTGACGTCAGTGGAATAAAATGACGTTGTATTGACGTTGATACATTGTTTCAACGCCGTATGCCAACTGCATGCAGATCTGTTTACCTGTATAAATTCCGGATGCAGATGGCCAAGTAGTGGAAGGGCACTGGCGTTGAGAATCCGTGGCGGGGCGTTACTGGGTCCCGGTCCCATAAGCGTCTTCCTGGGAAAGTTCATGGGTCGTAAAAGACATTCTGGTGGCGCCGTTGGTTTAAGGTCCGTTGACATTTTTCTGCAGGCGGGCTGACAAACTTCTGGATATAATTTACCTGTGATATAAATATTCAATCCTCCTTCAGTCTTCCTTTTTAGAAGCAAACAAATTTTTCGAAAGTATGTCCTTGAATTCATGTTTGTGAAAACTACCCTGGTATACAGATCTATGTATAAATCTATTCTCACTCACGATACACTCACAGCTCTGGTTAAGGCGCTTTTTTCAATCCAAAAGTATTGATATTTTTCTTATTTGTCTACGAAAACATATGTAGTGGGTACTCATTAGAAGCGCCTCGGTGAGGCGCTTCTAATGAGTACCACAGCATATGTTTTCGTGGACAAACAAGAAAAATACTAACCTGATACCCACTCTTATCTAGACCTATGAATTACACATAGGCAAAATTCACATATAATAGATATGCAGTTACTCGAAATAAATGCTTAATTAAAATTAGTGCACTGAACGTCTCTTGCACAGCTTCATGTAAATGCATAGATTATCAAAAGAAACACAGCGCGGTCAGATAAAGGAATCACACTGTATGCAAACACATGTACACAGTTAGGTTATCTCCTTTCGTTGAATATCTGCGGGCTATATGTCATTAAAGCGACCTTTACTATTCACCAGCTTTTCAAAAAAGCTTGCCACCTTTTCAGTCTTTCTTTCAATGTAGAGACTTTTTTTTTGTTTTTGCTTGGAACACTTTAGCTGTCAAGCCCTTGACTGGCTCCAGCCTCCAGTAACTATATATATATACAATTCTGTTTGATAGTCCACTAAAATAAAAAAGAATAAATAAAAATAAATAAATAAATAAATAAAAAATAAAAATATCATGACTATAAAGGGTGACAAGCCTTTATAGCCATGATATTATTTTGGTTTTATTTCAGTGGATTATCAAACAGAAATTTAGGGAAAAATAGTCACTTGAGGCTGGAGCCAGACTAGTCAAGCCCCAGCCCCACCCATCATATTTCAGTAAAAGGGTATCTGATCTTCAGTCATGTCTCTATTAGAGAGATTTGAGGTTCAAAGTTGCCATACAGGAATTTTAGGAAGCGATTTAATCCATATTGTTTAATCAATAAGACAATTATATTCTTGTCAATGAAGCTATTTGAGAAACTTAATACAGTTGACTCTCGTTATCTCGATCTTGCTTATATCGATTAACCGCTTATCTCGAAGTGGAAAATCTGGTCCCTGCCTAAACATGAAAATCTAACAACAGGTAAAAAAATATTGTGGAACAGAGGAGAAATTACTCCTAAGGAGCAACTTCTCCTCTTTTCCACAATATTTTCAATATATCTCTAACTTCAAGAGCCCAGTTACACATATATTTGTTAAATGAGGTTGTTCGAGTTATTTTTTCCTCAACTCTGCAAATCTGATATGTCGAGGTACGGATATCTCGAAGTATTTCAGAGATTCCCCTGGAATTCGAGATAACGAGAGTCGACTGTACTCTTATTTAACTACGATTTGGATGAAAATTTCCGTTTAATCGTGTGGTCAAAAGACAAGAAGATCATTTGTAAAACAGCTACATTCCCTCACGCCCCATACAATTCCCTTCATCCAAGCCTCCGCCGAAAACTAAAACTGAGCCGGGGCAGAGTATTTCCTACAAGACTGCATGTGCGCCCAACGAAGACTCAGATCAGCCTGCGCATCCGCGCAGTCTGATCAGAGTCTTCGCAGGGCACTCTGTGAGTAGCCAAGGATCCGAAGTATCTCTCTAGGCGAATGTGCAGGCTGACCTTAGTCCTCGCAGGGCGCACATGCACTCTACTAGGAAATGCTGTGCCCCGGCTCAGTTGCCCTTTGGAATAGAATTCCATCAGATCTACCTTGATCCCCTCAGAGGAGGAGTCAGTAGAATCAACTATCGATAACCCTCATTCAAAACACTGTTTTAACCCCTTGTAGACTGAATAGATCTCCCACCCCCCACCCCACTATGTATATATATATATATATATATATATATATATATATATATATATATATATATATATATATATATATATATATATATATATATATATATATATATATATATATATATATATATATATATATATATATATATCTGTTGTAAATGCAGTGAAACCGCGGTAGAAGTTTATTGAAAAAAAAAATATAATGTTATTTGGCAAACTCGGACTTACTGATTTTTCTTATATATATATTGGAAGAGTCCAATATCAATTTTAGGTACGTCCGGCTATGAGATTATGAGATTTAGATATTCTTAGAGAAAAAAAAAGCTAAACTATTTGCAAACGGTGGAGACTTTAATCAGACGCCGCCTTCTGCGGCGTCTGATCTGGGTCTGCACTGTTTGCCAATTACCCTTTTAGGGGTTTCCAGACTACAATGGATTAAACTTTACACTGTTCTGCACTGATACCGTGTCTTTTATCATATCTCATCTCAGAGTATCTCACTATCAAAATTCTACTAAAATCTATTTTAACGCTTAGCTTTCAGCAGACGACAATATTAAACATTTTTTCTTATTTTTCCGAGAAAATACGCCTATTTTCTGGTAATAATAAGAAAAATATCATCAGGTTCTCAACTGCTGAATTTGCCCAGAGACGACACAAAAAGACCCACAAGGGTTGACGTGTCGTTGGACCCCAACACAATCAATCAGTTGCCCAGAGAGTGGAAAAGGATAACTCTTAACTGCAAATAATACTCGCAAGAGGGCTTGCACATAATACTCGCAAGAGGGCGCTGCAGTATGAAGAGCTATATAAGAATTATCACTGGCAAAAAAAACTTTTTTGTGGGCTGGGTGGCCTAGTGCTTAGTTCACTCGACTTTCAAGTGGGATATCGTGGGTTCGAATCCCGCTCGGGTCGAGACAATTTTCAGACCATTAGTACGCCTTGCTCATACTCGACGTATCCTGGGTTGAGTATAAAGTGGACAGGGTGGCGCTTGGTGACAGACAGCGGCACAAAGTGGGTGACCATGAAAGCAAGGCTGTACAAATACATGTACATAACAATCGCCGCTGCCTCCATGTGCCTCGGGTGCCTGGTAGCGTTAAAAATCCGCACAACAACAACAAAGGGAACTTTCTGTTATTGATGAAAATAGCGATAGTTATCGTTCCTGTTTCATTCAATTGTCAGATTTGTCTATATAAATGTTGCAAATTCTCTGGATTCCAGGTTTTGCTCCGGATAAAAGTGAGATGAACAAACAAAATGGCGTCTGCCATTACTTTAATAACTGATAAAGAGTAACATAAACAGAATAACTCACAGGAAATCGCGACATGTTTTTGTCGTTTTCTGAGTTTATACTATTTTACTCGAAACACTCAATACTTGCACAATTACCGATACTATGTGTACCGTAATAACCCTAAGTGTTCGGACATACATGTCTGAGCAAACAGAATAGACCCAGATCAGACGCCAAACCGCGGCGTTGGATTAGGTTTAGACTGGCTCCTGCAGTCTCCAATGACTAAATATCTATTCTTATAATCCTGTCCTCAAATAAAACCAATATAATATACAATGATTATAAAGGCTGGTCACTACTGGTTTCACTATCAGAAGAGAAATAAGGCGAGAAACGTTTACAGTCGAACCTCGATAGCTCGAACACCGATGGCTCGTTTACCATGGCTAATTCGAACTTGCTTTTGAGTCCCTACGAAGTTCTTCCGATAGCTCAAGAAAACCAATATTTAGGGAAATTGTCTTATTTTATCGTAAAATTGTATGTTGTGTATACTCATTAGAATCGCCTCATCGAGGCGATTCTAATGAGTACACTCAACATACAATTATTGTGTAGAAAATCGAAAAAAATCCCTAAATTAGCGCCATTTGCTTCCTGACTTAGCACCATAATTAGCCCTCAGTGGCTATGGTCCCAAAGATGTTCGAGCCATCGAAGTTCGACTGTATTTTCGTTTGATTCTATATGCACAGATAAGACATTTTCATGCAGTCAAAGTTTAATTCAATAGACCTATGTCAGCCTAGATCAGAGTCTATGCTGTTAGCGTTTTAGACACATCGGCAGGTGGTCAAATGAAATTGATCAAAATTTAGGACAAATTTGGTAAGTTATTAAGGTGTCCAGATACTTAGGATGCAGTCGTGAATGGAAGAAATTAGGGTGCTTATCCCAGTAAGCATTCTACATAAATCTATAGCTGGCCGTTATCGGCCCGTCAGGGTAGCTGACGGGCCGATAAAGGCCCGCTATAGATTCATAAAGAATCCTAGTTGGGATGATGCCTGTTGGTTACTATGTTAGGAAGAATGAAAGTACATGCATTCTAAATAATGATGATGATGATGATGATGATGATGATGATGATGATGATGAAACAAAACAAAACAAAACAATAACATTACATGTACAGGATAAGAAAAACATTGAATTTCTGTGATTTGAATAAAACGAAAGATTTTCGTGATACAAGACTAGATTAAATTTTACGTCTTGAAAGGTTTCTTAACAATGATATTAAATTTGCTATACCATTGAATTTCTGTGGTTTGAATAAAACAAAAGATTCCCGAGATACAAAACTAGATCAAATTTTACCTCTTGAAAGATTTCTGGTTTTCTTTATACAAGACTACATAGAATTTTACCGATTTCTTCAACACATCCATACACTAACTAATCATATGCATATAGTCGTGTCATATGCCTCTGCACTGCTATCGTTGACCGCTGGTGACCTACAGATAAAGCAAACTTTAGATAGACTGATCTTTTTAGTCTACTCGTAAAAGTACAGGAAAGAGTAAAATTCAAAAGTTTACCTGCTAGGATTGTTGCATACATAAAAGAAAGAAAGAAAGAAAGTCTTAGTCTAGGCAGATTAGCCGCAACGCGAGAAAATATACCTTCGGACATTTGCATCCAACGAAGACTCAAATCAGCCGGCGCATCCGCGCCGTCTGGTCAGAGTCTTCGTTGTCCGCATGAAGAAACTATGCAGCCTTGGCTATCCAAAAATGAGTCCAGTGAAGATTCTGATTAGACTGCGCGAATGCGAAAACATCAGACAGTTTCTCAGAAAATATCAGACAGTTTCAGTCTGAAAATATCAGATGGTTTCTGAAAACATCAGACAGTTTCTCTGAAAACCTCAGACAGTTTCTATGAAAACATCGGTCAATTCCTCTAAAAACCTCAGGCAGTTTCTCTGGAAACATCAGATAGTTTCTCTGAAAACCTCGGACAGATTCTCAAAAAACCTCAGACAGATTCTCAGAACATGCACCTAAAACCTCTGAAAACCTCAGACAATTTTCTGAAAA